>JAUCMT010000032.1:16635273-16655081 GCA_032357475.1 Enteromius thamalakanensis
TCTGCCTCTCACACACACACACGCACACCATAGACACAGAAGAGGCCTGTCACAGGCAGATGCTGCGCTTGTCAGATTTATCAAAGGAATACTCAAGTGTTTTTCACACATTAAAAAAAGAACATTACACTTTTCTCTTATTCCACTAAGCTGGCCGGTCTCAATAAGATATCCTCAGCATGGAAAAAAGGTGAACCATAACTGCAAATGCAGATTTAATCTCATTCCCTGTCTCTTTCTTCACAAACTATTAACATCACCTTGTTTTTATGCACATTTTGAAGTACTGCATCAAACACAAGTAATGGAAATATCAAATTTCACAAAGTTTTTTTATGCTCACTTGAGGTGGTTTTTGCTACAGGTCTAAAAAGGTGGGCACAGGGGCAGCAAAGGCCTGATAAAGCAAGACATTTTTAAAACACTCAGCTTGGAGAACATCTAGCTTTAAAGCTCTATCATGCAAATAGGAAGCCATATGTGCACATGGTCCAGAAGCACCATCGTGTTCTGTGGGACAAGGTTCATTTACAATGGTTTCAAAGTAGAAAAAAAGTGTTTTTTAGTCAGACGAGTCTAAATTTGACAGTCTTGTTGGAAATCATGGGCGCCATGCCCTCCGGGCTAAAAAAGAGGAACACATTCCTGTGTGTTATCAGCATTCAGTTTAAAAGCCAGCATCTCTGATGGAATGGGGATTAATAAGTGCATATGGCATGGGCAGCTTGCAGGTTTTGAAAGGCACTATGATTTCTAAAAGGTATATAAAGGTTTTAGAGCAACATTACAACAGCATGGTGCTGAATTGGCCTGCTTGCAGTCCAGATTTTACACATATAGAAAACATTTGGTGCGTCATTAAAGAAGAATACATCAAAGATGACTCTTTAGCAGATGGAAACCTTTATCAGGCATTAATGGGACCACATTCCAATACCAAAACACTATAAACTCATAAACTCAATGCCCAGACGTCTTCAAATTAAAGAAGATGCTACACCATGGTAAACATGCCCCCGTCCCAACTACTTGTACCTGTTGAGACCTGTAGCAGGCATAAAATTTAAAATGAGCTAATTTTGTGCATATAATTGTAAAATCTATCTGTTTTATTGTGAATAAATTATTGTCTCAAATTAAATGAAATTCATTTAGTTTTCATTTTATTCAAGTTTTAAAAACGTCCCAAAATTTGCGAAATTCGGGTTGTGGCTTTTTGTGTCCATCTTTTCTTATTGGCATTTAGTGCCAGTTTATCAGAAAGTAAAGTTTTTGTTGGTTGAATGAAAATGGTGCTTATTTACAAATGTTTTATGTGATATATAAAAAATATAATATTTTTGTGCATAACTAAATTTGCAGCTTTGGAAACAGCTATTCTCTGCATACACACACCTAAAACAAAGCAGCAAAACAGTTACGAGGAACGCTCAGACAGCCAATTAAACAATCAATCACAATTTCTCAAAAAGCCATTTCAAAAACACTCAGTGTTGAAAAACTCAAAGCTGTGCTTCAGTGTGTGGGGTAGAGGGGTTGTGTTTGTCCCACTGGCTGACCTCTCTTTTGTTCTTCCCCAGATCAGTAAATACTGCTTCTTAATTTGCTCGCACACAGCACAATAAAAGCCCATTAACGCATGCAAATGTGCGGCCACTTCAGCAGCTTGCCACGGCCGGCCGGCCGGCGCTGCTGTGTTCACGATACTGTGGCATCTGCAGCACGGTATTCTGGGACGTGCCCGCTGACTCTGTGAACGAGCGCACAGGGAGCGTTGTGTCTCCAATGAGTGCCAGGAAGGGAGTGTGCGCTGTGTTTTGATAAGCAGTTTCGCTAATTTGCCATTCAGGTCATTCTCATGTCTTAATTTGGGTGGAACAATGAGACCAATTGTCTCTTTTTGTTTCACTCCAAGTGCTTCTCCAGCCTGCGTTGCGAAGAGCAGTCTTGCGTCACCTTGATGTCAAAAATAAAGATGCAATTCAGTTTAATTTTCTGGCTTATCAAGGCCGTTTTGAGACAGGGTCATCAAAAATGAGCCTTCCGGCTGACTGTCCATCTCAAAGTGTGAATTGAAGCTTCTTCCCTCTGTGGAGAAATTGGGTTTCTGTCGGGAGAGAGAGAAAGAGCTGACTCGCTCTAAAAGCTAGCGAGAAGATGAAAGAATCCTCTTATGTCAGTAAACTTGTTAAGAGGCTGTGCTGGGGACAGCGTTTTCCCAACACTTTTTTTTTTTTTGGTTTAGCGTTATTTTATGTTTGTGGTAAATTTATTTATTTATTTATTTAGGAAAGTGGCAGAATTTTTTGCCCCTCTCTCTTTCTCTTTCTCCCTCTCTCCCTCTGTTAGCCCAGGCCTCGAGATAAGACTTGGCATGCTCAGCGCTAACCCTGTGACACAGACAGAAAGCGGAGATGCTGCTCTTCCTTCAATATGACATTAGATTTAATTTTTTTTCTGCAACCTTTAGCCATCCAAACAGGTCACATGGATGGATAGACTTCTGGACCAAGGATATTTGAAAGTTGTTCGGTCTCAGTCAAACTCCATGTTTCTGCTGAGGCTGAGCCAATTAATATAATCACAAATACTATGGTGAAGCTGAATGGCTAGTACAGCAAAACCGTGTTAATGTGTGGTTACTTTAGTTACTTAAGACCTGTTTATTTGTAGTAAACACATTTAATTTTGATAATTAAAACATATGTAACTGAGTGCAGAAATGAACGTGAGTAATCTTACCTGATACTGATATTACAATAGCCAGTCTTAACAGTTTACGTGATCTGTATTTATTTATTCATTTTATATATCAAAATATATTAAACGTGAGTGTGGTAAGAGCATCTACGGCATATCGCGTTGGCCAAAACACACAAGAAAACGCGTTGTGAAAAATAATATCACAGACATCGCATTCAGACTCTAGAATTATCACAGAGTTTGTGAGAGAAAAACACGGACATGGCAGATTCGAACGGGATTAAAATCACCAAGAACGTCTGTGAAACAAAACATTCTCTAACTAATCCCCTCCAAACAGGGCTTTACTTTTAGTCATTATTTAGGTAGCACACAAATTCTGTATGCCTTTGGCAGAATTCAAATGAGCCGTTTTAATCTAGATTTAAAAAATTAGTATATGCCCACCCCTAAAATATTTACAAGGAAGTAAGTAACACATTGAATTAAACTTGAAATTTTGACATTAAAAAACTGAAACATTTAAACTCTCACTTCATTAAAATTAATAAACCTTTTCATATTTGTTTGTCAGTGTAACCGTCCATTTTACTTAAAATATTCACTCATGAGGTATTAAGTTTGTATTTTAATAACTAGATTAGCATTTTTTAATGTTTAAAATCTCTATACTGTATGTAGAAATACTTTTTTGGAGTTTGTTTTCATAATTTTAGATCTTAAATGCTATTATTCGATTACTCAGTCAATGAGAATAACTTGAAAATTATTGAAAATATATTCTCTTTTGTAATCCTTGAACAACACAAAGGTGAGCATATGATAACAGATTTTTCCTTTTTGGTTGAACTATCCCGTTGGGTGAAGAGGTCAGCGCTGTTATCATGAGATTAGGTTGCAATCTGTGGCTGCATTGATCTCTGCAATGGTAAGAAAAGCCTCCATATGTTGTCCAATTATCAGGAACCGTTGGATGAATGCCTGTACCTCCACACACAAGACATGTGAAATCCCTCAGAGACTGTTCTGTGAGTCATTACCCATCAGCCCAAAGATCACACATGCTTTCTGCCTCAACTGTTAAAGGTTAACAGTGGTGTCTCGTGTCAATCTGTAGCTTTACGTCAGGGAGGAGGAGGTATAGGAGGCTTTTGTCTTTAACCATCAAAGACAAACTTTCTATACAAAAGGATAGGGACCGTTACGTCTACACCCAGTTCCATTCCAGTCATACTACTCAAAGCTGTAATTTAAAAAATTCATGGCTTGTTTTGTCTAAATTTGACACCTGAATGGAAACTCTTTTGTGTTTTGTTGAGGATATCTTGGGTACTAGACATACAATGACATGTTTAGCTTGGAAACAAGCCAGCTTCTCATGACATATTGCATGTCTTTCAGATATACACCCTGCATAAACACAACCTGACACTGTCAAACATGTCCAACAAAGCAGTTAATGTCTATGTAATAGCTGCCTTTTAACGTGGGATTTAGAGACCCTCGGAAAGACTTCTTCCTGGCATTGATGGAAGAGATCAGCCATGCAGCAGACGTGATAAATTTTCCCGGGTTTCCGTTTAGCTTGTTGTTCAAGAGCGCCGGGATTGGTTGTTTTCTTTTGTTACCCAGTGACACGCTGTCATGTAAAACGGAATATAAAACATTCCTATTAAGGGAACGAGCGATTAAACATAAAAAGGCTTGGATGGCTCTCTGTTATAAATTAATAATTCTGAAATCCTTTTCCCCTTCGCTCTGTGTCTCTAGGTGTCAGCCTTAATGACTAGCTTAAAAAAAGATATGCCTACTGCGTACGTCTCTGCAGATGAGCGGTCATCGTGGCATTGTGCCTTAAAATTGCTTGTCATAAATTACCCCTCCCCGCGTTCGCCCACAGCACTTGATGTCTTGAATTCGGGCCATTTTGCAAGCTGTATTCAAGCATGAACTTCAATTTGCTTTTCATAAAGGGATTACACAGCCACTATTGTCACTCTTCACCACATGTACCTTTCACTTATGAAGCACAATTGCGTTCTGATTTCCCAGCAACTGGTGTGGGCCCCTGATGCCGTTCCTCGTCCCTGCCTTTAGATTCATCCCATTTCGGCAGGACGTCGGAAGCAATAGCAGATAAAGATAAATACAGGGATGAGGTTATAAAGGTTGACAGGAGGAGTGAGTGAAAGAACATAGCAAAACCCTTATGAGAAGTTTATGGTGCGTATATGCAAGGTTAACTGCTAGTATGTGCTGTGAAAAACTTTCAGAGCTGTTTTGGCGTTCTCCTTAATCTCCTGGAGTACATAAAGTCAGCCGTGAGATATTTGGACACCTGGTATCTATAGGTGTTTTTGTGATCTATCACCCCATTGCAATGCAGAGTGCTGAAAGGATGGAAACTTAACTCAAGCGTTCTGATTCATCCACATCTAAGCACTGCCAGCTGTGTTTCTCGAGACGTTTGACCCGAGTCGGTTATCCCTGGTAGGTCAAACTGGGATCCTGGTGATGAGACACGCTTCACTTCACCAACTCATTGCCTCTAATTTACGTTTTCTACCTTCAGCACTATTTGCTCTGATATAAATCTTAAGTGGACACAAAAGGGATGTTGAGTGAAACATTTGAGTATATCATTTTACAGGGATTAGTCCAGGACCCAACGGAAACAAAAGAGATTTTAAAATGAAAACTCTTATTTTATCACTTCTATGTTCTGTTTATTCCTTTCTCATTCCATCTCACCATGACTCTTCTTGTCTCAGTGTAATCATTCTTCTTGACTCTTAATTGTCTTCCTCCCAATATCTTCAAATCAATCTCTCCATATCTTTTGGTTATTTTTGCCCATCTTGGTTTAGTTATCTTACACACTCTTTTCTTTCAACTTGTATTGATTAATGTCTCCTTCAGTGTGCTTCTTGTTCTCTTCTCATTTGATCTCACTCTCTTCTCATGACTTCTCCATAACAGTTCTCCTTTTGTCTCTTCTCTTGACTTGTCTTCCCACCTCAACTCGTTTCTCACCTGATATCATCTTATCTCATTTTCTGCTTTTTCTGTCCATGTTCAGTCTGTTTGTCATCTTGTCTCTTCTCTTCTGTTCTGTTGTCTTCTCATATTTGCATTTCATTAATTTCTCTTCATGTCTCTAATTGTAATTTTTGTCATGTCATCTGTTCTTTTTTTTCATCTCTCAAATCCTCTTTTCTCATCTCTTTGTATATGTTTCTGTTTGGTCTCCTTTTATCTGTTCTATTCTTCTCACAGCTTCTCATCTCACCTGATTTCTTGCTCATCATGACTCTACATGTCTGTTCTCTTGTCTTTTCCTCATCTCCCTACTTAATTAATTTCCTCTATTGATGTGTCATCTTGTATCATCTTTTCTCCTCATCACTTTTCATCTTTTCTTACTGTTCTTTTAATCTGTTCTTCTCTCCTTTTATCCATTTTTGTCTTGTCTCGTCTCGTCTCTTCTCTTCTCTTCTCTTCTCGTCTCGTCTCGTCTCTTCTCTTCTCTTCTCTTCTCTTCTCGTCTCGTCTCGTCTCGTCTCGTCTCGTCTCGTCTCTTCTCTTCTCTTCTCTTCTCTTCTCTTCTCTTCTCTTCTCTTCTCTTCTCTAATGAGAAGGCCGGAGGCTTATGCTGGAGGCCAGTATAGAGCAACAGACACGTCATGGCAACTGTGCAACTTTGGACTAACAAGCTGTACGCTTGTCACAGACAAACCCACCTGAAGTGAACTGCGGTAAGCCGAGCAGCATTCACGAGTGTGTGTGTTTGTGGATGTGTGTGTGTGTGAGTGTCAGCTGATGTTTCACATTAAGGCCACACAGAGGCACAAGCCCCCCTCAACCCTCTGTCCAAACTGTCACATGGCAATCTGAGAGCAATCAGACCCGGTGAAGGCCACATGTTCTTCTTGAGCACCAGCACTGCGCTTGTCTTCCTGTTGCAGGTACACGCTGACAGCCACAAACGCTGCCTGATTAGCCAGCTTCCTCCAGGTTTTTCTTTTCCTCAGGGCTAAATAAAGGCAGTCCTTGGAAATAATTACTCACAATGAGTGAGGTGCCAGCAAGAAGCTTTAATATCTCTGTCCTTCACTATCGTGTTTTTCCACTAACACTCACACAGGTCCTCTGCCATTTAATCTCATTGGCCTTAATGGAACTCTTCGGAAACGTCAGTCAAGTGAGTTGCTGGGTGCCGGGAGTAAGCTGAAGATGGCTTTGCAGTGCAGGGAGACGTAAAGAAGGGGGAGAATTGTTATTGTTTGTTTACTTTCCAATGGCATGCATTTGGATGGATTTATTCAGTGAGCTGACCACAGGCTAGAGGTGATTTATTTGGATTATTCCCAGACTCCCTCATCGGAACTCTGACTGACAAACAGGGAGAGAAGTCAAATGTAATACTACTTAAGCCAGGTTGTCTTATGAACC
The DNA here is from genome assembly GCA_032357475.1 of Enteromius thamalakanensis. Classification (NCBI taxonomy): domain Eukaryota; kingdom Metazoa; phylum Chordata; class Actinopteri; order Cypriniformes; family Cyprinidae; genus Enteromius; species Enteromius thamalakanensis. The sequence goes on from JAUCMT010000032.1 coordinate 16,642,429, forward strand.
TGAATGAACCCCCACCCTCCTTTTGGGCTTACAGTACAGTAATATAGTACCAGTGGGTGTGCTACAGCAAAAAAAGCTTGAAAAACTTATCACAAAACTAACTCAACCTTGCTCTCAGGATATCTTTTTGGAGATTACTTTTGTGTCCTGGGTTTATAGGTTTACAGATGTTGGCTAGTTTCTTTTTAAGTCACATGTGGTTGACATGGGTTCTGACACTTCTCTTTTGAAGGAAAACCCTAAAATGTTCACCCTAAAATGTAAATACTATCATAATTGTCATACAGCGACAGATATGTATATGTATATGTATATTTTGATCATGAAGTTATTTTATTTATGTGCCATATACACTTGCTGTTCTAAAATATGGGTTCGATAAGGTCTTTATAAGTGTTACTGTTTTTGATGTCTTTTATGTACACTCAGGTTGCATTTATTTAATCAAAAATGAACTGTAAAAACAGTAGTATTTTGAAATATTATTACAGCTTAAAATGACTATTTTCTATTTTAAAATGCAATTCATTCCTGTGAAGGCAAAGCTAAATTTTCAACAGCTATTGTTACAATCTTCAGTGCAGAAATATGTTTTTCATGATTGTTTGATGGGAAAAAAACAGCATTTATAAAACCAAAATATTAAACATTATAAATGCCCATACTGTCCTTGTTGGCCAGTTTAAAGGGTCCTTCATAAGTGAAAGTAATAATGTTTTTAAAAATATTTTTGTTTTAATGACTTATAACATGCACAATGAGAAAATAATGTCAGCATCTTAATATTTGAGTGAACTATTTCCATTTGAAGAAGCTAACTGGCTTTTTTCAGCCAGTCATTTCTTGTTGAAAAGTTATAACTTCGTCTTTCCACCCAATTCCTTAATCTAACCTTAAAATTGCACTACTTCAACCAAAACCAAAAAAAACCATGATAATTTTACACCTGTGTCTTAAACCATATCTGCAGCTTTTAACCTAGGGTCATTCATAAATTCTCATTATAAGATGAGTTATTCACTGTGCTTTGCATCTCTACAGGCGTCACCACTTTAATTGTGCTTTACAGCAATATTAAAACTCAGAGTTGATATCTATGTTTGTATTTGCTGCTTTGTGTTTGTACAAGGTTATACCTTGTTATTGGTGTTCCTGCATTAATGTGCTTTTATTGCAGTGGCCTCTTTGTTTTCTGCAGCCCTCTCTGTACTGCAAACTCTGTTTTTGTCATCTTTTAAACAATAATATAATAAAGGGAGGATGTGGACTCACGAGTAACAGAGAAATAGAGGGAACAAAATCTATAGAGCATACAAATTCCTCATTGATGGTGTTTTTGAAAATAGTCGGTGCTCCATTTTTGTCGCAGATGCGAAGAGGAGACGATGGCGCCCTGGAAAAAGGGGCAGAGAGCACGTGTCTGCTTGTGAAGTGCGAGAGGAGCGAGTGAGTCACACAAAAGCTTGTTTGTAGATGTCGCAGCAACAATGCGGCCACACTGAGTGTATTCAAGCATACAGGGATGCACAGAGACAGCTTGTTTGCGAACCGAAAATGAGACTACCCACATTCTGCGAACACCAAACCCTTCACGACTCCAGGCTCTCTGCGATGCTTTGTTAAACCCACATAGTCATGAGGTTTTATAATTAGCCCGTTCCTCCAAGACAAAAAGCGCGCCATTCTTGTTTTTGCCCCCGACCTTTGAGGTGTTTTTTTAGGTTGTTGTTGTCATAGCACTTGTCAGGAGTTTTTTTTTTCCTTTGCTTTTGCATTTCAGACTGACATAAAAACAAATGGGGGACATTTTCTCCAAAACAGTGGCTAATGTGGCTCTTCCTTTTAAAGCTTTAAGAAGCGTCCATTTCTGTTATCTAGGTTACATTCAAGCATGTCCTCTTCATTCATTAGTTCATAATAACATCAGTCCTCATATTGTAAATATCATAAAGTCAGCCCTAAATAAAACCTGGTGTTTTGTTCATTAATCTGTGGATACATTTTATAGCTTTGTTGAAAAACCTATTGAACTGCTACTGTAGATGTTATTTCCAAAACGCAATTTTGATATGGTTAAAAATGCATCATGTTCAGTGAGCTATATATCATTACATTATAGCAAAACATTGAGAAAAAGGATGGCTATATAGTTTTTTTTCGTTATTTTCTGTTTTCTATTATTTTTCTAAATTTACTTCATCATAAAAGGCTAAAATACACAGCTTTGGCAAATCTGAAATACATTGGAAAAACAAGAAAATTAAATATTATGGTGGAAGTCAAAAGAAAAATTGGTTGTAAACACCACTATTGAAAGGTTAAGAAAGAATGTTTTAATATTTTTGAAAAAAGCATTGTTTGCCAAGGATGCATATTTTTTATTTAAAAAAACATTAATATTTTGGAAATATTACTACAATTCAAAATAGCGCTTTCATGTTTTAATATATTATTAATTCCAAAAATACATTTTTGTAGCAATTGTACATCTTCCAGGCTTCTTTTTGATGAAAAGCGACTTCCAAAAGAAACCTTTTGTAACATTATCAATGTCTTCAATGTCACTCTCATTGCTAGTGTAATTTTTAGCATGCTAACATGCACCAAATATGAGAAGTGGTAACTAATAGCCTTATTAAAAAAACAAAACAAAGAAAGATATTTCTCCCACTTTGTCATTGATGCAAATGCTACTCAAATATGTCTATTATTTTGAATAAGGCATGAATGCATTTTTATACACCTCGGATGATTGTCACATATTTCCAACAATAATGAAAATTCTTAATTTTTTTAAATGATGCCTCAAAGCTGAGAGTCTGAACTAGTGATGGGAACTGCCAGGGATTTGCCACAGGTACAACAGATGATCATTTGTCTCAGATGATACACTCTGTCACAAATGGTTAAGCATTAACTGGTTTCAAGGGGGCTTCTAAATGGAGCGGACAGAATTAGAAGGTGCTTTCATTGATTGCAATCAGAGGGGCTTGGGGGAGATTGCTGGCACTCTAAGTGGAGGAGACACTGTGGAGAAATGGTTTGGAGGTTCAGGGAGGGTAAGGCGCTGTACTGAGAACAGCGTGCGTGTGGCACGGAGAGAAAAACAACACTGATTATCCATAAGACGTGAGGCAGGGCGCTGATGGCAGAGCTGCCGGAGGCCTGATTGAGTGATTTACATGGCTGACGGCCAGAGAGATGGAGGTGCATGCTGGGTACAGGTGGCACATTTAGAGTTTAAAATGTGCGTGGATCAGCACAGCAACCTCTTCTGGCCATCGATGGAACTGGAAGCCGGTTTGTTGGTCTCCTAATCTGATTGAGTTGTTTTGTTGATTTGCTTTAGGGTAAAAAAACTGTTAAACATCGGCTTGGCCAGACTTGGAGACCATTTACAATACAATACAATAGAATATGGATTATTTGAAGCTATTTGAAAATCTGGAATTGGGCAGTACTGAGAAAATCGCCTTTAAAGTTGTCCAAATAAATTTCTTAGCAGTGCATATCACTTATCATAAAATATTTTTTTGATATATTTGCAGCAAGAAATGTACAAAATATTTTTCTGGAAGGTCACATGATCTTAACTTAATGTCCTTATGATTTTTGACATAAAAGAAAAATCAATCATTTTGACCTGTACAATGTATTTTTGACTATTGCTATAAACATACGTCAGTGACTCAAGACATCAGTGACAATCAGTGAAAATATATATATATTTATTGTTATACTTTTTAATTTTGTTTTATTGTGTTGGCTTTTTAGTTATTTTTTACCTAATTTAAAAACAACAAGTGCAGTTTGATTCAGATTAATTGACATGCATTTGGAAGGAATATATTTGAACATATAATATATGTTCCTTCAAAAGTACAGCATTTATTTGAAAGGTAAATCTTCTATAACATTATGTTTTTAGTGTCACATTTGATCAATTTAATCAATTTAAAAGGTTTTACTTACAAACGTTTGAATGAAAGTGTACAGTATGTATCATTTAATGAAATGGAGTCCAAAAACTTCTCATATACAAAGAAATCAGATGCGTTTTTGAAATTGTCTGAAATGGAATTGTCTAAATACTTTTTAGGGATTACTACCGACAAATAGGATCTCAGTAGAACAAGATTCAAACCTCACACTGTGAAAGCGAGAAATATTGCAACAGCTCATACGAGTGTATGAGGATAAGGGGGTCTGCTCTCCTAATGCTGAATTCCAGAAACGCCACTGGTTTGGTCCAAAGTGATGCTGATTGGAGTGAAAGGAAAGCTGCTGTCACAGGCAGAGATCTGGAGTGTAAATCTGTTGAGAGGAGCTGAGAGATAAGGACACATGCATTAGGACAAGACAGGCTGTCCCTCCATTGGGGGGGGGATGGAGACAGAGAGTGATGATCAGCCATGGGAGATTGATGAGCTGTCTCTACTCTAGCAATTGCATAGGTCACAGGAGAAGAACGGTGTCATTCTTTCTCTCTCTCTTGGTTTCTAACGCTCTTTCTCTATCGTGCTTCTGCCTATCTGTTCAACTAAGCATTATCTTTCACACAAACATATCTGCCTGTCAGTCCAAGTCCTCAACGAGCACAAAGGTCTCCTTAATATACAGTATTACCTGTTTAATGTAGAGCAAATAATCTTTTGTATAATTTTTGGATAGAAAAATAACAATTTCAAATATATATATCTCAAACATTTCATCGTCTTTTATTGACCAGACAAACAGAGCGTCTTGGCCCAAACTTGGACAATTTATTGGACCCAATGTTTCCGAGTTTAACTGGTTTATTCTGTAATTACACAATCTATATATTGCATGTAAATGTATAGAAATAAATAAAAATATATATATTTCCAGGTATTATAGAACCCTAAATCTCATAAGTACTACAAAGCTGCAGCATTTAGATTTTGACTGACCTACAAACGGATGAGTTATTATTGTCTCTGAATATTTAACAGCATATTAATATCAAAAGATTACACGCTTCAGCTTTGAAGGTGCTATGAACAATTTCAAATGTTTTTCTAACTTCAGATCCCAATGTTTCAAACCTGTTTTCAAAGCATTGCTAAGATACAAAAGTCTGCAATGGTTGCCAGTTTCCCTCTGGGAAGGTAGGCTATTAAATATTTTTTATAGACATGCACATATACTATACCTTATTAAATGACAGGTTGAATTTCAGCTGATATTATTTTTTTATTTATTAGTGCTAATAATTTACTGTCACTTCTAAATGTAATTTTTAGCACATCTCAAAATGAATATAATTTTTTCATAATGCAAATTATAACACTGTACTGCCTGACATTATAGTATTTAAAATAAATGGTTGATTTTTTTATTTATTGTTTTTTAGACAAAATAGTTAAAAAATCTGCTATTATCGGTTTAATGCCAGTTTAACTGTTTCATTTCAGGGTCATTTACATTCCTTATATTTTAATTACCTGTGGATTGCACACTATTATTGAGAACCTTTCAAAAAAAAAATGAGGCAACGGTAAGGTAAAAGTGTAGAAAGTTGTAATGAGCACACGTTTCCACAAGAGAGAAGAATGCAGATGCAGTAATGATGGGATGAAGCCCGAGGAGGAAAAGAAGGCAGGAGATGGATTTGGAAACGACAGAGAAGTGCTGGTAGGAGGACGATGTGACAGTGAGAAGCAGCTCTGCAGACTCTGATTTAAGATGTTATCACTGGAGTTGCGGGGATGGGCCCGGGGACCGTCCCACACGCCTGCCTTTCTGTCAGCGAGCATATGAAGAACCAGTCAGCAATCTGATACACCAGACAGGAGAACAGAGACCGATTCTGTGCACACAGAGAAGAGATGGACGAGCAGGGCTACTCTCGCTGTTGAATAATTCTTTCTCTGTCTGTGATACAACAGGGGCGGAGGCAAAAGAAATCCACCTGGCATTCATTTGACTGTCAGTTCTCAGATTAAAGAGAGAGCGCACGAGGGATGGAAAGAGGAGAGAGAGCGAGAGGGAGAGAGTACAGATGGAAATGAGAAGGAAACAAGCCAGCGATGGCGAGAGAGAGAATTCCTGTCGGTTCTGGTGACCTTTGACGGAGAAACTCAAGGTTTGCGAGATTGCCGTCTTTCCCTCTCCATTCCTGTCACTTTTTCCACAGAGAGGCATGCCAAAATATGATGAAAGACTGGCGTGAGTGGCTGTGACACGACATTCGACACCGTCAACTCGAAACCCATTCTGCTGTCACACGCACACACTGCCTCTTGGGGTAAATTGCTGTAATTTGTGTTATGCTTCTCAAAGAGAGGTGGTGAGGAGGAGGCGGGCTGCTGCGGGGGCTTTCATGCTTAAACAAGTCTATTTGACTTTAGAGAAATGTGCAGGTGATTGCTTTAATCCATTTAAAGCGTGCACATATCTTTCAGCTGTAGCATCGCAGCATTCAGGTGGTTCTTTCTCCCCAAATCAAGCTAAGACATTTCCAATAGGGAAATTGAGGTAGTATTAACAGATTTCTGAGAGGTTATGTCACGTCATACCTCGTATTTACAGTGTTCCGTATCGTAGGAATGATTACGGTAGAGGTATGACAAGGTGAGGCATATGTTGAGCTGATGGGAATGAGGATAAATATTCCCATGTGTGGATCTCTTGTTTTTCCACCTTGCCTCATCTTTGGCATGGCGCTCATTCATCACAATTGACAAAGGTTGAGCGCACATCTGAGTGCAATATGGACACGGCACAGCACTGTTCCATCATATGAGTCTCAAGATACATTAAAGAGGTTGCTAGTTCACACAAAAGTCAGAATCTGGTCATTGTTTACTCTTCCTTGTATCATTTCTAACCCAAGTGACTGTGCCTGCTATTCACTCTTATATATATTGTTTTGTATTGATATAAAGAATATATATATTTGATAACAAAATGTTGGTGCAAGAGCAATATAGCATATGAACCTTATTATGCGTGGTCTCTCAGTATCATCTCATTGAGAGTTTATGATATTTTACCTATTCAAAGCAAGGTGATTTAAAGGAATAGTTCACCCAAAAATTCTAATTCTGTCATCATTTACTCAATCTCGAGTAGTTCCAAACATGTATTAATATATACAGGAATTTATACAAGATATTGTGATAAGTTTGTAACCAGCCTGTTTTGGGTCACCATTGACTTTTTTTATAGTAGGCCTATTTTTTATTGTACAATGGAAGTCAATGGTGACCCAAAACAGCCTGGTTATAAACTTTTTATTTGTTCGGCAGAACGAAGAAATTCATACAGGTTTGGAACTACTTGATGGTGACAGATATTTCATTTTTGGGTGAACTATTCCTTTAAGTGTTTTCATTTTGTAAAATAGACATAGAGCGTTTTTATACAAAACCTACGTTTTCAAATGTATCTGAATAAACGATTTCCAAAAAGATTTAGCCTATAAGAGTAAAACATTCTCTAATGCTTCTTCTTTTGAGTTCAACAGAACAAAGAAAACAATACAGATTTGGAACAACATACTGTAACAGTAAATAATGACGGAATAGTGTATGTAAATGTGCTTTCAATGAAGAAAAGCCTGACAATTTTATATTTCTGCAGCATCAATTAACTGAAAATGACTTTAAATTGACAACAGTTTTCTTTGTGCCCATTTACAGATGCCCAGTGTACGATTGCAGATCCACACAGAGCTGAGGGATGTAATGAATCCCCCACTGCAGAGTCTATAATAATAGCACTCATATCAGTAAATTTCATTTCCATTTGAAAAGCGTTTCGATTTGAAAAACCCTGTTACAAAAGAGACTGGAATCAGGCCCATCCTATTAATCTCCTTACCTTGACAATATAGACAATACATGCAGTATGTGCCTATTATGCATTTCTATGATGGAACATCACAGAATACCCGGCACTTACAGACTAGTGCTAATTATCAAACTGAAAAGGAATGAAAAGGAAAAATTCAATGTGGTTTAATAGGAAAATAATTATGATCAGCAGTGTGCAATCACGAACTGACCTCATGCCAAAAAAAAAAATTTTGCAACACAAAACAGTTCCATTTATTAACATACAAATTAAATATTCTCTAGCCCTGTTCTAGGATGTTTGATGTCACTGGCTGTTTGTTTTGATCTCACCTGTCTGTGTGTGTTCATTGTGCCTTAAACAGAATCCATCAGCAAGATGACACTGAGTGAAGTGTGATATAGTAATGGATTCTACCAGCAAGGCTGCTGAAGCTAACCAACCAACCACTGATCCCCTGTCTTTCAGAGGCATATGCCGCCCAACGAAGGCAAAATGCTGTAACTAAGCCAACACTGAAGTAAGAGAATTGGCTTTAAAGTTTTATGATTACATTTTGATTGATTTGAAATCAAATTTCACACTCCATTATCTTTGGATCTGAGAATATTTGAGCTAAACCTGTATCGCACAACAGATTATAGTCTAAAAAAACCTGCTGTGGCCAGTTTCATTAATTTTATATATAGTTTGTATAACTGCATGGCCATATAAATTTGATAAGACTGGTCATAACTTTTTAAATCCTTTACAAAAAACATAAAATGGCCTTATATGAAACCAAAAAGTTAAGACCCCCTGACTAAGTGAGTTGATCATGCAGGTTCTTAAGACATAGCAGTGTTTATGCAACAGCAGTGATTTCATCATAACTCACTTGTGGAAAATGTGTTTGCAGTGCTTTGCCTTTTGTAGGGCAGTGAGTTACCCAGCATGCACTTGACAAATCTTTTGGTGAAGGAGGACATTAGGAGGAAAATATTCTCAGATAAAATAAAAAGTACATGTCGATAGAGTCCTGGGAATTTTTGTATGAATTAAGCATTACTCTGTCACATGTTGCAATCCAGTCAATTGATTTATGTTGAATGAAATACACTGATATGTGCTAAAATAGGCCTATTACTTTAAAATAATGTGCTCTTTAATTACAAACCTTAGGGGTACAGCATGTATGCATAAGTTTTATGCATGGATATGTGTGATATATTGGTAAGTAATTTTTGAAATGTTTTTTTTAAAGAAAGTCTATCTAAGGTTGCAAAATGGTAATACTGTGAAATATTATTGCAATTTAAAGTTATTGTTTTCCATCTGAGTATGTTATAAAATGTAATTTATTCCTGTGTTGACACAGCTGAATTTTTAGCACCATTACTTCTGTCTTTAGTATCACAAGCTTCCTCAGAAATCATATTTTCAGTGTTCAAAAAAAAAACTACATTTTGTGGAAATTGTGATAGCTTTTCTCAGGATTTTTACTTTTGTAGAATAAACTAGTCTAGTTACTAGTCTCTTTCAAAAACCTTCCTGACCCTAAACTTTTAAATTGGTAATGGAGAGGTTTAAAACTGCAAAAACTAAGTCTAAAATTATTCAAAAGCTCTTTTAAAATGCACCCCTGCACACCTTACTCATTTGGTGACTGGTGAAAGCTGCATATTTATTTAAATTTAGTAGGAGGGTCTATACCTCTAGTCCAACCCTTTCACCACTTTGATTGGCTATCATTTTGAAGGCGGGACCTCGGGTACCACATGGAGATGCTGTGTATCGGTGGATGCGGGAATGAGTGAGAGTATGGTTTGAATGATGCCGGTCGAGGAGCTACACACAAAACATTTCAAATCTTGTATCGAAACTTAAAGTGCAGATAGTGTGCAAATAGTTAATTTATCGTATTCATCAGTGGTTTGGGCAGCATTTGTAGCATGTTATTAATGCACAAAGGATAAAAGTCAGATTTTAAGGACAGAGATTGGCAGAATTGGTGGAATAATGAGGGCGCATTTAAGGAATCCGACTTTTTTCAGATTTCCCACCGCATGTTTTTTAATTCTTTTTCTTGCCTTCTCTAATGTGAATCCGGCGGTTTTTTATGGACGAATTGAGGAAGGCGCACCTACTGGAACTGTTGTCGCTGGCTTTCTTTTTCCTCTAGGAGACACATGCAAAGAACTAAACTTGGCTGGACTTAAAACAGTTTTGACAGGGGAGGACTCGTCGGATTTTTCACTTGAATATCTGGACAACGCAGGATTCGTCTTAAAAACCACCAAAACTTTTGAAAGGGAATCCAAATCGAGCTATACAGTGAGCGCGCGCTTGCCGCGCTGCAGTAAGACAGCCGAAGAAGTGTCAGTTAAGATCGAGATACTTGATAAAAACAACGATCAATTTAACGTAATAAGTGACAGGATAGAGGTTCTTGCTGATGTAAAAAGCCGAGTTAGGAAGCCAAGAACCGTTTCTGAAGAAGTATCCTACACCGTTACAGTTTCAGAAGATGTGAAAGTCGGAGACGTAATCTTTACGGTACCGGACCAGAAGTTCGAGAAAAAATGGTTCGAGGTGGTTTCGGACGGACACTCACCGGTCCAGATAGAAAGAGACTCCGGACGCGTGTACTTAGCGTATCGTTTGATGTCAACAGCGGAGGTCATGGTCAAAATCCACAACATGAGAGGTATTTTAAATTCACAGTTCACGGGTCCATTTTTATGTTTTAAAGGGATAGTTCCCACCAGTGCATCAGAATGTTGCTCAAAAGCTGTACTGACTTTCTTTCTCCTATATATAGCACGGAATGACGTGACTAGAGACTAACAGCCTCAGTCACCATTAACTTTCACTGCATCTTTTTCCATACAATGTAAGCAAATGGTGACTGACTCTCCCTAGCGTCTGTTTGTGTTCTGCAGATGATATGATGTCAGTTGAAGACAGAATTAGCGTTTTTTTCTGAACTATTCAAGTTACCGTATTAATCTGCAGTTGAGATTTAAAAACTGTGGGCTAATCATCTCAGACCATCGATAATTTCTATCATGAGGCGTTACGCATTTCCATTGCGCCTCACAGTTTTACTGAAATCACAGCGCACATTTCCGATATGTGATAGTTTTGTGACGTTTGGGGGCATGTATTGTTAATTTCAAACTGAAGTTTTACCAGAGGTTTAACGTGAGCTGGGGTGGAGATTATGCTATAATAATACCAAATACTATAATACGAAAAAGCATCGTCATAATGTTTTTATTTGTAGTTTTTTTATGAGAGGCAGCATGCATGATGTTTAATGCAGCGTTATGTCTTCTTTTGATATAAACGACATGTATGCATTTGGCTGACATCTCTATCTGAAGCAATTTATATAGTATCCAAGATACACTTTTTATCAGTTTGTTTGGAATCAAACCCATGACGCTGGCATTGCAAGTGCCATGCACTACTAATTGAGCTAAAGGAACCATATAAATTCATTGAGATCATTTGTTTGGGTTGTCAAGTTTATTTAGTTCCACTTGTGAGATGTTGGTCCTCATGGCTTTGTAATCAGGTAAACAACTGTTAGAGTGGTTATGTTTAAAGCACAAATTTCAGCACAAGATGTTTTATTTAAAAAAGGACTGAAATCATCAAAGAAATGACTAAACTGGAGCAAAGGAACAATCTGATTTGTGCATTTCTTTTGCCAGGTAACTCAGCTTAAATGATTGTGAAACAGATACATTAGGACATGTTGACTAAACTCAAATGAGCTCACTCGGTATCATCAAGTTTCCGGGTTCAAGTGAACATAAATGTTATGGAGAAAGTCTTCTAATTATGACTGTGAGTTTAGCTTAAGTGGTTGAGGTCATGCAGGTCTGATTTCACTAATCAGAGCTCTAAAAGCAAACCTTTATTCAACTGTTTGTTTCGGATAGTTAGTGATATTTATTCACCTGGAAGTCAGCAGACAGCACATGTGGTCTCAAATACCTTCACTGGGGCAGGATGTGTAGTTGACGTTGGGGGATATAAATGTTTGTTTTTGCAAGCGAAGGTCCCCGTCCATCACCTGAATACGCCATTGGGGTTGTTTGTGACTCTGATTGAGGTCGTCTCAGTGATTGTTTGACAGAGGGAATTCGGCGATCGGATGAATATACCTCTTGACGTGTTTACTGAAATTGCTCCTCTGAAATAATGGCACCATGTGTTCCCTTAAAAAGAGAAATAAGAGTTATTAAGTGCGTTTCTGTAAAGTAACCCATACAAACCTGCTAAAGAATGTCTTGTCTGTTGTAATGATCTTGCATCCGCTGATTGGAGAATTAAGGGATAATTTAAGTTGGGATGAGAGCTTGTCAGAAAGCTCTATCATCAGCAGTGAGCAGAACAGATGTGGCCTTTTTTAAAATTAAACAAGACGTTTTTCCTACACTTAAGAATCTTCGTAGCGTCTGCCGAACACATGTCTGGTCTTTGGGTGGGCGATATGACCAAGCTCTTATATATATATATATACACACACACACACAGGTTTTGTGATTTATGGGGACATAGGCGTAATGGTTTTTATACCGTACAAAACCTACCTCTTGCAGCAAACTGTGCATTTAGATTTAAAAAAAAACCACCATTTAGTATGTTTTTTGAGCCTTTTGCATTATGTCCTCATAAAACACCCTCATATAGTAATACCCATGTCATTATACAAATATGTGTCCTCATAAACCATATAAACCCACACACACACACACAATTTTTTTGCTTATATACATCATTATTTAACTATGCTGAAAAACTATTACAAAACGAATGTATTAAATAAACGTGTTGTTAAGCTT
>JAUCMT010000032.1:16678644-16688644 GCA_032357475.1 Enteromius thamalakanensis
CTTGATTAGGAAAGCCACACACCTGTCTATATAAGACCTTACAGCTCACAATGCATGTCAGAGCAAATGAGAATCATCAAAGGAACTGCCGGAAGAGCTCAGAGACAGAATTGTGGCAAGGCACAGATCTCGCCAAGGTTACAAAAAAGAGCACAGTGGCCTCCATAATCCTTAAATGGAAGACGTTTGAGAGGACCAGAACCCTTCCTAGAGCTGGCCGTCCGGTCAAACTGAGTTATCGGGGAGAAGAGCCTTGGTGAGAGAGTCGAAGCCTTTCCTCGGTGCAAGACACATGAAATATTTTTTCAGCTGCAGGGACAGGACAATTGGTGGCAATCGAGGGAGAGCTGAATGCAGGCAAGTACTGGGATATCCTGGACCAAAACCTTCTCCAGAGTGCTCAGGACCTCAGACTGTGATGAAGGTTTACCTTCCTTCAAGACGATGACCCTAGGAACACAGCTAAAGGCGGCCGTGCATGGTGCGAATTTGGACAGTCGGAAGACCGTATGGCCACACACGTCATGAGTGACTTTGTTTATGGACGCAGTGGTACACGGCTGATTTTCGAGGCAATCACATTCACGAAGTTCAACGCCAAAAACATGATACATGAAGAGATCCAAAAAAGAAAAGAAATGAAGGGAATAGTAAAGAATTTGTCTGAAGGGCAGAGAATGAAATCAACATTGACAGTTCCTTTTTTATGGATTAATACTATTTATTATATTATTTTAAATGCTGCTCGATATATCATACAGCGCTTGCTGTTCTTGCTATAGTTCAGCAAGTTTGTCCTCTTTATCGACATTCTTTTTATTATTTACCATTTTTGCTGTGGTGAGTAAATGTTCATATTTAAAAGTAGGGCTTTACCAAAAACAATTACGAAGCACTATTTTAAACTACAGTAAAAAGCCATATGAAATGGTGGTTTTCACATAAAGACATGTCAGACAAGGTTGGACAGTACTAGACTAAGTTGATCAGTTAACACACCAAACAATTCTCCACCTCCTGTTAGAGCCTCTTTGCCCTCTACTCTTTTTGGTTTCACACTGCCCAGACATTGCATGGAGCATGTGTGAGCAGACATAGAGAGGAGTTCTCTCACCCTTTAATGACTCCAGGTCTGAGTTGGAGCAGATCAGAGGTAATGAGACATCCTTTGATATAACGGCTCCACTCCATCCAGGAGAGTGAGAGAGAGAGCGTGTGTCGCACAGGCAGGCTTCCTTTGAGAGGTGTGTGCTGGTGCTGATCACGGTCATTATCTCACCTTAGGACCCAGCAGCCGTAACTCTTGCACACACATGCAGAGCCTCTAATTGAGTTTCTGTGTTGTGCTGACTGGGCTTTGATTCGCCCACGAGTGGTCAGAGAGAGGTGCTTGCCTTCCATGTTTCTGAGTCTTTTACTATCTCTCTCGGTCTCTGTGGTCAGACAGCATCTTAATCCCAGCATCCCAGGTGACTTCTGACACACTCTAATCATCTACAGAACAAGATTATGACGTTTTTACAAGTTTTTACTTGTTTTTACTTTGACCCTCTGTTGGAAAACTAGGTCATTCAGCATCCAGTGGTACAGATGTTCTAGCTGGTCCAAAATGGTCTAAAAACACCACCAACAAATTAGGTAACATATTTTAAAACCCAAACAGACTACGGTAAAATAGTATGTTGTAGTTTTTCCAATCACTTCCAGTACCAGCTTTATGTGTTTTCATGAGAGTCTTGTTCCGGCTTCTTGACTGAACTCTGACTCCGTGTTTGACGTAAGCTGCATTCGTTCTTATAGTGAAATCCTCGGACATATTTTATTACCTCTCATTTTAGACTTTTGGCTCGTTACCAGTGTTTAGTATAGCTCTATCCTCATTCGTCTATTCTCTTCTGAGTTTGTGCAACAAATACGGCTTAGGTCATACGGCTTACATACAAGTCAGAGGTCAGCCAAGAAGCCAATTATAAAATTAAAACAAAATTAAAAAGAATGCATTGAATGAAATAAGCACCATCAGCACCTGTTTCTTCAACAACTTAGGTTATTAAAAGTAGTAAAAAGGTGGTTTTATATTGCACACTGATAAAAGTAGAACAGAAGGTACATTTTGTCAAAAAAATGTAATTTCATGTTGACTTTTAAGGTGGTTTTATCATTTAAAAATTAGTTTAATGAGAATATTATGTTCACTAGAAAACCTACAGTTTTTTTATTACTAGAGAGACCAATATGCTGATCTACAGAATCAAGTTTGTTTAATCTCTAATGAGCCATTCAAGTCAAACAACCTTGATGCAGAGAAATTTCAGAAGATGGTTGTTGTCTGTCAGTCCAGTTTCCAAAGAAAGGATTCAATTTGGTGACCGGTTTAGAGCGGCACATGTGTGTTTTTGTGGTTTAGGTCAGTGCTGTGCTGTCCTGCACACCGTCTCCCGCTGTACTTCACTGTGGAGTGAGGACGTGTGTCCACAAACAGCCTCAGGGCTTTCAGTCAGATCTCAGCTGCTGAAATGAAAAGAAAATAAACAGCAAGAGGGAAAAAGGTGGAGTGAGAGAGAAAACACATCACTAAGATGGAGGATCTATCTCGTAGTTGTGTTGTTGCATTTATCTGAGTGGTTTCTCTCCTCTGTGTAACATCTCCGCTGCTCTCTCTCTCAATTTTTTATTTTTTTATTTTTTTTTTAATTCTTTTTTCCCTTTTCCCCCTGGTGCAGTATTGCTTGTATTTTAGATGACAGAGTATGAAATATACAACATGCCCAAGCTTTGATATAACATAGAAGAGAATAGAGCAGTTGCATTTGTCAGTGAGAGACAAGGACAGTGTGTGTATGTGTGTGTTTGTCTATGTACGTATATGTGTGTGCAAGAACATCCCACACAGATGTCGGTTTGAAATCAACAGAACAGAGGAAGCATAATTATATGTGTTTAGTTCCTCCCCTCATCTCTCTCTCTGCGTGTTCTCATCAGCGGTGAAAAATGGGCTTAATTAACCTGCAGGAAACTTTGTGAATGTGTATGATGCGTGGAAGCGTGTGTGTGAATTATGTTTCTTTTTCAATAACGTTGTCTAAATGAGAGCGGAGGAGAGAAGCAGCATGTTAAAACTGGCTTTGTAATGGATTTCTCACTGCAAAACATGTTTTAAAGAGATGGAGCTATATTGCTACATATACAATTGCTATTAATTAGTCAAATAAATACGATATACCATATACTGTGTGTGTGAGTGTGTGTGTGTGTGTGTGTGTGTGTGTGTGTGTGACCCTGGCTCTAAAAACCCAACTAAAGTCATTTGTGATTTACTGTGTTTTACATTACATACATACATACATGAGTATATTTCCTTATATTTTAATTCTTACAGTATTCTAGATCCATTATAGCGTAATTTACACTAGCATTTAAAAGTTTGGGGTCAATAATATTTTAATTTATACTTCTGTTCAACAAGAATGCAGTGATTGTATTAGACTTGTGCATAAAAACTATTTAAAATAAATGCTACGGAAATTGAACTTTTTATTAATCAGAGAATCTTGAATAGATAATGTGACATTAAGGACTGGAAAAAAATTCATCTTTGCCATCACAGGAATACATTTATTTTAAAATATACTCCGTAAAAAAAGCTATTTTACATTGTAATAATATTTGACTGTGTTTTCAATAAATAAATGCAGCCTTGGTGGGCCAAAAAGACTTTATAAAACCATATTGCCCGCAAAATGTTGAACAGTAGTATGAAACTAACAAATTTAGGGTTTGCTGTCAATGAAAGGTTGTTACAAACCAACAATAGTTAATTAAAATATAATTGATGCCATTGTTTTAATAAAGTAAACATTGATTGAAGAACAGTTTCGGGGTGTGTGTGTAATATGGTATGACTAAAAGTGGGCCACAATGCGAGATCATTAATTAGGATGCACTGTGCTTTCGTGCTCTGACTGGGTCAGAACAGCCCCCACAGTCTACAAACACACAGAGAGTACTTCAATAATGAGGCACTGTTTGTGTGATACACTGCCCTCTGTCACTGCCTACAGATTAGTATGCACACTTACACACCTACCTAACCGCCATGCTTTCTCTCCCTTTGTGTGTATGTTTGGGTGTTTGGTTCATCAAGCAAGAGTCCTTTCACCCTGCTCAGTGTGAGAGGTCATTTTCACTCCTGGCTTGTTCAGAGCATTTCAAATGCAGTTGTCTCATTCGTTTAGTGCGCATATATGAAGATGGAGAACGTGCTTGGATCCACACCAAATCAGTAGCTTCCAAATCACCTGAAAGAGGTTGGACTTCGCCTGATAAAAAGCAAACTCTGGAGCACTTTCAGTGGGGATATTGTGTCTGCTGATGTTTCGTGTAGGTATAACTACAGCTAAAACCCAAAGTAGTGTTCAAAATCTTTTCGCACATGTCCCGGTCTTTGAGACGTCTCACCCGGAGGAGTTTCAATGTGCAGTTCATGAGTGAGGGTGACAGAGAGAGAAAAAGAGAAAGGCCCTGATTTGAAAACTTAATTACATCCCTGGAAAAGCATGTCATCAGAACAACAATGAGATATACATCGTTGAGTGTTTAATTGAGCATGAAAAGAGCTCTCTTTTTAGACAGCAATGCGAAAACTGCTTCTGCCAGCCCAGCGAGGACAAGGCAATTACGCGAACTCACTGGCGTGCTGTTTGCATGTCACAAAGACTTAACCCTGCAAAGCAGAGACTTGACTCAGGGGACACCTGCACTGTCTCAGTCATTATGACAACATGGCCTACACTGTCTTTCACCAAGACACCTGCAAGTCTTTCCCTATGCTGTGTGTGTGTGTGTAATTCCAGATCATCTGTTCAGGTGGTCCTGTAGGGAGGTATACGGCTTCAAGAGGGACTTTAGGGACGCCGTATAAGGAAGGGCTCAGAGTAAGGAGAGAAAGTTTCTGGCTTGTCCGAGTCTTTGATTTGTTGGTGATGTAGACCTTCTCGAACAGTGGTACAATTTTTAATATGGAGTACTTTTAAGTAGAGAGTTTACCAAAAATAAAATTTTTGTTAGGTTCAAATTAAAATATACAACTATTTTTTGCTTATTTATTTTTATGGAATGTTGTGGTTTTTATTATAAATGTATTTTTGTTGTAATATACTGAAGGATTCGGCAATAAGTCCTATTTTTTAGCAACGCCACACACAAGTAATTCATGAATATTTCTAGTCTGGCCATGCATTGTTTTTTCTCAAGTTGTTTCAGTTAGATAAATATAAGAATAGAGAAGAAAAGATTATTGAAATTTACGCTTGTTGACTTTAACTGCTGTGATCGGATCATTGAACAGTTAGTTGGATGAATACAATTGAATCCTTCAGATCATTTGAACAGGTTTTGCAGACTGAATCAACAGATTCATTATGGGGTCAAAACAACATTGAACAATGAACATTCAATAAATGACTTTAATTTCAGTCTTTTTCATTTTAATTTCATTATTTATTTATATATATATAGGTTCATCTCAAAAAATTTGAATGTTTTGAAAAAGTTTTTTGTAACTTCGAATCTATTCTAGATTTGGTTAATTTTGAGCTTGCAGCTAATGAAAGTCAAAAATCTAGTATCACATAAAATAACATAACATAACTTTAATCTGTTAAATCATGCAACGGCAAACTCTAAACAATACGATTTTCTTCTGTTGTTTGTGTTTTGTGCTTATGGTGAATCAGCATTGATTCATTGCTTCTTATCCGCTCAAGGGCATCGCATCGTATTCTTCCCATCCTCCAGTTCCTTTGAGTTGCTCTTTAGATGCAGACAAACATGGGAACAAAAGAAAAGCTGCACATGTTCGACCATTTAAGTCTCTTTGAATGGAATCTAATTTTCCTCAGCATCGGCTTGTGTTACATCCTCTCGCCAAATTACCGTACACCAAATTAGGCCAAAAACACAACACAAACACAGCACGCACCATTTCCGTCCCTCTTTCTTTATCCGCTCTTCGTCTTGTTGTTGTTTTTTTTAACGTAACAATCCGTGACATCTTCTGTATTGATATTCAAATTAGTACAGAGCTTTGGGTGGACTTAGATGAAATTCACCAGCTATTTATACATGGAGCATATTATATCCAACGCTTTGCTTCACCGCCATCCGGGCTTAGCTTGGATTAGCGAGGCGTAAACAAACGCACGAAGGCCTTTGCGCTTTCTCACGTTATCTGAACTAGCAAACTGCGATGCTGAAAAGATCAAACAATTGTTTCATTGTGTTTTATGCACGGGGTGAGAAAGAGATCCCAGTTGGGGTTCCATATTGTTCTTTTGAAACAAAGAGCATGATGCACAATCATGAAACAGATGGAAAAGTTTCACTCTTTCATTACTAGACGGGCTTGTTATTTTTATCACTGCTACGAAAGCAGTTTTACCCGTTCCTTGCTTCTCCATTCTCTATATTCGAGCAGTGTTTATCTTTCTTCAGGATGTGATGATACTGTGACAGCTGTTTTGGAGGAATTGAGTAGAGATCCATTTGTTGGAATCCTCTCTGGGGTTCCTCAGGCGTCTCTTGAACTGCCCTCTCCCCGCTGGAGGTTTGTTGACTGAGCCTGTGTCCCATTAGCCTCTCAGGTGTGGGTGTTGGCTGATGGGATTTAATCCACATCTGTTGGACCTTTAGGCCACCGCTTAGCGGGCTGCATGCAGAGCTTGGTGTGGGGTAGGAAGGGTCACTTTTAAGGTCTGTGAGTGCACATGGAAAATGCAGATCTTTAGATATACATGAAAATGTGGAGTCCCTAAATTACACAAACAATGCTGGACAGAGTTGACATGTCTGTCTGTCCTCTCACGCCACAGGAAGTCACCTGCCTTTGCCTGCAAACCATAGCCTGAAACATTCAATACCATCAGGCATTTTGCGAAAAAAATAAAATAAAAAAAAAATATATATATATATAATGAGATATATATATATATATATATATATATATAATGATATATATTGAGAGAGAGAGAGAGAGAGAGAGAGAGAGATAAAAAAAGTTTGTATTAACTTAAATTAATTACAGCAATTAACAACTTTTATTTTGTATTCAAGTTAATCTCAATGAAACTGCAATTGGGTTATTTTAATTAGGTTAAAAATAACAAAAAATACCTCTAACACAAAAAAAACATCACATCACAAAAACATGATTTTTGGAAATGTATATATACAAAAAAATGGAGTTATCTGTTTTGCAAATAAACTTCATATATTACATAAGTAACATTATTATCTAATGAATAAATAATTTTTGAAAAGTCATCTATATAAGCTACTTGCTTATTTTTAACCTAATTTTATTTTTTATTTATTACACTGTACACTCAGTATTTTTCTTCTAATTTACTATATTATGAATTTGTCATGTTTCAGATACTGATTATATTGGTTTTAGTGTATTGTTACAGTTTATGTTCAAAACTTGCTATTGATGTAATATTGACAGAAATGTTAACTACATTTAAACATTGCATGCATGATCAGTGTAATTATTCCTGTGTGTTTTTATGAACACTATATTTTTGCTCTTTTGTAAAATATTTACAAAAATTTTAGCACACAATATCATTTTGTTTAGAAAAATCATTACCCTTTCTAAAAAATATGACAAAAATACATTCCGTAAGGCTTGACTACTGTTTCTTGCTGCACTGCTAAAGCCGATGTCCCTTCATTTGGATACATTTATGCATGTATTTAGCATACATCTTGCTAGGTTCAGTCATGTAGACCACTGATAATTTATCTGTATTATCATCAAACGTCAGTGAATCACAGCGGCAAGTGGACAGCCACAGATTTTGATTACACCAACAGCAACTTTGACAGGATTTACATGTATTTGCATAGAGAATGTCACTTTTCGTTGCCTTTCACGCGTGCAGTGATCTGTGGGTGTTTGTTGGTTTGTGTTTTTTACTTTGCTTGTATTGATGTGGTTTTATCTATTTGACTGGCTTGCTCAACGTGAGCTCCAGTCCATTTGTTTGCACTCAGCAGCAGACGATCACAACACAGAGACGTGGAAACAGAGAGGCGAGACACCCAAACCCCCGACCCTTGTATCTCTTTGCTCTCGTTGTGTCTTTCGTCTTTTCCTTGCATCTCCCTCGATCAGTCTCTTTTGACATACTCCAAAGCATGGCTATGAAACACAGGAAGTGAGGGTAACGGTAGTATGTTCCCTCTTGACGAGGTGCTTAGAAGTGAAGTTTCTTCTTATTCTCACTCTTGTCTTGCTTTTGCGTGAAATGTCAAAAACAGCACAATGCAAGTCTGGAAACAAACAAACAACAGAAAAAAGAGAACACAAAAACACCCCAAAAAAGATATTTCAGTTCTGTTAAGCTCTTCTTTCTCCGTCTGATCTTGCGAGGCCGTCTGAGGGAGCGGATCGTGTCTCTGACAGCAAACTTCCTCAGGACCTACAGGGGAAGTCAGAGATGACGTGTTCTACAGAAATGTCATTTCTCTCTTGTAGTCGAGGGTCCTCGGGCTGAATGACAGTTTGAAGCTGAGAGGCATCACTGAACTCAGGGTGGCTAAAGGCTTTCTCTATCCCTCCTGCTCTTTTGGTTGGTATTGAGATTAGAAGATCTGCTTTCAGAAGCTGTAGATGCAGCCTGGTTTATGTGTATGGAAGATTAGAGGCATTGAAGGGCATTGTGAACATTTTCTTAAAGGAGACAATGAATGGGATAAAACAAGAAAAGTATCATGAGTAGATGACAGGCCTTGACTTTCTCTTCTTAGGGACTGTTGTATTATTACTATGCATTTTTAAAAAAAAATGTCTTTGCTGTTTGTTGCTAAGGTCTTCTGAGGTGGGGGGGGGGTTAAGATTGTTGCTATGCCATTGGTTTCTAGCCCAGGTTCTTAATTAGTCTCAGTTCCTTTTAAAACCACAGTAGTTTCCTCCTATATCCAAGTAATTTCTAATTAAAGATAATTGCTAATTAATGACAATATTTAATTAGTTTAACTTACAGAAGTACAAAAATAGTAATAATAATTAGTCTTATATTTTTTTCTAATAAACAACCACATGTACTTCTTCAAGTATTTCATTATTGCGTCTTTTTTTCTCTCTGTAGGTGATGAATGGTACCTGTGTCGGCTGACTCTGACCCTCCCGAACCTGTCAGATCTTCAGTGGGCCATGTTTCCCTACCCCTACCTGGCAGCCGTGGGCCCTGACACTGGTGCTGGCTCTGTGGTCTACAAGCTCGTGGCTCGAAGTGGCGATGGCTTCATGGGAACAGCTCACTTCATTTTAGTTGATGGTGGGTTTGACATTCAGACTCTTTGGCCATCAGAAAACTGTCAATACAATTATCCTGCCAGAACACTGGCCCACTTTAGATGGAAAGGGAAATTAAACTCAGACGCAGACATACAATACACAATCAATAATTTTGACCCCTTGAACAAAAGTGGGATAGTTGGAGCGTTAGCTCAGGTTTGAGAGAAATTCAAAGACGTAGATACGCTTTTATTTTGAAACAATAGCAATGACATGTCTTTCTAATGAGCTGGTTAGTTAACACTGTTATAGAAATAGCATAAAGCACTGAGTCTGAGGCATGTTTAGAATTCAGTCTAATTAGTCAGAAGCAAATGAACTTAACGCATACAACTTTGAACTGCACGTGTATGTGTGAGTGAATGTGTGCGTTGGAACAGGTGTGCTGTACTGGTTTTATTGTACCTCCAGGACATCTTCAGAAACATCATAACCTTTCATAATGGCTAGTCATTCATCTTCTGATATGTTGTGACATTACAAAATTACTTCTCTGGTCCATAAGGATTTAGACTCCGCTATAAATATTCTGTCTCTGGTGATATTACACTCTGATGTTTATAAACTCTGTCTTTCGGTGCCATTGCCTTTAGCGATTTTCCTCCAAGTTCTTGATCTGTCTTTTAGTTGAATGTCATT
>JAUCMT010000032.1:16697795-16723915 GCA_032357475.1 Enteromius thamalakanensis
CATTGACTTCCATAGTAGAAAAATATTACAATGGAAGTCAATGGTGATCCAAAACAGCCTGGTTACAAACTTTCTTCGAAATATCTTCCATTGTGTTTGGCAAAACAAAGAAATTCATACAGATTTGGAACCACTTGAAGGTGAGTAAATGATAACAGAATTTGAATTTTTGGGTGAACTGTTCCTTTAACTGATGATTATAAATTATGGTAAAATATGGAAACGTATGTTTCTAGTACAAATCTCAATTACTTCCACTAAAGGAGTTATATCTAGAGACCAGAATATCAGAGAGACACGTGGGTGGGCTGTTTTTACCTGGGCAGCCTTGCCTTCTTCTCTGCAGAACTCTCAGTGATGAACTATTATTCATTTAGACTTTGTTGTGCACGACCCTACAACACTAATGAATAGAAGCAGAAAAGAGAGCAAAGCAAAGGAACAGTAGCGAGTCAGATCTGGCAGACCGCACGCTTTGTGAGGCAGATGCACAAATTTAGACTGCCAAATGCATTTATGCAATTCAATCATGTTTACATATCGCTGCACCCAATGAAAACACGCACTGTTCGCCGTATGCAAACAGAATGGCTCCTGCCTCTGATTCCAGTTGGCTCTCTGTTTTAGTGCGGTACGCAAAACAACTTTCTTTTTCTGTCTCTGTGTCTTCTTTCTCTTCTCGTTTCGTCTCCCTCGCTCTCTTTCTCTCGCTCACAACATGTAAAAGCAGCAGGTTCACACAAACACCAGCTGGGGCTGTTATTTGCTTATCAAATGCGTTCTGTTGTGAGCTGTTGGGAAAAAAAAGAGAAAAACACGGCGCAATCGTCGACTGTGCGAAGCCTGGCAGAAGGGAGAGAAGATTATTATTGTTGTTTACCTTAAAACGGGATTAGACTGTAAATTGGGTGCCGGCTTTTAATAGGGCCTAGCAGGAAGAGAAGTGCAGAACGCGCTCCAATTATCGTGCAGGAAACTTTTCGGAGAGGATTTAGCGCACGGCGAAGCAACGCACTTAAAACTTGCCCAACCTTAGCCCACCTTCCTAGCAGCCTTTCTCTCTCTCTCTCTCTCTATCCCAAGCTGCCTAACTGGTATGTTTAATTTAGCCCTAGTCTCTCATTCGCATGCATTAAGTATGGTAATAGGTAGCCCTAAGAGACGGTGTATTAGGGCTTGTATTTTTAATGAACCTTCTGTTTGAATCCGGGCTGTATGACTTCACATGCGTTAACAGCCGTTCCGAACTTGTTTATACGCGTGTGGGGCACTGACACCCACCTTTACCCACCTGCTTCCTACAGCCGCAACAAGTCCTCAGCTTAACTGCCAGAGAAAGAGGGTTTCTGCTGAACTTCGCTACATCTGTGGGCGCTAGCTATTTGCCTTGGAGATTAGAGGGCCGTCATGTGGCTGTAGTAAATGAGTGTGCTGGCTGGCTGGGTGTGATGACAGCTTGCCTGCAGTATTATGATACAGGACCCTGACTTTGGCTGTGGGCCTAATGACAGCAAAGCCTTCCTCCACTTTTACTTTTGATCTGCTTCAGTCAACAGCAGCTTTTCGCAGTGCCACTGACAGATGGGCACTTAAATTGATCAAATATAGAATTGGCCTTCGCTACATAGTTTTAATTAATATTGGCTCTATTAATATGACACCGTACGTAATTTAAAAAGCACTTAGCACAAGAAGTCCAACAACTTCAAACAAGATGCTTTTGAGTGTTGTACTGTGTTCTAACATATGAGATTGATAGTTTTCTGAGTATCTATATATTATTTTATGCACGTATACTATCAAATGTCAAAGGTTTATTTAATAATAATATTTTTTTTGTTTGTTTTTGAACAAATGATCTAACCCATGCTGTATTTATTTGATCAAAAATGTAGAAAAAAATTTACTATTGTGGGATTTTTATTAAAGGAACTAGTAATATATTTTAAAATATTATAATTCCTGTTGATTACATTACATATTTATTGTTTATTTGAACAAATATTGATATAGAATAATATTATTTCACAGTATGTTTTTGATCAAATAAATCCAACCGTGTTGAGCATAACAAACTTTAGATTAAAAAACATGAAAATATTTGCTATTGTTTGGTTGTGTGTCAAATCGTTGTTATTATTATTATATTTTAGTTGTTTAGTTATATTTTAACTTTAATATGTATTACATTTACTGTATATTGTATCAATCAAGCAATCAGTATTTATATCATATTAAATAATCAATCTGAATAGATTGCTAAAATATATATTTTAATGCACAATGTGATGTCTTATTTTTCCTCTTTTGATTATATTAAACGTTAAGAATCTTCTGGATGAATTTGTCACTTCAAATTGCTTGACACTGGAAACTTGCCTGCATGGTTAGGACACAGTGTTAAACACACACACACACTCAAATCCATCCTCAAAACCACACAAGCACTGGTCGTAGTGACATTAAAGCTCATACTGTAATTGATAGTGAGTACCCCCAGAACTTTCCAGGCCTAATGAGAACACAACTGTCTGAGAAAAGCATAGAGATGATTAAGAACTGACATTTGTTTTCAGTGACTGACCCAGAGCAGATCTCCGCCAAGGTTGCCTTCACCGCAATTTACTGCTGTGTTATTGCTAGCTGTTGCCTTTAGTCAACGTGACCTGATGTTTAACACAGCTCTTCTGTACCTCTCTCCCTCTTTCCAGTTCTGGCACGGGACTGTGACACAGGCCTTAATGCAGAACTGTCCTACTTCATCCAGAGCGTGGACTTTGACATCTCATCTCAGGGAGTGGTGAGCCCCAGTCAGAGGCTGGACTATGAGAGACCTAACCACATGTATGAGTGCACAGTGGTAGCCGTGGACAAGGGAACACCCCCTCGCACAGGCACAGCCTCCATCCGAATCCGCATGGCCAACGTCAACGATGAAGCCCCTGTCTTTTCACAAACTATGTATGATTCTTTTCTTCTCTTTGCTTTTATTTTAAGTAGTCATTCTGGACTACTTGACTCTGATCATTTAGAATATTCTACAATCAAATTTTTGCTTATAATCACTACTTAAACTATAGAATTAATAGTTGATCTCTTAAATCACTCACATAAGGAATTAAACATATATTTATTTAGCAGATTTTCATTTAAAAGTTCATTACTAAACTAAACTGAACATTGATTTATCAAACCATTTCACAGTCTCTTTCTTACCACATAATAAATCAATTTATTTATATATTAATTTACATTGTTATTAAAAAATAAAATATAAACAAATAAAATAATAATTATTATAATTATTATTATTATTTTATATACATTTTTGTTAAATGCATGGAATGTAGGTTAATACAAAATAAACCCCTTTCAAGATTCCTTAACCTTAAAATCAGGGTTGTATGTATAAAATATATAAAATATTAAATACATATATGTAAAAATAATATATAAAAAACATTAAATAATCTTTTATTTTTTTAAATATGTTTATTTCATACTAACTATAGTTCAAACCTGACATATTGCTTGAGACTTAATGATATATTTATAATTAAACTTCATTTGGAGCACTAAGTGTGCACAATATCAAATAATATCAAGATAATTCAAGTGAATTTATAGTATACTTGCAATAGTTCCACTTCAGAACAATCAGATATGCTTAAGTATATTTTAGTTGAAATTCAGTAATATTTCTGGACAATTAAAGTGCATTAAGTCCAAAATTGGTTGTTCCAGTTTAGCACACTTAGGCCCGGTTTAACAGACCAAAATTAGGCTATAGTTCAATTAGGTCATTTAAGCAGTTTCTATAAACATGCCTTAGAAAAATCATTATTGGTATGCATTTTTAAGACAAAACAAAGGCACATGTTTTAAGATTGGTCAGTGCAAGTACATTGGTAACATTTTAGAATAGCAGATGGTCATTTATAAGAGATTAGTTAATGATGAAATCTTCATCTACAAAACATTCACAAAAGATTAATAAGTGATTATTATGTTTAGTTCATTAATTTACAAGTCATTTACAAGTTGTGATATGTTGAAAAGCACAAAAAATATGTTTTTTTAAATTTAATAAATCGTGTAAACCCTTTGTCCCATTAGGACAGACGATTGAGTTCTGTGTGGAGTGTGTGGGATCTACTGATAATGAGAACTAGTTTTCCCACTGTACTTCACTGAAGTTCACAGTGCTAAAATACTCCATGTGTTTACCAACTTTACCCAACATATTGTCTGTCCTAATGAGACCTAATTAGGGTTTATTTTTTTGTGCTTTTCATTCATATAACTTGTAAATGACTTGTAAATTGATTAACTAAACATATTAATCACTTATTAATCATTTGTGAATGTTTTGTAGATGAAGATTTCATCATTAACTAATCTCTTATAAATGACTTACAACCATCCGCTATTCTAAAGTGTTACCAGTACATTTTAGTCTAGCATTAGGCTTAAGCCTTGTCTGTGAAACCGGGGGTTTAAGTATACCAGTTTAATATTACTAAAGGTACAATTGCTGGACATTTTTATCAAGTAAATAAATGTTCCTGTATTTGTAGAATACTTTTGTATTACAAATACATCTGAGTTAATTTTAGTTTTTAACTGCTTATTTCTGTTCTGTCTTCTATTTAGTTCTTTTTTTTGCTAGTATCTCTTTGGAGTGCCTAAGAATATACAGTCTTATACTTTTTTTTTCGTCACAATGGGATTTCTTCAGAGCAGATCCAAGCAGAGGGTCCTGTGAAAGCTGAGCAGCAGGCTATACGGCTCTGGCATTTATTGAATGTAGCCAGAAGGAGAGGCAGACATTTGGTCCGATTCAGCAGAAAGACAACAATCACAGTGAAGCAAGCGAGCTGTCTACACAAACACGCACACACACACACACACACACATAGATCTCTATTTGAGAACATCATCTCCCTTGGTAGGAGTTTGGGAGACACATAAAGGAGCTGGTGCTGGTGTATCATCATTAGAGCTGCAGTATGTGTGTGTGCTTCTGTTAGGATTTGCTCTGGTTCTTCTCAGTGCAGGGACCGCGTGGTTGTTTGTGTGCGCCTTGGGATACGCTTCAGAGGCCGTGAAGGGGAAGCATATGGTGGGTCTGTGATGTTCTGAGCTTGATCTGTCTGTCTTTCTATCTCTGTCTCCCTCTTTCTGCAGATATAAAACCTTTCTTTCCGAAGATGCTGGCCCGGAAACACTAGTGGCCATTGTGCACGCCAAAGACCCAGACGGGGATGGCGTAACGTATGCCATCACCGGGGGTAACGAAGACAGCAATTTTGAGCTGGACAACCAGAAGGGTGAGTCAAGTGGGATGCAAACTCAAAGCTCGCTGCTCTGGTAACAGCGTCCAGGCATCCGGTACAAGGCCTCAGGGATGCAGTCTATAACAAGAACATCCAAAGCCATCAAAAAAGTGTTTTTCTTTTCTCTTCCGTCACTCAGCACGCATCTTTAATCCATCATTCAGCTCACGTTTGGGGTATTTGTAGAAAAAACAAACACCCCTTGTGTTGTTTTTGGTCTACAGCTTTTGTTTTTGTGTGCACTTGTGTGTGAATGCATTGTTTGTCTGTTTTCATGCCTGCCTGCCTGTGCGCTTTGAGTCTCAAGGTTACATTTGTCTGCAGTGTTTGCTTTTTGTTTGTTTACCAGCACATTTTATGCCTGAGAGCTAGAAAACAGCAGTATGCTAAAGCTCTCTTCTGTCTTATCAGCCTCTCGGCACGGCTGTTCCACCATTCAACCCATTACAGGCCAGCGCTGAGAGATGGCCCATGGCTTCAGCACTCAGAAAAGCTGCGTGGAGTTGTCACTTCAAAGATACAGCAGCACTTTTTTTTCACACAACCTCCTACTACTCCGTTGTTTGGTGAACGTGCAACCATTAGAAGGCCATTTTGCGAGGTTGTTAAGCATGATGCACAAAGGCAGTTGTTATTCTTTGCAGATATTAATGTTTTCAATTCAAGAGGTTGTCACCTTGGGTTAAAACAGGCTTGTATTAAACAGGCTCGACAGCAAGTCTTTTGGTTGTATGTCCTTGTAAAAAACATAGTACACTTTTGCATTATACATATTATGGAAATAATACATGTTAACACAGAATTTTCCAAATTGTGAAGTGAATGAAATATTTTGGGAACTCATTTTGCACTCTTTGAGCACTTTAGTTTAGGGACCAGTTTTCACTATTAAAAAAATAGTTGACTTAAAAATTATAATTCTGTCATCATTTGCTCACCCTCTGGTTTTTCTAAAACTGTTTGAATTTCTTTTCAAACACAAGGGAAGATAGTGTAAAGAAAGTTTGTAACCAGGCTGTTTTGGGTCAACACTGACTTCCATACTATGCAAAAGAAATACAGTAGTATGAAGGACAATGGTGACCCAAAACAGCCTGGTTACAAACTTCCTTAAAAAAGATTTTTTTTCCCTTTTTTTTTGACTAGTTGCTTATTAACATGCTGTTAATAACATATTGGTTGTTTAAAAGGCACATATTCTGCATGACAATATTCTGTGTCCTCAATCTTGCCCAATACCTAAACTTATTAATACCCAATACCTAAACTTATTATAATTAATACGCAGCAACTCAGGAGTTTGGGGCAAAAGTCGTAGTTAATGACTTTAATATGCTTTAGTATGTTAGTCAGCACACATATTTGAACTATTAAGTATAACAAAAGGCGATTAAAACTATGATTTGAAATGTATTTTAAAGTAAGAAGTACATTTTTTATTATTATAGTACACTTAAGTGTCTTTTTTTAAGATTTATTATTGGCATGTTTTTTTTTTATTGATACAACAGTGTAGAGGAGAGAGAAATTGCCCATAAGGCAATAGCATCATAATTCAGAGCACTGCCCACTAGGCTATCAGGACTGACTATGAAAGTATACTCTCTTTAACTGGTCTTTTATTTAATTTATGTTATATTAAGTGAAGATTCAATGCAATTAAGCGCACTTGTCTTTTACCGGAACAATAAGATGAGCTTAAGCTTTCTATTAAATTATTTACAGGCATCATCAAACTGCGGCGTAGTCCCCCTCCTAAACTACGTGGGCCTCAGTATGTCCTCAACATCACAGCGACTGATGACAACACAGCCGGTGGGCCCCTCCCCCTCAGCAGCTCCGCCCAGGTCATCGTTGGCATCAATGACATCAACAACAACAAGCCAGTATTTGATGAGGTGAGGTTAAAAGATTTGAAGCTATATGTTTAAATCCATTTGTAGTAAGTGATTTATAAGTTGAAGACTAAATCAGTGGACAGAGAGGAAACATAACCAAAAGTGTGTACAGGAGAAGAGGTCTAGATACGAGTACAGAATTCAAATATATTCACTCATTAAATCTGCCTAGCATGAAGCGCCTAAGGCGTTTAATACCAGTGACACTGTGAACACCTCACTAATGGCAGTGTTTAGCGACAGAAATGAAGTCTGAGGGGACAAAAGGTAAGGAATGATGAGTGGGAGCTAATATACAGAAATAAGATGAACTACGTCTACTGCTGACATGATGACATGCACACAGTCTCATTTTATATCCCAATTCACTAAAAAAAGCTATAAATCATAGCTGAATGAATTTTCCATGACACAATTCTTCAGGTTTGTTTCTAAAAGCCAGCAGACTGCAGTTGAATGACCTCCTTTACTCAGAATGGGAACCAGACACTCTCTTAAATGTGTTGAAAATATGTTTGACTATACCGTACATATTGCTAAAACTCTATTTCATGAAAAGAGAGCAACTATTAAAGAATGTGTGCAAAATGAAACACTGCGAGAAAGAGACAGGTGAAAGCTGAGCTGAGGGAAGAGCAGACAGCTGGCAGAAGGAGATCTAAAGGCTCTTGGAGGTCTCCGGTGGGAGAGCTTTTCCGTGCAGGCCGGTAGTGCAGGAGGGCTGTGTGTGAGTGTGTAGGAGACAGAATCGTGTCCCTGTACACTCTCCTTGAGCCCCACAGGCCCTACTTCTGCTGCCGCTGCCGCTACCTCCTCTGCTGCTGCCCATGAATATTTCAAGGGGGAATTACTCACCGGCACAGGGGATGCATATGAAATAGAACCACTAAGTGAGCCCCAGGGGCAACATCTGGCCCTGTTCCTTCCTCTCACTCTCTCTGTATCTATGCCTGCCCTGCTGACCAGAGTCTTTTCCTTCTGTACTGTATCACTGGTTCTCACTCGTTGATTTTACATCAAGCCGTGATTTAATGCAGTATTGTACAAAAATGTTCTTATATTTTAAAACTGAACGTTATTTATGTATTTATTAATGGTAATTTATTAATATGAACATGAAAAATGTTTGAACACCTCAGCAGTCTTCTTTTTCTCTAGACTTTGTTTGGTTTGTTAATGCCTTTTGAATTTTGATGGTTTTATGCTCTGTGCAGCTAATAAATGATTGCACAAAACACATTTGCATCGTCCCAAAATAACATATATTAGAAACTATATTACGCATGAAGAAAATGTTTGCGAATTAGCACTTCAAAGCCAAAAATGCAATTGAATTATAATGTAAAATGGTTTGTTGCAGTATATAAAAAAACAAGTGTATGTGAAGTTCAGCATTCAAAATGTAATTAGAAGCAGAGACATCATTAGATTTACTTTGTGAATTGGATGGGTTTGCTCTATTACATCTGTTTGCAAACTGAGTTGTGATAACTTAAAATTGCATTAATACAAACCTACAGCTCAAGTCTTAAATTTCAATAACACTTGCAAAAAAACGGCATTGTAAGCGCTGGTATTTTTATAGGGAATTGCAAATGAAGTCAGCATGAGTTTAACAGTACAACAAATATTACCATGTGTAAAAACTTTCAAGTTAAATTTTTTTTCTTACAGTAATGTGGCATGGAAATGTATGGAAACATGCTTCCACCACGATATAAAAAAAAAATTTAATTGTGACTTCCAAATTTAAGATTTTACAATTCTGACTTTTTCCCTCACATTTCTGTTTTTTTATTCACTATCACAAAAAATATCAGTCGTCTCTATCTAAAATTTTAAGATGTCTTTAATTTTTCCTTCATTTTTGTTTTTGACCCAAAAGGGTGAGGTTGTGAGGTTCACCAAAAAAAGTCTCATGCAATGCTTTTCGACACACAAACGCTCACCCTGCTTTGTAGTCACTGGTTGCCGGCGCTCTTAATAGCATCACAGATTATGGCAATAGACTATCTGTTTGAGTCTTTTCCCTTGCTAAACTGAGAAATCCTCCCTAAGCCCTCTCAGAAGGGTGAGTGTGTGTATGTCGAAAGACAATGAGAGGTGTGAAGTGCAAAGCGCAGTGAGAATTCTCTTCAGAGGCTGGGAGGGAGGCTAATTCCAGCTTTTAGCCCCTGTATCGATCTAGTCACTTGATTAATCGCCTTAAGTTGACATGCCGCTCCCTTGTGGGCACTGCTCACCAGGACGCCCTGCCAGATGCCCGCTCTGTAATGAGAGCATGATGAGAAAGCAAGAGGAGGAGGAAGAAGGAGGTTGAGGCCTCATTATGTGTGCGTGTGCTCCTATTATGGACTTCGAAAGAGGAATTTATAAACACTTTATCCCAACTACAAACTTTATTCTCTCTGTAGCCATGCTTTGATGTCCTGCTCCCGCTTTTCTTCCTCTTTATCTGTCATTGTGAAAAACCATATGTCCAGCATGAATCTAGTACTGTTTAGTTTTTCTAAGATCTTGATATTGGCCTTATCCCAAGGCATTTGCTAAGTACGTATTTCTGGCATTTCTTGAATTATTACCTATGTCTGAAATGATGGTTTTGTGCCTTTAAAGTGCCACAACTACAGCGTGAATGCACTGGTCCTGGAGAATCAGCCCCCAGGCACTTTTGTTCTGCGCGTGCAGGCTCATGACGCTGACACAGGGGTCAACGGGGAGGTCAAGTATGGGATAATGCAGAGGGACGGGGCCTCACCCGGGTTCACTATCAACCCTGACACAGGTATTTTCTTCCTTCTTTACCAAACCATTGATTATACGCAATTGAACCTGAGCTGTCATGTATTTCTAGTCAATAGGCCTCATTCTTTAAACATAAGCAGAATGCATTTCTTTATTCTTGAACATATGTATATATGTTACAAATTTTTTTATAATTTTTTTATTTAATAATTTTTGTATTTAAAAAAATAGACATTTTACAAAATACATGTATTTATATTTATTTATTTTTCTGCAATTTTATTTTTTAATTTCTCTCTTAAATGTTTAATTGTTCAAAAAATCATGAATTCATGGCATTTAGTTGCCTTAAACTTGTTGTCAAATATATAAAATTGCAACTCACCAATGAAATGTTCATGCACGTTTTAATTTTGCTGACCCTGAAATGACATTTTAGTCAAAAAAAATTATCTTGACCACATCCCTACACCTAAAACTAACATTACTAATGAATAATCCCTAAAATCAGAGGAAATTATAGATTAATGACACTGATGTACAAACACCGAACACTGATTGTAAGACTAAACACAAAAACTATAAAATGTTTTTTTAAATCGGATTGGTTAAGCACAATGTTGTTCCAGGGTCAAAAAAGCTGTCACACTTGGTAAAATCAGGTTCTGCAAATGTGCACTGTATGTGTTGTGCAGGTGTTATCAGTACAGTGGTGAGTTTTGACCGAGAGAGGCAGCGAGAGTATACACTATCAGTCACGGCGACGGATCAAGCAGAGGAGCCCCTCATTGGCATCTGTCAGATCACTGTCCTCATCGCTGACCAGAATGATAACGACCCCAAGTTTGAAAATAGCCGCTATCAATGTAAGAACAATGTTTATGGCAGATCTCTTCTAATTGATGTCATTTTAGTTGAAGTTTACAGAATATTTGTATGATATAAAAAAGTAATAGCGTAGATGAGTAAATAGTGATATTATAGTATGAAACCTTCCAAATGGTCTTTTGTAGTGATAGGATCTGTTGACGATAATTAAGATCTGTTCGTCTGCCGTGAGGATATATAAAGGAGTTATATGAGAACATAGTACCAACTCGCTGTAGCTGTAGACTCTTGAAACATTTATACATGGACCTTTAACATTGCACTTAATGGCAGTAACGGATTTTGCAAGCTTAACAACTTCTCAAGTCCAGGATTCCTGAGTGTAGTCAATACACATAAAACCTTAATATTAAAAATGCATAACAGTCTGAGCAAGGTGAGCTTTAATGCGCTGAACACAGTATAAACACGTCACCAATAATTTTTAGATGCAATCCTGGAAAGCTCGCTTAGCCTAGAAGTGTGAGAATTTGCTTTGCTCTTCTAAGTCATATAATTTATATGTAAGTTCAGTAAGTTTGATGTCAGAATTCCTTAGAGCAGTACTGCGAAAGCTCATTAACAATTAAACGGCAAGATTGAAACGTTGCTGGGACGCACATTCTTTTCTTTTTTTTTGTTTTTGCTGCAGATTTTAATAGAAGGATTTTTTTAATTATTTTTAAGACTGTTGTTGTTTGCTTTTGTTGATGCCTGTGTTAACCCTGCTCATGCCAGACTTCCTGCGAGAGGACACACCGGTTGGGACAAGCTTCCTGAGGGCAGCGGCTCATGATGACGACCAGGGCACCAATGCAGCCATCATCTACTCTCTGTCCCAGCAGAACCCAGCCTACTTTCACATCAACCCCAGCACAGGATGGATCTACGTCAACCACCCCATCTCACAGGTACACATGCACACAGCTTTACCTAACTCTCAAATAGACATTATTACCAAGCTAAATCAATTTCTATTGAGCGGACCCATTGGACACTTGAGCAGACATATACCTGTAAAAGGAAATAAATGTATATGTTATTTAGTAAATATAATTAATAAACAGTCATTAATACAGATGTATTTAAATTTGCATATTGGTTTAAAATATTATAATATACATTATATTAAAATTAAGGATTTATAATAGTTTTAATTAAAACGCTCTATTTATATATTTTTTTTCTTTGAGTTGTCAGATTTTGTTGGTCTTTGTTTTTTGTTTTCCTAAAGTGTAAACATATACAAACTTGTATGAACAAACATATGCTTAAAGATCATATGCACATATTCCTGCTGAGAAAACTCAGCACTGCTTATTGTAGTACAGGTACTTGCATGTGTATGTTTATAGAGCACATATTCTCATCCTCCAGAGAGACTGGACCTTATTCTTTTTGCATATTAAACATGTTAGGGTCTCAAAGAAATGCTATATATATTCACACAAACCCTAAGTCTGGAGGGACATCATTCTGTTATAATAGGTGTAAACAAAATATGCATTTCCTTTTATTCAGGTGGGAGAGTGATCTTGCCTACTCATCTTTCATTAAACAACATTTTTCTTTCCGTTTTTCTTTTCATCTTGCATAATTATATATTTTTTATTTATATTTAAGGAACTTTTTTTTTTTTTGTAATCTTTGACCGAGACTCAAACTTTCAAACGTAGACTATAAAAACAATCATAAACATAGTAATGTGATTTTTTTTTTTCTTTAACTGTTATGGCATCATCAACATGACCAACATTTTTTTTCCCTTTAACGAAAACTAATACACAAATTAAACTAGTCAAAAGTCCCAATGTTGAAGAAACATTCTTGTGTATGTATGCGCTGTTTGGTCTTGTCAGAAATACCACGGTCGTTTATTTTTCTGCCAACGAACTCTGTCTCTGTAATTTCTAATTCTAGATATATAAGCTTTAAGAGATTGGACGTTGAGTTGACATTAAAACACTGTACAGTATATGCATGCAGACAGAAAGACAGGCTGTGCTCTGGTGAAATCTCCTGCATCCTGTTTATAGAGTCATAAATGATGGCCGTGTTCAGGTAAAGCATCAGAGGCCGGACTTTATTAATGCACAGTTCATGTCCAGCACTACCCAGCTTTTAACATGCTTTCATGCTCTTAACAGAAATGTATGTGGATGCGATTTCTTCAGAACAGGTCATTAAGATGTGTAACTGTCTGTCTGGTTTTTCATTTGCCAGTCTGACCGCCTTGCGTCACTTCTGTCCGAGTGGATCAGTTTTAGAAAGGCAGACGATGTCACCCGCACTAAACTCACCTGTCTTCAAATTGACAACTTAAACTGCCCCTCCTGCTGTTATTCCTACATCCTCTCATTCTCTGCCTGTCTCTTCCTGTCTGCCTCTTCCTTTCACTCATTCTGACCTGAAAAAGGCAGCATTTTGAAGGCAGTTAAGCAGGAGAAGTTTACTGCTGAGTCTTAGAAGTGCTTCCTTCAGTTATTAAGAGTTATTTAAAAGAGTCTTTAAAATTAAGTATAGAAACACACACACACATCTAGGGTCTTAGTTGCTGTACATGATATTCTGGATGTGAAACATCCGAAGGAAAATGAAGACCAATTCTTCAGGTGGAAGTATCAGGCATTTCTCTCATCTTTAAACCCCCTTTGACAAAACAACTCACCTGTCTTCACCTGTATCAGTGACAACCTGTATTATTTCAGTGTATGCTGATAAGCCCTTAGGCTGGATTATATCACCTGTCTCTCGTCCTGACAGACATCACGGATCAGCCAGCAGATCATCGCTACAGACGGAGGAAGTCGGAGCAGCTCGGTCGACCTCACTGTCATCATCACCAATGTGCACAACCAGCCCCCACAGTGGGAACAGGCGGAATATTGGGTCACCATCCCAGAGAACACACCACGCGACACTAAAATAGTGGTGAGACACTCATATTCTACTAGGGTTTCCTCTCTGCTTTCCATAAGAGTGTGAAGTATGCCAAACAGGAGGGGCAACCACTAC
This sequence comes from Enteromius thamalakanensis, assembly GCA_032357475.1. Lineage (NCBI taxonomy): Eukaryota > Metazoa > Chordata > Actinopteri > Cypriniformes > Cyprinidae > Enteromius > Enteromius thamalakanensis. The sequence goes on from JAUCMT010000032.1 coordinate 16,711,657, forward strand.
ATTTCATTATTCAAAAAACATGGATTTTCAGACAGTCAGATCGTACAGCTGTTCCTGACTAGTAAAATAGTAGCTACTATTTAGAGGCTTTTTTTTTGGTTGGTAAGATTTTTAACTGCATGCAAAAATGCATTTAAAATAGCAATAATGTGAAATGTTAAAAAAAAATTTATTACAATATATTTTAAAATGTAGTTCACTCCTGTCATGGCACAGCTCAATTGTCAGCATCTTTGCTTCATTTTTTAGTGACACTTGATCCCTCAGCTGCCATTCTAATATGATGATATGGTGCTGAGGAAACTTAAAGAAATCTTATTATTATGAATATTGAAATGTTGCTGCTTAATATTTTTGTAGAAACCACACATCTTTGAATCTTGGCACAGAAAGTTTAAAAGAACAGCCTTTATTTAATCTTTGATAACCTTATTAATGTCTTTATTGTAACTTTTAATCAATTAAACACACACACACATGAACAGACAGAGATATGCCTGCATGTGTGTGTGTGTTCTTTTCTTTGCTCCTTTGTCATGCAGTATGTAAAACGTTCCACCTCACAGCGAATGTGTGTTTCATACAAATAGTGCATTCTGTACATAAGATGCTTGACTCACTATTGATTTCATTACAAGTGAAGCAAGAGAAATTGCATAAGCATAAATATCCACAGTACACATCAATGTTTGTTTATTATTTTATTATTTCTAAATAAATGTAAAGTATGTATTGCAAACAAAATCTTACTTCATCTGCCACATTGGTTTATTTTTACTAAGCTTTTCTTAGTTGATCTCTGACTACTGACTGAAAAAAAAAAAAAAATACACGTAATGCTGCCTTTAACCAAAATCATACATTTTAACTAGCAAGTCTGCAAGATACCTGCCTTTTATACCAAGCTTTTGATGATGTCTTTAAATGCAGTTTAGTGGTTTTTGAAACACAGGAGTGGTTTCACTCACCATGCTTCTTGCTTTGTTGTGCTGTTGATAACCAAAGGTAGAGTGTTGTGACTTCCTTACCGCTGAGGCTTGTCACATCTTCTCCAGCCTTCATCTTGTTTGCCATTTCAGCCCGTTTTATTTGCTGTCACATTTTACATTCGTCTGGGAGCATGTACCCACAGAGAGATCAGCATCTACAAACAACCTCATCTGTCCAGCAAACTCAAGCAGACTGCTTGTCTGAACATTCTATTCTAATTCATTCAAAAGGGGCGAAAAGGCCAGTCCTCCGAGTCCGTTTTCCTCACATACAGCAGATTTATCAGTGAAGAGTGCCAGGAGGAGTTCTGCTGGAGTCACTGTGTTTCCCTGACATCAGCGACTTCCTCTGGCTGCTGCCAGCAATTCTGCAATCTGTATGAACCTCTGCATCTGTCTTAGCGGTCCTCAGTGGCACAAACTGTGGCAGGGATGTTCTCTTCTTCATGTTGCCACAGGATGTAAAATAGGCTTAGGTGGGATGTTTGATCTTAAAATACCTTCTTTCCCCAGTGGCTTGTAAAGGGTGGTTGCATCGTCATGGGTTTTAGTGCATGGACTGCTTCGCTAGTCATTTTTACTAACCTGTTTGTAAAGATCTACTTTACACTGAATGGGAAGTACATAGACACACTCATAGACGGATAAATGCACTGTTCTTAAACCTACCTAGACAGCTTTTAAACATCATTTCCAAATGAATGCCCTTCCAAAAGGTAAGCAACAGCAGTATGTTGCCTTGTAATATGCAGTATGTATCATTCATGGATAAGGCAATCCCAAATATTCAACAAACCTATAATAAAGCAAGATCAAATGTTTATAAGAGAGATTTACTGTATGCACATCCAGCGTCTGTTTGAATCCTTTGATTGTGCATATTCACTGGGATGAGTGTGAGTCTTTACTAGCATAGTTAACTGCATTCATCTCCTGACAGCCCACCCTCCTCTGGGGGCTTCTGTTAGCATTCCTGTCAAAGAAAATGTATTTTTTCCTAATGTTTCAAACACCACATGTTGAGTATTTTTACACAGCCATATTTTTTTAATCTCTCTAATCACCTTCTATGGATCTCACTTCGCTCAATTATTCATATTACTTAACATTTATACTAATAGCATTCTAACCTACACGGCTTTCATAATTATACCAAGCTTTGCTCTGAACTAAATGTTCTTAATTCTAAATATAGACTATAATTTAGATATAAATATAGATGTAATTTAAATGTATAAATATATGCCTGTATAATCTGATCCTCTGCACAGCATGTATTCTGCTATTAGTAGTGTATTAGCATTGTAAGTAAAACCGGCTCTTTCTAGGGTATAATATCCAAAGTGACCTCACTGAAGCATATTTTATGACGGGCACTGAAAAAGAGCCACCGCAAGGCATCTCTGATCAGCTTTTTCTTTCTGATGCCATTGCTATGTAATGAGATGATTTCTAATTATTGCTAATTTCATGGCACCTCAGGCTGTGCTCATTTTGCTGGGAGTGCCATTACCCATCTTATCATCTAAATGTGTTTTTTGAACAGCTCTCTGTACTGGATCTCACCAGCTACTCTGTCTCTTTCAGTCCTTTTGTGCAGTTATTTCTGATATTGTAAACTGATTTGCTTTGATTATTACAGGACATGAGACCACAGCTCGCAGAATAGTCCTGTTTGTACCTGTTGCCAGTTCAGTTTCAAGAGTTTCTTAGTTGCATTAGTTTCATTCTGTCTTCAGTGGTTCTTAATCCTGATCCTCACAATCCCCCTACCACTATATATATATATATATATGTATATGTATGTCTGTGTGTGTGTGTGTGTGTATGTATATACTGTATGTAAATTGCTTGGTTAAAAGAGCTGCTAAATGAATAGATGTAAATGTTGCATCAACAAGCTAGACCAGTGACAAACTTGCACTAACTAGCATAATCGGCTGGGACTGTTGTGAGAAATTTACCACACTAGTATTAGACTCTCTGGTCTCTACTGTATATCCTCTTTAAGTTATCTGAAGTTTCAGCTTTTGAGTTTCTGCACGTCTGTGTGTATGTGTTTGTTACAGTCGTGCTGGTAATGAGAATGCTGGAATCGCGGTGCGTAGTGTTTATAATTATTAAACTCTAGAATACAGGATAGAATACTGACAACAACAACAAACTTAACAGAGGAGGAAGGGTGGGGCCCCTGGAGGCTGGAAGCGGGAGCATACTCACGGACTGACCTCCAAGTCGGATCAGGAGTCTCCTGGCCGTGACTCGGGAACGGGTCTCCTGGTTGTGATTGCGAAATAGAATCCGCGTGGAACTGGAATGGCTCTCCTGGCCGCGATTCAGGAACCGGACTCTGGAATCGCTTACGTGGGGCGGGCACTCGACGCCACTCGGTAGGAGCGGCCGCTCTTTCGGCGCGAACATTGGATGGCGCTCTAGTATCGGGTCTGTCGGCGGTGGGCTGGCTTCGCATTGGAGGGCGCTCTTTTGGCACAGACATCGGATGCCGCTTTAGTATCGGGTCTGTCGGCAGTGGGCTGGCTTCGGCTCAGGCCTGGATGATTCCCAGACACTGGTCGATAGCCTCTCTCCAACTTAGATCCGTGGTGTTTGGGAGATCCACGGGACGATGATAACAGACCCCGAGCCGGAACTTTTGGATGGGGGGGGGGAGCGTCAATACATTGGGAAAAAACCCAAAACACACAAAATATGTAACAGTGCTAGCATTAAGTTTGCCACAGTGTGTATATGGAGGTGAGGTGTATATGGTCCTGGGGGCAGTGTGTCAGAGCAGATCTGTGTGTCCCTGCCCACTCTCATAACTCTGCTAATGGAGGATGTACCTGGAGGTCACCTTCACTGTCTCTTCAGTCAGAAAACACGATAAGTGTTGTTCCTCAGAGCTTTTTATCACCTCCCTTCCTGCTCTCCCTCGAGCTTCAGTACTTTTTCATATTCAACCACTACTTTGATAGCCCCTGCACACTTCCTTTAGTCGGATGGAATGATTATAATTGCAGTTGAGGGGTTTCAAAACAGTTTGCACAAGTATTCAGTTGCAATCACTGCCTTTGTTAATGGAACGCACCTTGACAATTGGACAAATAACCCAATTTTCTTATTTCTTTCTTTCGCATGTCTCTATTTTCCTTCCTTTGACGCCCACACCGACGGCCGAACTCCTCGTTACTCGTAATATGACTTGAATAACAAAGTGCTTTACAACAATTACAGTCGATCTCTCTTTCTCTTCAACCCTGAACATACAGTATGAACTCCCTAATGTGAAATAACTGTAGCAACTGGCTGTTCAAATCTGTTCTGTGCATTGGGAGCCTTCATGCTAATTCATCCTCAGAACTCTAAATACAAATTAGGCTTGTTAAACAGTATAATGCATTCATTAGCAACACTGAGTAGCCTTGATGTGCGTTGAGTGCTCCTATTCATTTCTCACTCTCACTTCCTCCCCCCTTGCCTTTCTTCTTCATCTATCTATCTGTCTCTCTGTCTAACTAATTAAAAATTTAAATATCAGTCAGCTCATTGTGGTATTATCTCAAGGAATGCTAATTAACACATTTTCAAAAGCAGTAATTGCAACCTTGAGGATGTAATTTAAAGGGCCTTGTTCATGTGTATGGATAATGAGAACGCCGTTCTCATCAAGCCTGAGAGACATCCTCTAATAAACTCTTGGAGGGAAAGATTAGACAGGTTGGGATTTAAAAGTTGACCAAATTTCTGTTTAGCTGAATAGGGGAACTTTTGGTAGTATGAATAGTTGAACCCCACGGGTGGTTAACCAAAAGAAAAGTGTGGTGGGCTGGTAAATAAAAGGCTGTAGATTTAAATCCCACAACAGTTGATCTGTGAAATATCGCCATTGTAGTTTTGATCACAACACTTAACCTTGGGTTACTCCAGATGAATTTTCCCTGTAGTATCTGCACTAAGTCAATTCGGATAAAAATGTCAACTACATGATGAATTAGTTGAAATTAAGGTATTGAAGTGAAGGCAAGAGTCCCAATGGACAGGAGCACAAGCCTAGGTAACTTCTAAAAGATTTTTGATCTCTAAATATTTTGAGGTGTGTTGAAAGCATGTAAGTGAGGCCTCACAAGTTCTTTGTATAAATGCCATTTTACACCATATAAATTTCGAAAGCATAAAGAATGCATTAAAAAATAAAGTTTTTATACTACATTTCTTTGTATTTATTTTGTGACATTATTTCATGCACATTTAAACCCTCTCATTTAAATTTACCCATCACAGTTACATTTATATACTGATTACATTAATGGTACCTTGGTTAGGATATTTTCTATCCAGATTCATTTAAATTTAAGTTAATGTGTTAGTTTCAATATATACAGTATATAAGTATATATATATGTGTGTGTGTGTGTGTGTGACCCTGGACCACAAAACTAGTCATAAGTAGAACAGGTATATTTATAGCAATAGCCAACAATACACGGTAGAATGCCGGGGCTCTGAAAATCTTAATGAAATTTACTTCACAATTGTTAGTTCAGAGATCCGCATCAGTATTGTGACAAAATAGCATAAGTCAGGGAAGTTAAAGGAGTTCTATCAAAGTGACTGTGGCAAATAAGTTCACTGCATAGGTCATTTCTATTGAGGAACACATACCGGATGGCGAAAGCAACCCTTAAAAGCAGGAAGCAAAAGCCACAGAGCTTTTAAGATGCTTGTTTTCTGTGTTGCAGTGGGCGGATGCTCTCAAAACCATGGCCAGGGTTGATTTTATGGCTGAGTGGACCCATGTTCTCTCTACAACTCGTCACTTCCCCATCTCTCTTTCTCCACACACCTTTATTTTGCTTTACCCCTTTTCTCTGTCTTCTAAGTTTTATAACCTGTGCTGCACGCCAAGCATTCATTACTCTGAATGACCATACATGGTTTAGGACTTTCTCTTTGACTTCTGACTGTTGGCTTTGCTGTGCCGTTGACTGTATTGTCTCTGGAATGTTTTGTTTGCTTTATAGTGTCATTTGGTTGATGGTGTTTTGGGTTAAATGTGTTTTAGTCAGGCATTTGAGTTCTCATCACAGACAAGTTCCAGCTGTAATATTGGATTTTACAAGCCAAAATCAGTTGCATGTCTTGTATCCAAGTACTATGCGTGTGTTTTTTGGCTGAACACTGAATAAACAATGACTTTGGCTTTTAGGTTTTGGCACTGCACTTCTAGCCGAGGTATGAAAACAAAAAAAGTCAATTTATTCAGGTTAACAACCTAGTAGTAGTTAAATTCTTTTTTTATAGTGAAACATAAACGCTTATGTTCATCGCAGGTTTAATCACTGTTATTTTGCTGTTAATATAGTATATTAGGATTTGCATTAAATGATCACATTCATTTATTCTGAGCCAGAGAAATACTGCTCTGGTGAAATTATAAGTAATATGCTAATTATGGTTATAAAATGTCTTTCTTTCTCATTAAGTAACTTTGATTTGTTGGTATATTGCAGCTCTGTGAGATAGAAGTTTTGAGACTACTACTGCAGAAAGTTACTCCATAACTGTCAATATCAGTTCGATAAGCAATTGGATGGATTATAGATGAACCGTGGCTAATGTATTCACATGCTGCAGTCAGCAGGCGCATGACCGACTGTTCTGCTGATTTCAAATGCCTTGATAATTATCCTTTTTGAGTTTTGGGAGAAGGTGTTTATGTCTTACTCTGATACTATATGTTTCATAATTAAAATATCTTATAGATAAAATATTATAGCACATCCAGGCAGTTTTTAACCAATTACACGCATACATACACACACTTTAAAAAGGATTTAGACGTAACGGGAACCTCTGCATCACTCCTGACACATCTTTTATTTATGATTTAATATTTTACTATGTAGGCCGTGTTTAATTTTCTATCACCAACCTAAAGCTCATTTTCCCCCTTCCAACAGACCATCAAGGCGACATCCCCTCTTGGTGACCCCAGGGTGACTTACAACCTGGAGGAAGGTCAGGTTCCAGAGACTAACATGCCTGTGCGTTTCTACATCAAGCCTAACCGGAGGGACAGTTCTGCATCTATCTTGGTGGCAGAGAATCTAGACTATGAGACGACGCGTTTCTTTACACTCCGAGTGCGTGTGCAGAACGTGGCGGCTGTACCACTAGCTTCCTTCACCACTGTCTATGTCAACATCACAGGTGAGGTGATCCCTTATCTAAGTACATCAGAATTATTTGTAAAAGTACATTTGAGTATCACACATTTGGGGTAATTATCTGGGGGTAATACATTTTAACAATAGATGCACATTTAGTATTTTTTGATGAATAGAAAGTTCAAAAGAACAGCATTTTTAGAATATAAATCAATTGCAACATTATCAATGTATGGTACCATGTCTGGAAATCATAGTAACTGCTTTATACTTAGTGTAAGACAAAGAGAAAGAAGGAGAACAAAAATGCATAAATCTGACACAATGAAAATAGTCCATGTTGACACCTCTCACTAGTGCGCTACAAATATGCCTCGACAACCGGTTCCACGCTGCCTGTGTGCCCTCAGAGAGGTAAACACATTTGCGGTAGTTTAGCAATCAGCATTTCATGGCAGTGCGGTTTCTCAGAAGCACAGCAGTGTCTGATCTGATCCACTGATTGTGTTTGAGCCGCTGACGCTAATGTTTTTTTCCCTTTTCTTCATAGCTCATTTAGCCTGTGTTGTGCATTTGGACACAAAATTGTTCTCTGCTGTCATTGAGTGTATGTGGAAATCCAGAGTGCTGATGAGTGCATGACAGGCGGAGGGTTGGAGGGCGTAGAACGACTGTGTGTGTGTGTAATAGGAACAGTGAAGAGCTTTGGCACCGACACACAACACTTGAGACCGCATCAGCATTAATTAAGAGGAAAATGGAGATTGAAATAGAGGGAAAAGGAGACAAAAAGCCCACGGAAAAACTAGTTTAGAGGGGCTGTAATCTGCGAAGAGCAGAGAATCCAGACAATAAAGTTGCAATAAGTGAATCCACACATTAAAACCGGCACTTGTTTCTTCCTAACTTATTCACGGTTAACCACAAACCAAACGTGATCACAATGAACAAAGCCGTAACAAAAATGAAAAGATCAACAAATGGCCCTAAAAAGACTTCAAAGTCACACTTAAAAATGCTATTGAGTTATATATAAAATATCAAACCAAGTGAAGTGTATTTTATAGAAATGTAATATAAAGTTTTCCACTTATCTAACATGTGTCCAAATGAATCCATTGGAGGATTTCAATAGTGTTTCAGTTGTAACCGTTTGCTCTCATTCTTTTTTTTCCAGATGTGAATGACAATGTTCCCTTTTTCATGTCATCTACGTATGAGGCGACGGTCCCAGAGGGTGCAGAGATTGGCACATCAGTTGCTCAGGTCTCAGCGACTGACTTGGACTCTGGTCTCCATGGAATGGTAAGACTCTTCAGATAATGTTCAAAGAAATGCTGGACCAGTTTGTCTGGTTTTGAAATGAAATGAGAAGTGATTGTTATTTGTATATTGACTGTTATTTGGTGACTCTCTGCTTTGGTCTGTATGTGTTGGTGCAGTCTGAATTGGCCTTAAAACTCAGATGCAAAGTTGTTTTTTAATCTTGTTTTCCACTTTTTCCTATCTAGATTAATTACATCATCTTGAAGGATCAAAGTGGTGACTCACAGTTCTTCAGCATTAATTCTTACACGGGCATCATACACACAAGGGCCACCTTCGACCGTGAGCAAAAAGGTTCCTATTTAATCGAGGTCCAGTCTCAGGACAGCTCAGAGTCGGCCCGACCCGGTCAGCAGGGCCAACCCAACACAGGTGTGATCCATCAAGCATGTCTTCTTAACCACTCAGATGCTCTGTTTCCCCCTCAACCAATTACAACAGGGCACTCCAGCCTCCAGGATGAACTCCATTCATTAAGACTTCAATGAGTCACGCCTAATGAAGAACTAATGCCATCCCTGGGATTTCTGTGTAATATAGGCTGTGTATAATATAACCAGGCTGCAGTTTTAATATTAAACAGTCATTAGGATGTTTAATGCAGTTTGTAGAATAAATCATTGCTACAAGTTTTCACAAATAATCATTTCTATGAAGTCTGTGTTCTTGGAAATGTTTTTTAAGCTATATGAGAGCTATTCATTCAGCAAGGATGAATTGTTAAGAAGAGACTGATACAAAAATGTGTCACACCTGTTCTTTTGAACTTAAAACTCATTAGACATTAATGAAAAAAGTGCATCAGTGGTTCTACAAAATAGTGTATATTGAAATGTATATTATTGATAACTACTTATAAATGATTTTTGAGAACCAACGCATATTACAAAGGATCATGTGACACTGGAATAAGAGTTGTTTGAACTCATACTTATTGCCATCTCAAGAATAAATTACATTTTAAGTATATTAATCAGATCACAGTTATTTTCAAATATTTCATAATATTACTGTTTTTACTGTATATTTAATCAAATGCAGCAAAGTGAACATAAGGGATATCTTTCAACTCCAAAATTGTAAACAAATGCGCAAAAATATACATATGCACACATTTACATTTCACTTGAGCTTCAATGATAATTACGTTTCATCACAGAATGAATGCCAATGATTTTTGTTTTTGTTCCGTTCTCCCATCTTGGTTTGAATGCTAAATTAATTATCCATAAAGAACGGCTTTTCTCTTGAGAGACTGTACACTGATGTGATCTGGAAGTAATGCACACCTCTTCTGCCCTTTAGACACAGCCTACGTGAGGGTTTTTGTCACAGATGTTAATGACAATGCTCCAGCCTTCTCTCAGCCTGTATATGAGATCAGCGTGGAGGAAGACAAAGAAGTGGGCTTTGTGGTCATTACCGTTACAGCTAACGATGAAGATGAAGGTAATTTTTTTCCCTTTGCGTGTAGGTGTATCAAATATTTTTTCAGGTGGTCCTGTCACTTGTCTTTAGTTTGTGGTTTTTGTTATTTTAGTTTTGTTTGTTTGTTTGTTTGATTTCTATCTGACAGCAGGCTGATATATTTGACAGAGATGGAGGAGGAGGGGCTGCAAAAAGAAATTGAGCGAAATAAATCTAGGTGGAAAATGCACTCCTTTTTGTGCTGAGCTTGTTAGCAAATCTCTGTGGTGAATGTGGGTGTAACAATTTCAGCACCCCATTTGATGTTTGTCTCTTTGATTTGTTTTTCTTTGTTGTCTTCAAGAAAAAGAATTAAATAAGTTGCAGGCCTTCTTTAATGATGGAAGTAAACCCTTGTGTGAAAGATTTTGCGTAGAAATTTACATGAGATGCGTGACATCTGAGGGATCAGGAAAATAACCATTGAGATTTTTAAATGGAAAGGAATAGGCAGCGCTACACTTTTGAAAAATATACTGAAATGATAAAAGTAGCGTGTAATGGTAGATTTTTGACAAAACTCTCAAGAGGCTTTACCATGTGGTGCAACCAGAGATTAAATGAAGAGAAAATAACAAGTGTATTAAACAAGCTGCACAGATTCATTCGTCTATTGGCTGTCAGTTAAACTAAAAGAAAAACTTTTTCAAAGAAAATGTGAATTCTGCCAGTGACTATTGTTTTATTCTAAGTGCTCTTTTCCATATGGCACCGCATTAATGCCATAAAATATTATTTTTTCAGTGACTTGAGAAAAAGTCATAAGTAATGTCCAAAATCTAGACCAGTGGTTCCCAACCTTTTTTAACTCACGGCCCACACAGCCAAACACATATGTTTCCGCGGCCCACCTCAAAGAATTTAAATGATCCCGCTTTTTGTGTCGGGTTAACTAAGTACTCTGAAGCAAGGCTGTTAATTGTCTTTATTGAATAAACTGGTAATGTATTGAATAAACAGAAAATATACATAACGGATAAGCAAACTAGACATTTTTTATTATATTAACAATATTAAAATTTCTATTAATAATAATTGGCGGCCCCCCTGGAATACCGTCACGGCCCACAGGTTGAAAACCACTGCCCTATAGGATACACAAGTGAACATCAAGAGAACACTTAAACAACACAATGTAACTCTAAGTCAATCACACTTCTGTGAAATCAAACTGTCCACTTAGGAAGCAACACTGATTGACAAACATGTTCACATGCTGTTGTGTGAATGGAATAGACAATGGAGATTATAGACAATTAGCAAGACACCCCAATAAAGGAGTGCTTCTGCAGGTGGTGACCACAGACCACTTCTCAGTTCCTATGCTTTCTGGCAGATGTTTTGGTGACTTTTGAATGCTGGAGGTGCTTTCACTCTATTGCTAGCATGAGACAGAGTCTACAACCTGGCTCGGGTAGTGCAGATCATCCAGGAGTTTACCAAAGCGGTCTTACGATATCAGTAAGTTGATTTTGTGCTAAAGCAATTGATAGTGCTTGCATTTTATTGTCTGACGTTTTTTCCTGTTGCACTGTTATCATTTACAAGTGGGAAGCACTTCCTCTGTATATGCCATGAGTTCTGGTCGATTAACATTTATCTGGGAAAACGGTGTGCGTTATTTGACTAGATTCGTCACATAATAATTTAAATAGTCATCTAACACAGTAAGCGATAACTTTGTGTTCTTTCAAGACGCCATGACTATTGCATACTTTGCATCTGCTACATTTGTACCATTTTGTTTTATTATTTTTATTTATAAGAATTTAAAAGATAAATAGCAGAATCTGATAAACAATACCAGCCAATGTACTGCTTGGTTGGCTTGGAGACATATTATTGTAAGGGAGACACTTAAACAGGGTGTGAATCTATGTGCGGAAATTTATTAAAGATACTAGGATGAGACAAGTCAAGGTATTCGAGCAAAAGGTCAATAACAGAGAGGCAGTCATACACAGGGGTTATCCAAGAGGCAGTAACGTTAAGGCAGACAATGGGTCAGAAATACAAACATCAGTCCAATCAACATAGCAAACCAGAAGGAGAATCTGAGAGATCATGGGTCAGTAAACAGGCAGAATCATACATAATAGTCAGGCAGAGAATCAGGAGAATAACGCTTGGTAAGGAAGGTAAACTGGCAAGACTTCGCAGTGTGCTTGAATCTGAGCTCTGACTTTTAGGGCTGTAACGTCCCAGTCGATCAGTCGATTAATTGGTCGATACTGTCTGGTTCGACCAAAATTCTGATTGGTCGATTTTTTGCCGCGCTCATTTCATCAGGTGGAAAGCACTAATTGCTAA
>JAUCMT010000032.1:16733981-16767225 GCA_032357475.1 Enteromius thamalakanensis
TTTTTTGCCAAAAATCCTTAGGATAGTAAGTAAAGATCATGTTCCATGAAGGTATTTAGTCAATTTCTTACTAAAAAAATATATATAAATCTATCTTCATAATTCTCATAAATCATACATCAATGGAAAGCTTATTTATTCAGCTTTCAGATAATATATAAATCTCAATTTCTGAAAATGAACACTTATGACTGGTTTTGTTGTCCAGGGTCACATATGATAGAATAAACGTTGTTATTCATATAGTAGTGTATTTTAACTTTTGGGGAAATAATGGCTGATCTACCGCTCTGTTGCAGGTGTAAATGTCCCCCCATGTTTGATGGACCAGAATGCCAGCAAACCAAGCACAGTTTCCTTGGCAGTGGTTATGCTTGGTTCCCTCCCATAAGGCCTTGCTTCCAGAGCCATATCTCTCTGGAGTTCATCACAGAAGCAGGCAATGGCCTGCTGTTCTACAATGGCCCAATGGGAACACCTCAGACTGGAGAAAAAGAGGACTTCATCGCACTGGGTATGTACTGTATGCATGATTGTCGCATTTCACTCTGTATTTTGCATAGTTTTATTAATTGTGTTCTGTATCATTTATTCATATTTATAAATAGATTTTTTTAATTTACGTTTTTTAATCACCAATATTTTATTTAAATGTATTTAAATGACCCAAAATGAATTAATTTAATATTATTAACCCTTTATTTTAAGGTCTCTTGTCTTTTAGCTTATTAGCATGCACATTACTAGAATATTAGCCATTTATTAGTAGTAATTAAGCACATATCAATGCCTTATTCTATATGACTTTATTCTACATCCCTAATCCTACCTAATACCTAAACTACTACCTTACGAACTTATAAATAAGCAGCAAATTAGGAATTAATTGAGGGAAAGGTCATGGTTAATAGTGACTAAGTGTTCCCTATTCTAAAGGGTTACAGACTAATAAAGTGTTAACCACATATGTAAACATTTACTGGTAAGCTGGGGGAAAAAACTGAACAAAGCCTCAATAATGGAGAAAACAATTGTAGGGCCATCATAATTTAAGAATCTCTTATTACACTGTGTGACATGAATTTCCTCTTGCAATTAATTGTGTTACTAAAATCGATTAATGTCTACAAACACACTCTAAAGTGGAGCATTAATTATAGATATTTGTAAATGTGTGTGGTCAGCAGTGCTGTGAATGGGGTGTGAGTGGGGTCAGCATTGATCTTGACCCCAAGTCACCACTGGTCACATACTCAGATTCTGTGCCACCTGTCCAATACTGTATTGTGCAAGTGGTCATATGATTTCAGGAAACGACCCTTCCGTGGCCTTGCATAAGCTTACATCATCAGTTTGGTACATGTTTTTATTGAGCTGGGGCCAAAACCCTCCACTGCGGTGACAGCAATTTCAAACTGACCACAAATTGATTACGAATAAGCATTTTTTACTGCTGGGGTCAAAACCAATCTTAGGGGGCATAAAACGGCATTAGACTTTCATGTCACATGTGTTTGCAGTACCGGTGTCACATGCTTTTCTATGATGAGTTTGAGAACTTGTTAAAGGTGAAGTGTACTTGTGGCACCAAATATCCTGGGGCCCAATCAATTCGATTGTTTTGCCATTTTATCATCCTCTGGACAAAAATCTGTCTGAATTGGAGGTTTTATTCATGTGCGTAGGACAATCAAGACAAGTTTTCAAGCCCAGATCTGCCTTTTTCATGTTAATTCACAGTTCCCATAAAAAATATTATGCAGCACATTAGTATTGATTCTGACAGATCATGTGGCATTGAAGACTTGAATTCACTTTTGTCATTACAGGAAATATACATAATAATTGTAATAATATTTCACAATTATTACTCTTTCTGTTGATTTTTATCAAATTAATGCAGCCTCGTTGAACAATTTACCAACCCGTTTTTTGGATAATTTTACCTCGTCACTCATATTAATATGCTTGTCTTCTAATGAAGTTTCATGATTCTGTGTCTTTTATTAGAGCTGAAAAATGGAGTTCCTGTGCTGAGTGTGAATCATGGTTCGGGAACCCTAACACTGCAGCTGCCCGCGAGAGCCACTGTCACAGACCGCCGCTGGCATCACCTGGACATCATCAGCGATGGCAAGGTACAAGCGTTTTTTTTAACTAAAAGGCAAATGACCAGGATGAGACCCTGGTCATTTGCCATTCCTGGAGGAAATTTGGTTTGACTTTTATGATGTTTTCAACCTCACCTCAATTCCATTGAAACATTAAGCTGTCAGAGAGTCCAGATCATCACATAGCTTCAGATGGTGTAATATTTTGTGTGTGTGTTTGTGTAGACTGTGCAGATGATTCTGGACCACTGCTCTGGTGCCGTGGTAAACGAGGTAGAAGGCCTGGGAGCTGAGATGTTTGAGACTGATCAGTCATTGTGCAAGGCCTCCGGAGAGACACCAGGCAGTGAAAGGTCAAAGATGATTTTTGTATTAAGAGAATAATCTGCATCTATAAATGTTTGCCCAATAAAATACTCTCTAGAACACCTTCTGCCTTTCACTAGTAGTGTTTTTGGCTGTGATGTGAACTAAATGCAGCATCTGTTCTTTTCTCTTCAGGTTTTTGGATGTCTACCAGCCTCTCCAGTTGGGTGGGGTTAAAGAGACATACTCACTCCGTAGGTTACAACCCCATTACAAAGGATTTGTGGGATGCATGAGGAACCTGGTGGTGGACTCTCAGGTAAAACCCAGTATCTTTATTTATCTAGGAGATACTTTGCAGTTTATTCTATACATTTTTAAAGTCTTGATGGAAGCAAAATATAACTTAGTCAAATAAGGCTATTTTTAAATATGTATGTATGTACTTAACTGATAACAGGAAAGTATATGCATTAAACTGAGTAGAGTGCTTTGCATTTGCCTTTAAGAATTTAGCTGAAATCATACCTAAAAATACATTACTAGTTAACATTACTTGCCTGCTCAAATTCATTCATCAGCATTTTTTCTTAGCTGATTATTTTTTTAAAAAGTCAATATAGACTCCTCTTCTTTTATTGTGTAAGGAATTGTGGGAAATATTAGTAAAAACTGAAGCATACTCCCAAAAAGTATATAACTTGTAAATACATACACGTTGTAGATGTTTCTATTTTAAATATGATTGCATTATTAAGAGACCAGGTAACATTTTAGTATAGGGACCAATTCTAACTAATAACTAGTTGCTTATTAGACCATTTGACATTCCTAATCCTACCCAATACCTAAACTTAACAACTATCTTAATAACTACTAATAAATTAAGCAAAAAAATTAGGAGTCTGAGGCAAAAGTCGTAGTTAAAGTCAGCATGAAATCAAGACAACTCTTATTTTTTAATGGAATACTGTAG
Source organism: Enteromius thamalakanensis (assembly GCA_032357475.1). Classification (NCBI taxonomy): domain Eukaryota; kingdom Metazoa; phylum Chordata; class Actinopteri; order Cypriniformes; family Cyprinidae; genus Enteromius; species Enteromius thamalakanensis. The sequence continues at coordinate 16,737,375 of JAUCMT010000032.1, forward strand.
TGTTTGTTATAATTAACTGACTCGGACCTTAGAATAAAGTGTGACCAGAGAAGATTGTTTTCTTGTTTATTGACAGTATGCCTCATTGATAAAATCTAAACAAAAGAAATTATTTATTCATTTATAAAACCGCTATAATTGTCACACAAATTGTACGTAAGAATACAGAAATTCATTCTACTCATTTCGTGAATGAATCTGTCAGTGTTAAACATCTTTCACACTGAATATGTTTTGGGATCTTTAGTTTAGACGGAACAGAGGTTTACCTGAGCCACTTTCTGACAGTGAGTCTATACGGATCAATGATGTTCAGGATTGTGCTGACTCAGGCCGTTCTCTGTGTGTGTGTGTCTATATTGTCTCAGGTGTATGACCTCGGCAGTGCAGCTGAGAGTGAGAACAGCACCCCGGGATGTGCCCTAACAGATGGTGTGTGTCTGACCGCTGGAGGACCCTCCTGTGGTGTCCATGGGAAATGTCTGGGGGAGTGGGGCTCCTTCAGTTGTGATTGTAATCCGGGATACAGTGGACACAAGTGTGACAAAGCCCTACCTGAGTGGTCGTTTGAAAAAGACAGTGTTCTGAGGTTCCAACTAAGAGGTGGAGGAAGTCCTCGCAAAACTCAAGCTCACTTCCTACTGAGAACCCGCTCCTCTGTGGGCAGCCTGCTCAGCATGACCTCACGTGACGCCAACGAGTTCATTATCCTGGAAGTTAGTGCTAAACCTAAATGCATAACATCTAATTCAATAGCATTCAAATTGAAGTGTCCAATTACATCTGAAAATGTTTTAAAGCTGTAACGCTGTGCCATCTTCTTTCCTCTCAGATAGTAGATGGGTACCTCTCCGTCCGTGCTAACCTTGGGGATGGGGCTCAATCTCTGAAGCTAACAAGTCATCGCGTAAACCATGGCCAGTGGGTCTTCGTCAGCCTTCACCGCTATGACAACATCTTCACCCTGCGATTGGAGCAGGGCGGGGGTTCACGAGAGGTCACGGGGGTCCTGGGTCAAAGGAAGGAAATAGTAGTTCACCCCTCCAGTGTGTTTTTGGGAAACAGTGCCACTCCAAACACACAGGGAGACTTTCAAGGTGTGTTTTCTGTTCCTCACAGCTTTAATTCAAATCAGTGAGTTGTCTATTTTGCTTTGCTATAACTCATAATAAGAGTGAATTTTTTAGCTTAATTCTTTGCTTAGTTATTTAACTCTCTGGAATGCTTGATTCTGATTGGTTAGTTTCTGCATTCTGTGGTCAAATATGTTTGTACAATGACCTCTAGACTTTATAAAATACTTTATCAAAAAATCTCCTACAATGTGCAGTGGATATTATATTTTATGAATTTTATTGTAATAACCATTCAAAAGGATTATATACAGTTTTTTTATTGCAAAATATAATATAATGTTAAAATATATTTAAAAAGAAAAATAGTTACAGCACTTTAATTGAACATTTCTTTCTTTCTTTCTTTCTTTCTTTCTTTCTTTCTTTCTTTCTTTAGTAAGTTATTGTAATGAGTGGGATAATGCAAAGTCAGGTGGTCATTATTGTAAAATGAATCAGATTATTAAAATTACAGTCATTATAAAGTTCAAAAGCAAACAAGTCACAGTAACAATTACAAAATATAAAAGTTCTATAGTGTTATAGTGTTTTTTTTTACCATACAGGCTGTATGCGGGATGTGAGACTGAACGGTCACTCTCTGCCACTGGATGGTCAGGGCACAGAGTTCAGTACTGTGCTGGAGCGCCGAGGAGTCGTGTCCGGCTGTCACTCTGACGCCTGCAGTGCCAAACCCTGCCTGAGTCCGCTGTACTGCGTTGACCTGTGGAGGAAACACGAGTGCAGGTGAACACTCTCTCCCACACCTCTTCCACAGTCATCCTGTACTTCATCCTGTGTCTCAACATCCGCTCTCTAACTCCAGGTGTCCAGCCAATCAGGTTGCGGTGCTGGAAGAAGTCACAGGTCTTCTGCATTGCGCCCCGTCCCCCTGCGGTCCCACCACATGTCGTAACGGCGGCACCTGTCTGGCTCACTCCACAAAGAACTACCAGTGCCGCTGTCCAGAGGGCTTCAGGGGCCAGTGGTGTGAGATCGGCCAGGTCAAATCTCTCCGTCTTGCCGCGCTCAGCCCGAGCTCCATCCTAGCCATCAGCATGTGTCTGCTTGTCTTTTTCGGTAAATATCACAATATCAATTGAACACTTAAATTAAAAGTGTTGTAATTTCTCTGTTATCAGTGTACAACCTTAATCATTTTGTGTTAGTCTATTGAGAAAACCGTCAATATTGAGCCAACACACAGAGGTTAGAATTAGGAGATGGGCCAGTGTGTGTGTGTCTCAGGTGTGACAGGTACAACAATGACGTGACAGGCTGGCAGTGCCCTCCAGGCCTCTCTGCCAGCTCTGACACTCCGTCAGCCACATCACAAGCAGACACACAAATCCTTTTTAAAGCATTACTGCATGCAGGCAGCAAGAAATCACTCATCAACTGAAGCAAAAATGAGAAACGTGCTGCCAGATGATGGGATTGCTTGGGCTTATGGCCTTCAGAGAAATTTGGCAGAATATGATGGGTTATTTTTGGATTGATTTGTCTTTAATTGAAAAGAGGAGTCTTACCATCCATGAACTGGCAGGATTGCATGAGCTTGTGAAAGCTGAAGCGTGCAGTCAGATTTCTGCACTCGAAAGTCAAAATAAAATCACAACTTTACTTTTTATGTGGATGATTTATATATTGTGTACGTTATTCCAATGACAAAAAAAATCTTTGTAAGCTTTCATTAAAATATCTGAATCATAAACCTGGGATCCAAAATCTTATTTAAACTTTTAATTAATGTAATTTCAAAATAAATATATATTATTTGTAAATATAATAATTTGTAAATATATAAATTGTGGATTTAAGATATTTTGTTTTGAATTACACTCTGTCTGTATTTATTTAATAAAAAATGAAGTAAAAAAAAATACTGTAAAATAGTGAAATATTATTACAATTTATAATAACTGTTTTCTATTTTCATATATTTTAAAATGTGATTTATTCCTCATGAATTAAAAAGAACAGTAACATTATAATTGTCTTTGCTGTTTAAATTTAATTTATCCTTGCTGAACAAAAATATAAATAAAAAAAAAATGACCCCAATCTTTTTGAACATTTGAAAAGTAAAAATATATATAATAATAATATATATATAATAATAATTGTTTTAAACTTATTTAAGACCACTTTACATGTCACATTATGGAAGTAAAATGTGTTGCAAAGTATCGACCATCATTTCCCTTATTGTGAATCCTCACTTCCACCAACAAAAATTCACTTTTTATACCTGGCTTCATCATTCTTGTATTAATCTCTCTCTCTCTCTGTCCTTATACAGCCGTGCTCGTGGCGGTCACCGTATGGAATCAGAAGGGCAGCCGGAATAAGTTCCGCAAGCGAGGTGTTTACCACATCCCAGCGGAGCACGAGAGCTGGGAGGACATCCGGGAGAACATCCTCAACTACAACGAGGAGGGAGGAGGAGAGCAGGACCAGGTATTCCATTAACACAGGGCAGCCGGGGGAGATATTGATTTACTTTCAGTAAGACTCAGGTCAGCGGAGTGACCTCCATCAGCAGCTACACTGACAGCATCCTCTAGGTGGCAGCATTCAGCAATTAAAAAATTTCAATCAGCACAACATGATTTACAGAAGAGCAGAGCTATGATTAGAATGGTATACATGCATGCAGTATATGATGTTGTCACATGCAGGGACATAGAATTAATGGGGGACATTGGGAACTTGCAATAATTATGATCATAAAATGAAATATACATCTATGTTTTGTTTTTTTCACACGATTGATATTATGTTAAGTAAATGTAAAGTAAATGCGTTGTTGGTTGTCCTTTGTCCCCATCTTTCAAAAACAAACCTAAGCCCTTGGTCACATGACCTCATACACAGAATCTATAGATTTTGAAAAAAAAAATGCAATGACATGTTCCCAGAATTTAAACGGTCTCCTGTGTCCACCAGAATGCCTATGACATCACAGAGCTGAAGAGGCCACTGTGTTCCAGCTTGTCCCAGTCCTCCTCCTGCACCACCGCCCCCCTCATCAAGTCGTCCCAGGGCTCTCAGGAGGAGGTCCATCCCTGCGGGAACATCACCACAGCCACCCTTCCCTACCACCATAACGCCAGCTGCGGGGGTCACTGCTCCATGGACTTCAAAAGCTATGTGTCGCGCATCATATGGGAGGCCGACAACGACAGCCTGGCGTTCCCCATGGACACCTACCACGTGTACTGCATCGAGGGCATGGGCTCCAGCGCGGGCAGCCTCAGCTCTCTAGGATCGGCCATTTCAGAAGAGGCCTTCAGCTACGACTCCCTTCGACGCTGGGGATCCAAGTTCGCCGGCCTCGGCGAGCTGTATCGCCGACCGGAGCTGGCCGTCCCTTACATGGACACGGTGCAAAGCATAAGCCAGGAACAACAACAATAACCAGACGACTTCAAGCCCGGTGTTTGTTTTTGTGTTAGTGTTTTATAGCCTTTATAGGGTTCCGGTTTGAATGCTACAAATACGTGTCCTGGGTAACTGTTTCTGTCGATTCGTGATACAGTCACACAGCTTTAAGGGCGAGGGCAGCTGAGGTTAGTGGACTGATTTGTTTTATTTATTGAGTGAAATATGAAATGTACTGTATTTATTTTTGCTCTGATAGGGAACAAAGCCAGCGAATCATCAGGACTTCACCATGATGAACATGGTATGCGTGTCACTGCGGTGTGCGTCTTAGTGAACACGTGTGACTAATGCTGCGCTTCATGCCACCTGGAAATTTCCAGCTTTCTTTCTGGAAATATGCATTAGGATTTCACTTTATGTAAGATTTTCAGCTTGCGTGGAACATTTTTGACAAAATGTGAATTCACATTAGCATTCAAAGGTCTGGAATCTGTAAGATTTTTTTGTTGTTGTTGTTTAAAAATACAGTAAAACATTAGTATTGTAAAGTATTGCTGCTTTTTATATTTTAATGTATTTTTGAAGAAATGTAATTTATTCCTTTGATGGCAAAACTGAATTTCTAGAATTTTTGGATGGAAGTAAAAGAACAATTTTTTTAGAATTTAATGAGACCTTACCGTCATTTTAATCAATTTAATGTATTATATAAATAATAATAAAAATCATAAAAAATCTAAAGTAAATAAATCTTACTGACCCATATTTTAACTTAAACAGGGAACCCAATTAAATAATTAATTTATTTAATTTAATTAAAATGTTAAGGTATTTATTATATGATATAAAATTAAAACAATTAAAAAAATAATTTAAATAAATTATTAAAATTTATAAATTACTGAAAAGCGTAATTGACGTCATGGAAATAACACAGATGAAATTGTGAGGAAATTTGGAAACCCTGCTTTAAATTAATACCCAGCTAACAATAAACATTCACTGCATCACTGAGAAAAATGTCCTACATTTACTACCTGTTCAGTTTGCAGTGACGGGTGTAAAACACTAAACGATCTTCTCCGGATCCTCATACACCAGCAGAACCATTAGGTTCTTTATTTCATGGAGAATCAAACCAACAAAACACGGTTGAAAAGAAATCTGCCTTTGAATGGAGCGCAGCATTATTCCCAGCAGTTTACTCATCAGAGCCTGACGTTTTAGAAATCTGCACTTGACCAAAACTCTTGTTTTAATGGACCCAGCTGCACTAGTAATGGACGCCCACTTCTGAATTTTAACGCTAAAGCATAAATTTGCCAAAAGAGGGTCATGAAGACACCGAAAGACTTCATAGGTGACTGATGTGCCAATGAATCACAACGCCACTCATGCAAAAAGAGCATAAGTTACATTACTTTCGGTCAGTGGCAAAATAAATCTGCATTCTGCCTCGAGTATTCATTGTTTATTTTTCTTTCTTTGTCTTTTTTATACGAGGGACGTAGTGTGATGCCAATCATTTCTGATGCTGGTGTTTTGAAACGTGGCGTCACTATCGTCTGTTTTAGAACGCCAGATGAATGTATCGTGTATTGATTAGCCGAAGATGAAACTCCACTGTGTCAAAGTCTGTTTTAAAAGTTCAAATGTGGCCAGACACAGCGCAAATACAATCATTAAAAACCTTAACGATGTTTTCAATTGCAATGTACTTACAAAGGATCTGTATAGTTCTATTTTTATTGCTATAAAAATTAACATTAGTCTGCTCAAATGTGCAGGCTGATGCATTTTGTAAGAACAAAATACCAGTTAGGTTAGTCCTCTACTAAATGCTAAACCTATATAGAAATATAAATTGAAAACACGTGGCCATTGCTTTTTTTCTGGAAAGGTTCAGTCAATGTCACTCCATGCTGCTTGTAACCTTCTAACAAGAGCAGGAGGTCATTGCCATAATGGCTTATAGTTGACTTGAAATGTTCCTTCAAGCCCATCACAGACCTGTGCTGCTCGTTGAACATGTAAATGATGTAAATACAGAAATACTTTTTCTAGGGCCTTAACATTTTCCTTTTTGTATATGGATTTTAATAAATGAACCGTTTTCCTTGAGCAACAGTGAGAGCGTGGTTATTTTGTCGTGTAGCTCACTTATATTATGTTTATTTTACTCTTCAACGTCACCGAGTTCTTATGTGCTGTTTTACCGCCACCCAGCGGTGTGTGTGTGTGTGTGTGTTTTTCTGCAGTATTGTTTGCAGTTGCTTCGTGTTCTCTAGTTTACTGCTCATTTCTGGTCTTAATATTATCATATACATAATTTCCACGAGTTCAACTCCCTGATGTGAACCGCATAACGTGTGCTCTTGTTTAACTACATGCTTCCTGAATCTAGATGTTACTATATAGCAGACATAAATTATATTAGACATAATATGCACCAAGCATGAACATTTTTAGCAGTTGTGTAGACCAGTATAAAGTATTTGCTGTCTTTTCCTTTCTGAGGTAAAACAGTCATGCAATCTCCTTTGTGCTGCTCATGTCTGTCTAGTTATGTATTGTTTTTGAATTTTGTGTATTTCTGGTTTATCATCGTGCTTTTTTTCTGACACCTTAGGTTGTGCTTTATTTATACATTAAATGTATTTACACACACGCACGCATACTATACAAATTTTACGATAGTACAGCAAAACTAGTTTTGATGAATAATTTTATCCATCTGAAAGATCTCCACGCCATCATAATGCAGTGGTATGTAGGACACATCATTAAAAGTAAAAGCATTTGTAGTTTGGAGTGGGTTCTTTGTCTCAGAGCTTCTTGCAGGGGGTTGGGAGTTCAGGGTTAGGAAGCCCACTGAGGTGGGGACACTCGTTCCCAGAACTACACAATAACTCCCACAACAAAAGCATTGTAAGAAGAGTCCATGTCTTCAACGCCAGCCACATGTCTGGCAGACACCTCTGCATACAGACCAGCTGACCACCGCAGAAACACATGCATCCCTCTTTGCTGGAGGAACGGCTTGCGATATGTACCAGAAGGGCAAAACAATATTATACAACTTTAATATTGAAAAAAAGCTTGTTATGGAAGACATGGGCTCTAATAATAGCCAGTGGCTTCTGCAAAGAGCTGCTGAGTATTTGCCTTCATCATCTTTACTCTCGGTTTATCTGGAGGTGAGGACAACAACAACTTTTTGGAGACTCAGATGCAACAATGACACCTCTACACCCTCATTAGGACAATTTGCAATTCTGAATTGTCTTGGTGCGTTTCCTTTGTCACTCCACCAAAAGGTACATCACCGCCTCCCCCATCACTCACACGCTAGAGGAAATAGACTGACAATGGCTTCACATTAGACCAGCAATGTTTGCATTTCTGTAGATAAATATGTAAAACTGCAAGTTTCTAACTTTGGGGAAAGTAAAATATTTCTGTTGCTGTTCTTTCTAACATTAAATTAACCACAAAAATGTTTAGCAGTACAAGGTTTTCAACACCAATACATTTCTAAAGAGCAGTTCAGCATATTAAAAGGACCTCTGCAGGCTGCTGTGAAGACTGGAGTAATGATAAAAACAAACAAGCAGGAGAACTCGTTTCACGTTTTAATACTTCACATTGAATTTACACATTACATAGTCTTGAAATTGTTATTTTGTACATATATACACATCTTATGTACAATTCATAGTACATTTTTTTAAATCAACAATGAAGCTAACCTCACCGGCTCAAGTCCAGGTTAAATTTAATTCAAGCTAAGCTACAAACGAAAGGCATTCAATTTATAAATAGCAAGCACCTCAAATTATTAAATATGCCTTTGGCATTGAGGAAGAAAATTGCAATTAAAATATTAAAACAGAAAAAGAGAAATTCTATCTATATGAAATAAATATGCCGTATTCAGTTTGGTAAATTCTCTTCTGAGGGGTGAAAACAGTCAAGTCTTACAGGAGTCTCTTGAGAATGAAAACAAGGATATGAAGGTTTAAAGAAATAAGCCCATAACCGATTCTGCTGGTTGTACAGGCACATCCTGTTTAACAAGCACGGTTAGCATCGGACCACATTAACGCCAAAATCCAGAACATACATTTCACATCACACACACACACACAATAAAATTAAATTGTATTTACATAACATAAAATGGTAACATATGATCCATGAAGCAGCAGCAGCAGCATCTTTGCAGACTTCGGCACTGGCAACGCAGCCAGGAGCTCTTAAGCAGGTTCAGTCTGAGATCATCAACGTTTCATTTCTTGCTTCAGAAAATAGATATTACTCCATTCTTCAATGGAAGGCACTTTTGAGTGCTTTAAATACTGCTCTGGGAAAGCAAACGTAGGTTCTCACTCAATTCCACACAACGACTGAATGTGTGTTACAGCCTGGATTCGTTTCCTACAGACCTCCTTCAAAATAAAATAAAAATACCGCACACAACTGCAAGTCTCTGGATGTGTTGGTCTGGAAGGTCTCTCACATCTCTGGGCTGCGATGTCATTAAATAAAGACTAGCTATAGCAGGTTCTTCTCAAACCCATCAGGCATTGGCAGGTTTCTCAGTGCTTTTAGGAGGGGTCAGTATTCCGGCCACAGCCAGCGGAGACATCCGGTCAAAACTGTCCTGCTGCCGATCATGGGCTTCACTCTGAAAGGACACGCACACAGAAAAAGGATGCGTTAAAACTTGTTAAAATAATAAATATGAAAACGAGACGATGAGAAAGAAAAACGCACCAGAATGGCCAGGTAGTCCACGTGGGTCTGTATGTTGTGTCGACTTTCTGCCTCCACCTTTTTGAAGTCCTTCAGCTGTGGCCTGGGCCATTCACGTACCGCCCGTGCAAATGGGTTCATCCACCTCACACAGTTTGATATGCTGTCCCATGTGAGGCCTGGTGAGGAAGCAAAATAAATAAAGATAAATTACAATGATGCAAAAAGTAAAGAGTCTTAATTCAATGAAATGAAGATGCATAGCAAAACAACAAGGAGCATTGCTTTCTACGAGACTGAAAAAAATACAAAGTGTAACATTTAATGACTTTAAGACTCATTAAGATTCTTTTAACGTCTTAATTTGCAGAAGAGCGTATTGAGACTCATAAAAAGACCTGAAGAAACCCTGAAAAAGCCTTGAAGATCTGAAAGCTCACCTGATACTTTATGGACCATTTCAAAAGAAGTAAAGTGACAAAAGGCAGCAGCAGCGAGGACTCCATACTGGTAATCCAAACAATTAATGTCCAAAATGCAAAGATCCAACAACTGCAGAGAGGATTCGAGAGTCAAAAGAGCCATCAAGAGAACAAAACAGCTATATACAGGTTCAAAACGAGCTGATGTCTCACCTGTGTGATTTGGATGTAGGTTTCCTGCGAGAACTGAGGAATCAGGAAATTAGCATCGTCCTTTGAAGAGTCCACTTGGGAGTAGAGCTTCAACCATGAGATGACCGTCTCGGGACAGAGCTCCCACTTCAACGCCTTCAATATCACAAGCTCTTTAGAAAGAATCTCCTCCTCGTTGCAGGCTCCGTCCGTCACATAAGCAAACTCCTGAAGCTTTGGCGGGTAAATTTCCTGTCAAATAAAAAGAGACATTTTATGAGAAAAGCGGCACTCAAATGACTAATAATTGTCGTTATTTAAAACTGTCACAAGAAATATCCAAGTTCTCTAAAACCAATGCAAGCTGATGTTAAAGTTGAAGTACCTCTATCTTGGAGGCTATGAAGAGTGACGTTATGCCGATGAGCTGCAGCTGATCTTTGCCGATGTCTTTTTGAGTGAGCATGAAACGATCAAAGATGTCCTGAGCCAAGTAAAATGTCTCCCGGTGGAGAGTATAAACTTCACTGACCTGCGTAGGAAGAATTCAGTATCAGATTAAACACACAATCAGGTGTAAAGACCATAGACCCTTTAGAAATGTGAATTTAATGAATACAAACATACCTCCATGAGCCAGTCCAGTAGAATGGACCTCATTTTAGGCTGCAGGGATGGATGCTGCTGGATAAAGCCCTTGTCATGGACGTACTTCAGCTCCTTGTTTAGCATCTTTATCCACACATCATCCGAACTAGCCCAACTGGCAAAACAACAGATAATTAATATGATATTAAACACTCCACAAGGCTTGAATGATGACCTATGCTTGCATACTCGTGATAAAAAGACAAAGAAAAATACGATAATAATATTAAGTGGATTGTTTCAGCAAGCATTATTTGTTTAATATATTAACATTTCTTTCACTTATCAAAAGGATGCGACGCTGTGATCGTGTGTTACCTGAGGCATGGCAGCGGAGAGGGTTTCACAAAGAGGTTCTGGAATCTGAAGCGCTTGAAACCAGAAAGATTACCGCTCTCCTGATGAACCTCCTTCTGAGGGGTCTCGATTAACACACTGGGACTAATATCTCCTTCAAAACACCGGTTCTACAAAAAGAAACACACAGGACTTAGTCAACTAAATTTACATTAGAACAGATTTAGTGTACATTTTATATAGTTTACATTTAAAAGTAATATCCTTTCAGGCATCAAAGAACATTTTATTCTTTTGAAATCAATACAGCAGCTGCAAAACAAACCGTTAACAATACTAAAGATCATACGCAGAATACTAAACCTCTAATTAATTTTTTTTCGCGGGCTGTTGAATAAAGGAAATAAACGCGGGAGGTTGTGCGCGTGACGTCACGGCGCGCTGATTAACCCGGTGACATCATTACTGCGCATGACCGAATTACTGCATAATAAACAGACTGTTAGTTTACTGCCATAAAAAACGTTTATTTATTTGAACCAGTTTGGTTTTTGAGCAATCTGTGGATAAATACGAATTATGTATAAATGTTACGTAATACTGGTAATACATATAAACAGCTCACCTGAATTTCATAGTGTTGTTTCTTAGATGTTGATGGCACTCTTCTATTGCACTGTTGGGGTGAAAAAAAAGATATTTAACCAATGTTGTATATTCCGAGGAAAGTACAGCAAGTTAATATTCAAAATAAATCGTAATCTCACCTCGCTTTTTCTTTTCCTCTGCGGTTTATTTTGTTCTGGTGCGTTTTCATTTCTTTCTTGTAATGTGTTGCGACTACTATTAAAACACAAAAGTTATGAATAAATAATTAACATTGGGTTTTTAAGGGTAAGGCGAGTGTAATATTCGACGAAAACAAAAATACACCAAAGAAAATATTTCTTACCTGCGTCTTGACATTTTCTAAACAAAAGGTGTGCTTTCTCCTGTGAAACAGAAACGTTGCAACGTCAAATTAAGTTACATTGTTATTATTCAGGACTTTTCAGCCTAAACTAAGAACAGTGTAGTTACTACATGTCTAAAACGCATTTATAATAAAATCATTTAAGAGGAATACTTGCAAAAAAAACTTAACAAAACGCTTGAGCTTCAGCCATTTGAGCAGAGAGGAACATACACGACCAGAAATACCGAACGATTTTTTTATAAAATTCATATAAATTAAAAATTATTTCAAGTCGAAAGGCATTGAGGGTAAATGCAAAGTATACACAAGCAGCAATATGATTATCTGGTGTTTTACTAAAACCAGAAATACATGATCCAGTTCTGTAGGTTTATGAAAGGACAGTCCGCGCCAATTTAACATGAAGCGGGAGACTACAGCTGCCCCCACAAAAACCTATCGAAGGTGTATTTAAAGCGCATTAAATACCAGTTCAACCGAAAATACAGTTAAGGTAACTCTTTGGTGTGTGGAAAGCCCATACCACTTTTCACAATATCACGTATTTTCCCAATTTCAGAGAGTTTACAAACGCACATCCACGTAACAAGGATCTAATCTGGCGCCTAGCAGAGCTGGCTAACTTTCAGCAACATCCCCCCTCCGAGCTCGATTTACATATAACTTTCGCCTATGAGACACTTCTAAACACATTAAATGCGCTTTCTGCCTAAATAATCTAGCTAAAATAGCAGCTTTTAGGGTCCCGAAGGGATCTTAAACTTAAGTCCTAACGTACATGACTAAGTTAAAAGGCACAAACTTCCGTTTTAAAGCCACCGCTGCATAAAACAACAGCACTGTGCCTTCTAAAATATGTCTACAACACGATTTTAACGAAGTAAAGTTAAAATAGGAATAATTACAGGTGAAAGAAGACTAAAGTAAGTGTCCTTACCGCAGGGTTCAGTGCGAATGAATGAATGGATGGCGCCAAGCATTATATAGTCCAGCTTTTCGTGGCTACTGCGCATGCGTGGCGCTCTTTTCTGCCTTTAAAAAAACCCGAAAAACTATATATAACATTGTGTTCTGGGGCTAAAAATGACCAGACAGCATAATGTGTGTCGTCTGAAAAAAATCTGTATGGGATTAGAAAGTATAATATTGATTGTCAGTGAAAAAACTGACGAGAATGTTTGTGGTTCGTAGACTTGCGTCGACCTTTGGTTTAAATATGTAAAAAACGCGCTTTCCTGCTTTCCCGGTCAAACGAATCCGGGGCTCGAGGACCTAATGCATCATATGTGAGTAGTTCTGTATGTTAAAAGTCGCATTTGTGTGTAATAAAGAAGAGTTTTTGACTCTGAGGAGACGCTTCCTAGTTTGACAGCTTCTAGTGGGCGGGGATTTGAATCGCTCTGACCAATCATGGTTATTCTGTGAGAAACAACGTGCTCTTGTAAACAAACCCAGGAGAGGATTGTTATTCTGACAGGCAAGCGTTTTAAAAAAGGATGCTTAACATTAATCATATCATAATATTAGTTGTATTTCACAAGCATAGATGCCAATTTATCAACGAAAAACATTTTTTGCTGTTCTTAAAGATATTATCTTGATTCTGTACGTATTTATTAAAATTTTATTATATATTTTACATATAATTTACTTTGATATTTTTATTTGATAATTTTTAATAATAATTTAATAATTAAAATTCACGTTTTTTTTTAACATACGTTTTTGTCTTCTAAATTAAAACATCTAAAGTATTTTATTTTGTATTAACATTTAGAAAACAAAGTTATGGTAACACTTTATAATAACGTCCCGTTGTAAGTCAATTATAAGTGATTAGTTAAATTATGTAATGTTCATTTACAAAACATTCACAAATGATTAATAAGTGAAAATTAAGTTTAGTTAATTAATTACAAGTTGTGATATGTTGAAAAAAAGCACCATTTTTTTTTTATTTAAATTAATTTAATTTAATAAAGACTTGTGTTCTGTGTGGAGTGTGTGGGATATAGTGATAATGTGAACTAGTTTTACCCTCAATTGAAGTTCACATGAGGTGCACAGTGCTAAAATACTTCATATGTTTACCATCTTTACCCAACATATCACAACTTCTAATTGACTTGTAAATTAATTAACTAAACATAATTAATCACTTATTAATCATTTGTGAATGTCTTGTAGATGAACATTTCATCATTAACCAATCAATCACTTATAAATGACTTACAACGGGACGTTATTATAAAGTATTACCAATTAATTTCTTATCAATGTATTAAAATTAATTTTAACCTGTGAGGAAATAACATTTTCTGGTTCTATAAAACACTGTCACCCAAGTATTAATTCAAATATCATATACCATGTACAAATCAAGTGCCAGAGCATTTTTAAAATCATAAAGAAAAACAAATACGGTAAATACTGGTATATATAATATGGTTTTTTAGTCCGATTATAAGACCATTCATGCTACTGGTCACTAGGAACAAAAGGGTTAGAAATCAACATCACAAAAAATGAACAAATGTTCTATAACAGAAAAACTAAATTTATTAAAAGTAGCATTTTAAATAAATTGGGCTTCTTTAACCATGAGTAACCACTAAAAGCACCAGTGCATCAAACAGAAGAACGAGGAGGGCATGATTGAACTGGTACAGTTAGAAATCTACTTTATTAAGGTTAATACCCACACTGGTACAATGAGTAATAGGCTTGCGGTAATCATGGCTTGGGATTCTTTAGAGATTAGTTGGGTTGAGTTACAGGTTGGTATGGGTTCATTAATAGAAACCTTTCATTATAATTTGGTGTGATGATTAAGTTACAGTATAACTTAAACATGATGCCTGAACATGCAAGACCTTTTCTGAGATACTTTTGTTATTGCATTTTAACACTTCTGTTTACTAACAGAAAAGGCAGGATGCTTCATTTCGTATGAAAACATTTATTGAGAAGAGATTATACATAATGACAAATAGTTGGTTTCGAAACATATGAAATGAACAATTTATTTGCAAATTATACTACTCATATAAAACAGTCTGTGTGTGACATGTATCCAAAACATATCAGTTCAAGAAAAGGATAAATAAACAATGCTAAATAATTCTAAAACCCTACACTTTTGGCAAAGTGCTGTATTATTCCAGTAAACTAAAAAAAAAAAAAATCAACCTAAGCACAGTCTAAAACTTAGCAATGCCACAGAGAATTTTCTTCACACATTAAACACAGAAAAACATTTGCTACATTTCGTGTAAAAGTTGACAGAGCAAGTGGCTCACAGAGACAAGGTAATCCTCTGTGCATAGTAAAATTACATTTGTTTGTGTCCCTTTGGACAAATTTCAAGTTCTTCACGGATGCATTGTCATACTGTTCACCTGGAAGGCACATGATCCCCAAATGCAATTCAAGGCAAAATGAAATCCCTGTTATGAATACCAAATATCTGACATCTGCTGACATAGGGAAAGAGGGCCACCCCAGTATTACTCAAGGAATATAAAGAGAACCTTACGTCTCTTCCATTCCCTTCGTCCACAGAGAAAAATGTCACAAAATGCAATATACTGCTCAACAGACTGCAGCAAGCGAAAGAAGAAAAGTTGTAGATGTTTTCCTTGAGTTGCTCATGCATGTAAAATGCATTCGACTGAATGTCAGGGTTACTGAATTCAGTTTCATTCGTTTAGGGGAGACATTTACCTTGGCAGTGTCACCGGAAATTTACAACAACAGTTTGCGCGTGATAAAGGAATAAAGAGTAACAAACATAACCTACGAAGAATTTTACGTTTTTCTACTCGCTCAGCAAATACATTGTGTTACTAGTCAAATAAAACATGGGAAAAAGGCATATAACATAAAAAAGTCACTACATTGAGAGAACTAACAAAAATAAATGCTAACAGTTTAACTCCATCGGCAAAGGCTTTAACAGTCAGTTAAGAGAAAGAGTTTGTTTTCACAGTCCTCGGAGGAGCAAGCTTTCATTCAAAGTGTGATGCACATTATGTTAAAGATTTACATCAATTACAAATATTTCCACAAAGTAACATACACGAGTTAGAGGTTCTCCAGGATGTACAGAGACAATTTACCGTCTGCAAGTATTCTGCAGTTTTAGCAAAGAGCAAAGGTGAACAGTGATGACCCTGAGACATGTACTGCAGATATAGAGCAAACATGAAAATTAACATTACAACACTTGGTGTCTTTTTTTGTCTGTTTTTCACCTGTTGGAAAATTAGCGCTACACAGTCATACATCAAATCAGTCACTAAAAATAGGAAAAACTGCTTGCATACATATCTACACAGATAACATACACTCTTATCAACTTCATACTGATATGTAATATAGTCAATATTTTTTTCTTTTGAAAATATTTTGGAAGTTTTTTTAAATATATTTTACATATTTTAAAATCTACAATGGAAACAAGGCTTTTAGTGATAATAAACCCAGTATATTTTAAAAGACAAAAAAAGGAAGAAAGCACTGATCTACAGAATCACAGGCAGGTTCCTTCCTAACCAGAAAAGTGCTGCTGATGAGTTCATCACTGCTGTGATTGAACTTAGTATGGCTTTAAAAAAAAAAAAAAAAAGCAAAGACAACAAATTAAAGGCACTGAAAGTGCCAAGCTGCCTACAGAGCACTATAACATCGTGCTCACTATAACAAAACACTTGGTTATTCAACCTTCATGACATATAACATAAGACAGAACCAGATGGAGCTTATAATGGAAACACAATGCAGACACATTCAGGTTGAGTGGAACCTGCCGTGAAGTAAAGTGACCTATGGCATTGATTCTAAAGGACTCCGTTCCGTCGAAAGACCAATTCTCCCAGTCTGGAAGGGGCGGCGTGCAGGGGAGGACGGGGGAGTGCAGTGGGGACCGTCTCAGTAGTTGTACTGCCTCTGGCCCGGCTGGTGAACGTAGCCTCCGGTGGCTTTGGCCTGTCGGGCTCCACCATCTCGCAGCAGGTTGAGGCGACGGAGGGCATTGCGGGACAGCTGCTGGCGCTCCACGTTTTCACGGATGCGCTGGGCCAAGCGGCCGTTCTTGGTCTGCTCCAGAAACCCGGCGTGAGCAGCGACCAGAGCGGCTGTGTAGCAGCCAGAAGGATGACTGGGCCGGCGCTGAACATCAGATCTGCAAAGCCAAACAGATTCTGTGAGATTCAGCAATTTCAGATTGTTGTATAATATTATAAGCAAGATAATGTATATCCAGACAGTAGATAGTAAAAAAATAAACCCCTTCAGAGTGACACACTTGGAAAAATGGCTAAACACTATCACTAGGTGGTACTTTTACTGTAATTTTTCCTGAGAGTGTGCAGTAAAACCCCTGACAGATTTTATTTGGTAATAACAACCTGTTGGATGTGCAATAACATTCACAAACAAAACTCTCAGTCTGCTCTTTACCTTAAAATTGATGGCTCACGGGGGACGTCCTTGGCAGGTCGTTGACGAGGGCTGTGAACGGCGTACACAGACATGCTGGGATGCTCGATCAGAAGGTTCTCCAGAGGACTGGTCTCCAGCAGGACCGGAGCCCTGCCTCCTGCCATGAAGCAGGGCGGAGGGGTGATGAACCAGCTCTCTTCCAGCCCACATGTCGCCTCGAGACGCAAGAAGTTGCCATCCTCTGCGTCAGTGTCTGCTGCCGAATCCAGAGAGGAGCAGGAGGAGCAGCGCACGGGAGAGTCCAGAGGAGCGACATCGTCAGAGCACACCTCCACCAGATCATCTCCACACGCACTGGAGCAGGCCTTCGCTACAGGAGCAGAGAACAGAGAGGATGTTACTATACAGTTCATTGGATTTTAACAAATTTCTGTCTAGAACATTTAAACACCAGTGTTCTGCACTGTTCACACTATTCATAAAAGCCCAAATTCATCCTCATTTTTCCCTGCTAATGTGAGTGAAACAGCTACTTGAGCAAGAAAAAATTCTGATAAAGGCACATGAAAAAAAGATGAATAATAGCATGTCTTTTTACTATAAACACTGCAATACTCCATAAAATGTAACATTTTTAATTTCATGGTGAGCGATCTGACTCGAGGGGAAGAAAATAAAAATCCCTTTGACACAGATGCACTACTACGTCTACATTTCATATGTAGAGTGTAGAGTATTACACCACTTTGAATGCTTAAAAAAACAAAAATTGAAAAAATCTTAAATTATATAGACAGAGATACCTCAAACATGTTAAGTATCACCAGTTCTATCGAAAACAACTTACAAGTTTAGACAGAAACTGAGAGAGTAAATATTTTGCACACACTTCACTTCTATTTGTACTCTTGGTGGCTCCTGGCAGGTAACCAGAAATGGTGTAAACAGCTGGCTTTTGGGCAGAGCCTCTGAGACGCCACACATTCAGTGGCCTCTAGAGGGCAGTGTAATCGAACTTGAAGTGAACAAACACTGCAGAAACTTGACAGCCTTCATACTAAGTTCGTGACAAATTTGAAATACGGAATAACACCTTATATTTACACCAAATGTAACACAAGCCCAACTAGTGATTAAAGTGTCCCACACCCATAACTTGGTGTTATAGCACGCATAGAACTTCCCTTGCACAGAACCACACCTTGTTTATCTGTAGCCTTGCAGCGTCCTGCCAGATGACATCAAACATATTCTCAACTCAGCTGGTTAAGGCTTTTAACCCGCTTACGGCACTCTTCAATGTCCCTGAGAAGCCAGTTAACTTTTAATCCTCTGACCGTGATGGGAAAATAATCACTTATTTCCGTCAAGCTATAAGGTTATGAAACAAGAGAAATGTTTTTAATCTCCATTACCTCCCTGTCTGCCTCAGCCTTCAGGCAATGATTGATGCTTGTAATCATGTTCAAGGCCGCTTTATGTTCATAAAAGGTAACTTAATCTGTCCTATTTTTATCTTAGACACCATAGACACTTTTGTCTGAAGCGTTGTTGCCCATAAACACGTCTGTCGCCCCCTGTCCTAAAAAAGGGAAATGGACCATCTAGAATTGCCTTGCACCTGAAATATTCACACACACATACACAATATGAGAAGGCCTGTATTTGGGCAGGCAGCTTATATGAGAGGCATCATGTTAATGAGGGCACCGTGTCTGTGCCAGGGGTTACAGAATCTGTAATATGGCTCCTGCAGACCAAGTCATCAGTATTAACTGAGGTGATCTAGGGACATCTCATGAGTAAGAGGACATTTGCATAGCCTGTTTGTGCTAAATTTGGGGGGAATTATGTTTAATGCATGTCGATGCAAAATACAAAACCCCTTTTATACATATCATTGGACACAGTATGTATAGCAAAACTTGGGTATATAAACTGGATATTAATTTGATCGATTTCATGAAAACTTTATTTTAATTTCATACCCACTTCAATATTATTTAATGGATGATATGGCCTTAGTGACATCAGCAGAAAAAAAGGAAGAGCAAGCACATTTTATTTATTTAAATTCTTAAGACACTGTACAATTAGAATAACATGCACCAATATCCATGAATAAAGTGTATCAAACATGTACTAAAAAGCTTGCAATTGCTTAAAATGCTGAGACTATAACACCCTCATTCTTTTGATACAATCTGCCTGTTCATTTCTGCATTTAGGGATCTTACACAAGATCCATATTTCAGTTCACTAATCAAAAACAGGAAATGCAAAAAAGATCCCTCACCTAGATAATCGACCAGAATCCAATCATCGTCCTCCTCTTTCTCGTTGAAGTCTGGATCCACAGGACATCCACTGCCCTCCTCCAGGGAGTCTCCAAACAAGACGCTGGTGAACCTCTGGAACATGGTGTTGTACAGGGCAGAGGCGTGAGGCTGGACAGTCCTGCTGGGAGTGGGCGAGGGCCGGGCTCTTTGGTCATCAGCTGCGGGAGCCGCTCACTGAGATCTTGGTAAAGGTGCTGAAGTGCATTAGTTACTCCTTCTCAGCCGAGAAACACCTGATGAAGATCAGCCATAGCTCTTGTTGATTGTGCAAAAACAAGCCCTGGAGGACAAGCGAGAAGATAACCGTGTTGTTAAGCAAAGCGTACACAAAAACTGATCAGCCTTAAAGTACAGAACATTTCCTGGTTTCTTCATGTCCTGTTGCGATTAGCCATAAATTACAGGTCATAAAACACAGATGGATATTCCTGAGAACAGACCAGCCAAAACAAAGCGGTCTAAAGTGTCTCTGCTGTCACAGATACTGCCTGTCCTCTTCACACGAAGCTGATGCCTATGAAAACTGATCTTTGTACAGATACACCCAGGCTGCTTCAGGACTGTGACTCATGAGGGTACCTTTATCCGTTGTTTTGCTTGCGACAACAAAGAGAGACAGCTGTGAAATGAAGGTCTACAAGCTGTTCTTCACCCCACTACATCATTGAAACAAGAAAACCAATTCATACTCCCTTCCACCTGCTCATATAGTCATGGCAGCACTCTTTGTTTGTGTGTTAAGAGGGGGTGGGGGCTATTATGGGGTCACATACATATAATAAGCACCCTTCAGAACCCCCCAAAAAGAGGATTATAGACTGACAAGAAGAGATAAGTAGGACTGGGATGGCCTTTCTTTCAGCATCCCAGAGGGCAACTGTATTGCTGAGAGTTCACCCTTTTATAACTAAGGAGATATAAATTAAACACAAAAAGACAGCCATCAAAAGTGGAGAAAGAAAATGCAAAGTGCGTATTAAGCATATGCTCATTCTCTTGATGCTCTTGATATGACAGAGAGAAAAATACAATTAAATCAGAACTGCACTTCCTTTTGAAATAAAACACCTTACAACATCCAACACCAAGCCTGGTCTCAAGTTTGGATCCTATCTGGGCAAAATTATCTCTCACCTAGTGAACACTGTCCAAAACCCTTCTAAAACCAGCAAACCATCTTAGACTTAAGTAGTTCTTAAGTTCTTTACAGCAGCTAGTCAGTAACACCATCCTATTAGGGCAGCACTGAAGATTTATTATTATTATTTATCATAACTACTACTACTATTTTTATTATCATTATCAATACTTATATATATATATATGTTTGTTATTTATTTATTTTTTGCAGGCCCAGAATTGAACAATGCACACATTTTAATGTTCCTTCACTGATATTGTTTAACTGCTGGTCCAAAAATGGAAGCTCAGAACAAAACAATACCTTGTACTGTTATCATAGACTGTTAAAGTTACTTTAATGACTCACCCATGCACTGAAAAAGCATGAACCGTCGAGTTTATTACAATCTGAATAACTGTACGGGTGCAAACACATAAGAAAGCTGCATTTGCTTGTCATATATGCTGGGTTATTGACCCGCTCACAGAAAGGGGAGGGATGAGTGTAACCCTACACCGACAGACTGGGCGGACCGTGAACCCAAACGCTTCAACTGACTCTGCTGAACAAAGCTTAATCCGTAAAATCCGAACATGCTCATGTTGCAGAAACAATCAACACATCAAATCGCCTGCAGGCTTTGGCAGGTTGCGCTACGCAGAATGTCTATATATGTTAATGCCATTTTCTTCCATTTTTAACATTTAGATGTTCGACCAATTTTTTTTTCATAAGTACATTCTAATAATACATTTATAGTATGATTTCAATCCAAGACGTTTCTATAACGTATTAATGCAGAATGTCGATCGATCCGCAACAAAGAGGTTTTAACTCACCTGCGGCAAAAAGTAATGTAAACAGGAAGAGGGCTGACTTCAAGAACAAAAACAGATCACTTCAAGTGCTTGAGGTAGATTATTTGCCGTGCGATATATAAAAATATATAAATACAATTCTTCCCGGAAGAAATTAAAAGTTTCTGGACCCTTTAGTTCGGAGTTTTACTGTCTGTTCTTTTTTTCGTTTCTTCTCCGAGGTCTCAACTGCTCCCTTTGTTATTGTTGTGGAAAATTAACAGCTGATCGGTCGTTACGTAGAAAGGACAGCCTATGGGCGGGGCCTGTCAGAACCCTCTCAGCCAATGAAATCGCGCCCCTGACTATGACTGACTGTCACCAACGCACGTGACCTCATCCCGGGAAAGGCAAGACCGGGCAAAGCACTCCATGTTAAGGAGTGTCACTCGGTTTTTGTCGGGTTGTACAAACTTTTTGGAAATATTCCCCAAAAATATAGCGGTTCAATAAGCCTTACACATTGTCATCTTAACTTTTGAACCATTATTGCTTGAGCAGGATCATGTAAGTGATCAAATTTACTCTAGACAGAACAATAAAATTATTTGGAAAAATATACTCTCATTACATAGCTGAAATGACTGGAATTTTTTCATGAAGTTTATCTTCAACCAAACAGTCTAATGGCTCTAAAAACTTTTAACTATGTTAATGTGTACCTTAGAACCCCCCCTAAAAAAGATTATGTAGGCTACAAGTCAGCTGGTCACCATGACATAAAATGCATTTATTTACTAAATAAATAAAATACAGATTTTGATCACTGAGAAAGAACATGATTACACAGCTTCAAAATATCTGACCACAGAATGCAAATGGCTAGAAAAAAAACATCAACATCCTCCCTATTTTAGATGTATGTCACTAGTTTTTTGGGAACAAAGCACCCCACCCCCCTCAACACAGCTCACATGGATGTATTCAAGAAGCCTGTTTTGCTAAGAGAGGCCCGTTTTTAAGATTCATCAGATCCATTTTCTGCCCCCACTAAGTTTGAACAAAAGGACTTGTCCTGGTGAGTCAGCAGACCTAATAAAGCAAGAGAAACATGTTATTGCATCATTCATATATTCAGACAGCTAGATTAATCTATATCAATTAGGCTATATATATGATCTTTATGAAAAGCTAGTGATATTAAAACACATTTTAGGCACAATGTTAAAGTTTAATTATTATTTTATTACACTTAAGTGATGTCAGTGTTAAAGGATTTGAAGTATACTTAGTATTAATGTATTTTAAATAAATCACGGCATAGTTTTTTATTACAGTATATACTGAATAACTGAGGATATAAATTGCAGTCCTGCTCAGAATAGCATTTTTACCCTTTGTCCTGTCTTCCCTCAAAATGAGACAGATGACCTTTTCATCAGGATATGAAAAAAAATTTAACTTTCTTTCCTGCTTAGTATAATGTCTCTGACATAACCCTTTTTCTAGTTCCCTATCCAATCAGTTCACTTCCACTTTTTCAGACCACAATACTAATCCCGTTTATGTACAGGAGGGACAATTTTCCAGTTGGATAAATATGTAAGATGACGGGAGAGTGAATCAGCGTTCTCATGCACTGTCATCATGTTTTTTCATCTGTTTCTGGATATTTCCTTTATTTACCCTCCAAAACAAGGCCACACCTGCTTACTCTTGGTTAAACCATACAGATAAGCCACAACCCACCCTGACCTCGACAGGCCTTGTCTGAAGTGGTGTCAGAACACTCAGTCATTTAACAAACTGATTAAAATGTCAGTCAAGTGTTTGTTGACTATTTGGAAAAGTGACTTTTTGGATGAAGTAAAATCTTATTGCGTGCTATTTATTATTTAAGATTTATTTCAAATAAAGGAGATTATTATATGATAATAAATTATTCAAAGAAGCTCAAAGATCATAAATTCTAAAGAAAACACATGCCTAGGCTTAAGATTTCTGTACTGATTCTTATCAAGCCCTGCCATAACAGAACATATTGTCCTATGATTGTCCATGATTTCACAGCTTTCCTGAAATAAACAACATAGTATCCGCCGTCCACCGTTCAGAGGTCCACGCTCTGATGTAATTCTGTTAATGTTTAGGGTATGTATCAAACCTGTTATGCAATAAACCATAGTCAAGTCATTAGATTGGACGTAAAACCAGCAAATGAATGCAAGGCTGTGAGGGATAGTAATACCACATAATCTCACAAATGGATGAGAGTTTGTGTGGTGGTCTTTATACCGGTCCATATTCACAGTGATCTGTTTCAACCTTTTTGGGAGTCCTTCTTTGATGTAATACAAGTGTCCATGGCTGACGAAACTTATGTCAGAATATCTGTGGCATTTCCAAACCTTCCTTTTTTCTGACGCAAGTCAAAAGCAGAGCATGACGAAGAGTTTAATCACAAAAAGCACTCTGTACACAGACATGATCTCTGAAACGACCTGGTTTATACCAGACACTTAGGTTAAACAAAGCAGACAAAAAAGAAGAAAATCAAACACATTGCATAAACTTGATCAAATGTGACGCATGCATTAAATATCAAAATAGCAAACAAAATGGCATTCATTTTCAAAGAATACTATACCAATCAAACATTACATTTCAAATAATAGTAATAAACCTTTTTATTTGTGCAATTTCTGGGCCCTGTTTCATACAACAAATAAGCCAGGCTTATTTCAGGTAGTGTGACTTTTTTTTTATAAACATATTTAGTATACAGCAGTATTAAGTGCTAATGCCAGACTACACTAAAGGACAAATAAACTGGAATGCATTTGTAATTGTAAACATATGTGCATTGTCACAAATGTCATTTGCCCCCATTAAATTCACTTTAAATAATCACATAGCAACATTACAAACCTCCAAATCAGGTTGAAAATGAAAAAGCAGATTGAAACTTAGAATCTAAAGCACCTAAGGCCCATGTGTGACCATTTGGGGGGAGGGAGATCAAGAGTAAATGATGCAAAGAAGCTTACAGTGTGACATCTGGGTAGAGGATTGCATCATGCGAAGAGGACAGACAGGCAGGTGGAGGCATGAGTGTGTGTGTGTGTGTGTGCGAGTCAGAGAGCCGTCAGCCATGACATCCTGTCAGTCAGGTCCTGTAAGTCTTGTGGTTGTGAGACTGCATTAATGTTGAGGCTTGTGAAGAAACTGCAGTTAAAATGCAGCAGGAATCTTATACCTCTAGAAACATTCCTCTGCATACCAAACACCTTAAAGCATGTAGTAAAAAGTGACAGCATCAAGTAAAGGCCAGAAAAGCCCTGTACAATTTAAAAATGTCACACTGAAGAATATATATTTTGTCATTGAATATAATGTATGATATCATACTAGTATGCCTTAAGGTGTACAGTATTGCACTTCTACTGTTGTTAAGATTGTGTCATTTCTTCGAACTTGAAAGGAATCCAACAAACCTTTTAGATAAGGGATGACCCCATCCTTTACCTTGTCAGATGCTAGATATGACTAACAGATGAGTGGAGAGTAATTTCAGACAATCATGAAAAGCAAAGGCAAAGTACACAAATGGCTTTTATTGGTTGTTTTGTTGGATGGTAAAAATGGTATTTAACAACTTTTGAAAAAACAAAGTGTCTCTCATTTGCATTAAGCTAAGAATAAGGTTCTAAACAAATCGCAAGGAGTTTAGTGGAATAGCAAGTGACAAACAATGCTACTGACATGGCATTTATATATTACTGGAGAAACTAGCACTAAATTTAATGAAACATGGTAAAGCACAAATATGTTCTTTGTTGAAATTATCAGAACAAACTTTTCAAACACAATTAAATCCTCATCTTCATGTTCTGTGAAACACATCTGTTCCTGAATATAATTTTCTATTGAACACGCCCAGCTTTTAACAGGCTTTCAACTTTTCTTTAAAAAGGACGCACCTTTCATTTGAAGCTGTCCAATGACAAACAATTGCATCCTTTAATGACAAAATGTATTATCTCAAAACAGATTAAACAGCAGTGTATTTGATTAGCAGTCTGATAAAGTATAAAGCAGTACATTAACAATCTTTATAAAACCTAATGTGTTCATTAAAGCCAAATTTTGTGAAAATTATCCATAGAAATAGGGCTGTGCAATGTTCCACTGCATTTGTGCAATTTTTATGCATTTGTCTTTTGTTTTACCAATATGTGGAATGTTACATTCATTGCATTGTGTTAACAGAAATTTCCATAAACTTAATGGAGCATGTCGTTTGTAATGAGCTGCCCATACTTTTCCTGTTATTTTATTCCAGGCATAAATACCATTTCATATAGAAAAAAATAGTTCATTTGTAGTCATTTTATTTCATACATTCATTGAAATTCAAAAGGCTCTCCATCAAAAAATCCCAAGAACATAAATAGGGGTTAAAGTAATTAACAGGTCAAGCGTATAGCTTACGCTGTAACTAACCTCTATGTCAAGCCAACCAGAGAGCAACCAGACGATCTGAATTAGAAAGATCCAACATAACTTTCAATCAATCAAATCCTTAATCGCAAAAGGAATTGTGCAAACAAACAAAATTATTAAATATGCATGTTATTTTGATAGCAATTTCATTGTTTAACCAAAAGAAACTAAAAAACAGCATAACAAACTCACTCACAAATGAGCGAGTATCCTGAGTCACTCTAATTAGCATCAAGATCGAACCATGGACAAACAAGTACCCTCTCTAACATGTGCTTGATTAGAATGAAATCAAAAACCTGGATTGAAGTCTTTGTTACTGTCTGCTTTACACTTACGAGGCGATCAGCATAGAGGTCACCTGCAGTGAAGAACTTATGCAAAGCAGGCAGTGAGCTATAGGTGGAAGTTAATAAACAGTCAAATGTTTCACACTGCTCACAAACACCTTTCACTATTGTTTATGATATTTCTGTTGCTTTGTAACTAAAGACATCCCTTTAAGGGGGCAAAAAGATAAACAACAATAACAATAATAAAGTATAATTTGCATCTTAAAATTATTTTTTATGACAAGTAAGCATATTTTCCCTCAAAAGTCTCCCTTTTCGTAATGTATGTTTTGTTTTGCTGTATTTTATGTAAAGCAGCATATATTAAAGAAAGTACAAGCACTACGAAGATGTACGAATCATTAAAAAATGTATTTAAAAAATATTATTTTATTAATTTTATTATATAATTTCATTAAAAATATTATTTTATTATGTTAAGAGAATATTTTACATTCAAGAAGATAAGTGGGCAGATTTTCCACAAGCTAATATGATTCTTTAGGGTCTTAATGGAAAGTTTGTAATATAGTTCATTTTAAAATTTCTCAAAGATAGCTGATTTTACCCTGTCAAAAACAGCTCTTTTGAAATCATTCTGTTCTGTGTACTTCCCCTTTAAATCTTCACGAGCTCTGCTGACTCCGCCCCTCTTTTCTGAGGCACTCTCGAAGGATCTTGTTTTAGCCGTACTCATAGTGAAACTTGCTAAATAGCACATTATTAGGAAAGGCGATTTGCAAAGATTCATTAAAAGACATACTCACTGCTTAGGTGATGCTGGATCATGAATGATTTGCGCGAACATAAATCATCAAGGGGGCGTTTCCATTCAGAATCAAACGTAACGTTAATCCTCTGCGTCTTTAGTCACTCAGATGTCGGGGGTAAATGACTACTACTATGTTCATTAATACATTCAACAACAAAACACCTCAATCTCTTAGGAGTCTTGCTTGTCTTTGTGTCTCGGTCTGATGACGGCTCACTCGGGGCGGATCTGAGGTAAGACACCAGTTCACTCTGTGTGTGTGACACGCTGCTGTCAATCAACTACTGTGGGAGTGGCCTCTGTTGGTGTGACGCCACACCAACATGCATTTAAGAATGGCTTGATTTCAGAAGGGGCTACCTATTTTTTATTAAATTACAAGAAAACTACTGGTGGATCTTTATCCTTTTTGGGTGGTTGTGTACACACACTGTCAACACACATTTCAATCCAAACAACTTGTAAAAGTGCATGTGGCACCGAATGACCCCTTTAAGGGAAAAAATATGATTATTTATTCTGTTGTTTTGGGGGTTTATATAATCTGGAATGTTTTGACAGGTTTAATGAAATTCATCTTTCCACATATCTCTGTGTTTGCCTGTGAAACATTTAAACTCTTGAAACAAGACAAGTCTAAATCCATTTGAATGCTGAACAGGAAACAATACAGGAACTACAGACACAAGTAAATGTTCCTCTTCCATAATAATCATGCTTCATGGCTAAAACAGAACCTGACAAAACACTTAATCTCAAAACCTACCTTTAGTACAGAGAGAAAAAAAAGAGCAAGTTTGAGTGAAGCACAAAAGAAACGTCCTTCTCTTGCTTTCCAAGAGAGTGTGAAAACAATCCAGGCCTTGATTTTTTTTTCATATCGTGTTTCTATGGCTCGATCTAAGCGCCTAAGACAACACACAAAACAACACTATGATAAGGTTGGCAGGAGTTGGCAAGGCATTTACAGAAACAAAAGGGCTGAGGGCTGGAATCGAAATAAACTGAATGACCTCTAGAGTCACAGGAGGAAAAAAATAATAATTCAATAAAACGGCTTCAAAATAGCAGTTTGGCAAGTTCCTGCAGGAAGAATTCCGCAAAAAGAGTTCATAGTTCAAAACTGGTCTATTGCTATGGCAACAAGTGGAACAACTGGGCCATTCTGTCAATAAAAAGGCTTTGTGGTGATATTGCTTCTGCTCTCATCTGAAGACCAAAATAAAAGTCTTTGTTGAAATTGTATTTTAAACTATGAACGACGTAACTTGAGAAACTGGTTCTTACTTTTGCTAGCAACTATAAATGAAAGTGAATTATAAACAAACAAGAAAATGTGCAAAATGCAGTTGAACTGCACAATCAGGGCACTTGGCATGTGTTGAACTGGCGTCTACAGACTCAGTGGGGCGAATGTGAACACGCTGAGCCATGCAGACAGCTGTTGGGATGCGAACGCCCATCTCATTGTCCATCATCGCCAATTTGGGCACTCTAATCCAAAGCCTCATCCATTCACAGCATGAACAAACAAACCCTTGCGTCGTCCTCAGACTAATAAGGGCTTGTTCTGGCTAGCAAGCTAGCTCGTTCTCTTCTGGATGGCACATTTGCATGAACCTGCACAAATGTGGTTATGAGGAGTCTTGCGAGTCAGAGTCTTCTTGCTGAAAAATAACTTTCCCAGACTTCGTCCCCTGTCCTCTGCTTTGCTCCACCAACCCGTTGATCTCTCTCAGTGGCAAGTAGGAGTAGTCTGCCCTCTGCCCGCGCGCTTTGCATTTTCTGCACGTCTGGATAAGGTTACCGGCGAGGCTGGCCAGCAGCGACGTTGCCAGGATAGAGCAGACAACCAGCCAGCTTTGTCTGCACACATAAACAAAACACTCTCAGGGTGAGGAGTTGCACTTTGACCTCTGACTCCACCGCTGCGGCCCACAGCCTCCACAAAGCACTTGACTGCAACCAAGGCAACGCTGACTAATAAATTCATCTGTGCCGCTCTGCTGCTGCAGAGTTGTTTATCAGTACAGTTGGGGGAACTTGGTTCAGATTTGTCAGAAAGCCCCTTCTGCTAAACAAGGGCCTGGAATTTGTCAGAGCGAATTTCCATGGCAATAATCAAGTTACTCACACAAGCAGATAGGGAATGGTATAAATTACAGGTTGTTTGAGATAATTTTTTTCTCATGTAGTGGAAACTCTGGCTTTAAGGCATAGGAAAAATATTTTATATTACAATATTTAATTGTAGCCAACATTTCATCTTTAAAATAGCATTATTTCCACTCTGAAAATGAAGTAGAGATGATCACCAGAATGTTCTAAACACAAATGCACCACTGTGATTGATTTATTTGATCAAAACCACCTGTCCTTAGTCCACAACTCAATATTTCACATAGATTAGAACATCTATATTTAGCTATAATATAAAAATATGCTATATTACTTCTCTTATATATAACAACATAATTTAATATATTGTTAAACATAATTTCGTTTTGATTAAGGTTTTAGCATTTATTAAATACAGTGTTGTTTTTGACAACCATCTTAGATTTAGTCGTAGTCTTAGTCTTTTGACTAAAATGCTTATTAGTTTTAGTCAAATTTTAGTCACTTCTATATGTGATAGTTTTAGTCTAGTTTTAGTCGACAAAAACTCAAAAAGGTTTTAGTCTAGTTTTAGTCGACAAAAACTCAATAAGGTTTTAGTCTAGTTTTAGTCAAAAAAAAAAAAGTATAGTC
>JAUCMT010000032.1:16767325-16798564 GCA_032357475.1 Enteromius thamalakanensis
GTTTATTCCCATAAATTCCCGTTTATTCCCATGGAAAGTTTCCATCTTTGAAAATTCCGGGAATTTTGCAACCCTAGGTGTCAGTCATATCAGCTCTATTTAAGAAAATATAAAGAAATTATTTTGGAGTTTAGACACATTTGCTCATTTAGAGTAAGATTGATTATCAGCTAGAAATACCAGAAAAACAAAACAGCTGCTGGATTAATATCTATTTTCTATGCTAAATTAATTCTGTATTAATTATATTTTAACTGTAATTGGATGCTACACTTGTAAATATTCATAAATATTTTCTGTCTCTGACATTACTGACACATTAAGTAATAAAAAGTCATGTTATGTTATATTTTATGTTATGATATGCTATGGTATGTCTGGTATCATGTCTCAAGAAGAGGTGAGAGGACACATGTTGGCTGCTGGTATGTTGGGTGGGTGGGTGTGATGCATGTTTGAAGCACTTACTCAGATAAATAGGGTTTTGAAGCATGAACTTCCTCCTCTTGCCTCCATTCCCTCCACAGCTGGGCAGCCAGGCAGTGACCAGCTGAAAGATTGTGGGAAAAAATGTTTTTGAAACAATTCCCTTGTTACGACAACAACTCTCCCTTCCAAGCATATTTCTCCTTTCCCTCCTTTCCTAACTCCAGACATAACCGTGGGAAACAGGAGTGCAACTGTTGTTTTGTTGCTAAATCTTTTTTTATTTTGATGAACATCCAAATGTGGCTATAGAGTAAAGCTGCAGTCACACTGGTGAAAAACTGTTCGTTGTCTATGGTCAGTAGTGTAGTGATGTAAAAACAAGCGGCTTTATGTTGGTCATCAAGCCAAATTCAAATGACCAACCTGAACAGCCTATAAAATCTGTGAGGGAACATCTTCACACTCACATGAGATCACATGGATTTCTTTTGAAAATGACTGGATTTTGCAGAAAAAGGACTCGTAATGGAGACTGATCTTTAGTATGTAATATTTAATTATTATTTCCCTTAAACTAGTCAAGTCAAGCTTTTTTGCTCAAAAACAATCAGAACTTAGCTTTTACAATCATTTTCAACACTTTCTCGTAACCTTTAAATGAATCTAATACAGTCACATACAGGTCTGATACAGCTTACACTGCACTGTTATTCAGTTACAGCTATTGGAAAGCCTATGTTAGATTGTGCAAGACTGCAAAGATCAGGGACCTTGCTAAAAATAGAGTCGTTTTTGCAGTTCCAAACCTATGTTTTTTTGGGTTTGACTTTTTGGAGCCCGGAAAATTATAGAATGTTTTCATTGTGCAACATATTTTACATCAAAACATCCCGGAGAGATTCAACTAAATATCAAATCATTCATGTTGAGCAAATAAGCGATCACCTAGAAGACAAGGAAAGATAAGTAGAAAGCTGTTCACGTGTAAAGCAGATGGGATCGTAATGAGCCCGCGGTGTAAACAAACGGCCTGCTCCTGAACTCCACAGAACAGCGGTTTGGGGTTTATTATTTCTCTGCAGGGAAGTCTGAGAATGTATCTTCTCACGTTCAATGACAGAGGTCAGAGAGTTGGGATAGACAGAGCTGACAAGGTTTTTTTTCTGGTCTTGACATAAATAGCTTCTCTGTGGCAGAGGTAATCAGTAACACAAGGGGCTTATGGGTAGGCCGTGATTTTGCGAGGTCTCTTTTCTCAACACCCCCTCTGCAAATACCCAGCAGCTTTGATTATCACGGACTGTTTGAGGATGTGTCTGTGTGTGTGTGTGCGCAAGTTTAAATAGAGAGGTTAGAATCACGTGATAGTAAATGAGCAAAGGGAGAGATAAATGGAGACATATAGAGAGAAATCAAGAGATAATTCGGCTGTCAATCTATTCTATATATATATGAAAAATATAAAAGCCTAAAAAAAGTTACTATAAAATATTATATTGCTAATTACATAATACTATAAAGATTGTAGAAACAATTGTTATCATGAAATTTAAACACGTTATATTATCCTATTTAATGTAATAATGTTATATTAGGGAAATTACATATGAAAATTGCCAATCTATTTTTTCAGGTTTCAATTTTTCACATTGTACAAACATTTGTTTTATAGAATTTGCATAATTAAGCTTTGTTGTCAGATTTTTTAATAAATAATTGTCCTAAATTGATAAACGAACAGTCCTAATAAAAACATTTCTATTTAAATCAGCCCAAAGTTAAGTGGAAAAAGGCTGGTGAGAAATTGAGATCTGTTAAGGCAGGCTCGTATTTCACTTGCGTGCCACGTTTTAGAGGAGAGAAGTGTGGACAGACCCTAGCATACGCACACATATAGAAGGACAATGAGGAATGCTGATGGCCGATGCTATAAGTGGAGAGAGTTATGTGCTGAGAAAGTGTGAACATTAAACTGATCTATAGAGACGTCACACGGGGAATGTGTTGTTTACATGTCGTGTGAGTGCTAATAGGGGCTGTACCGCACCTCTTTGCAGGCTGATGTTTCTCTCTCCATGGTATGTGGTGTTGCAGCTTCCTGTGGCAGCGTCACATGGGCACATGTCGTGGCATTGGCACGGCTGCTCGCAGTTTAGTCCGTAGAATCCAAGAGGGCACTCTGGGATGACAAAAAGAGCACAGTTAAGATAATCTATTCTAAAGCAGCATTGCATGCTTTACTCAAAACAATTCTAGAAGGCATTACAAGAAAGAAAGGTCTGTTAAAGCATGCTGTAAGTTCTGGAAACTTCTTTTTATATTTGTGTGTTAAGTAATTTTGTGTTTTGTGTCAAACTATTGAAGTGTTTGCCAACGAACAGTGTTTCAGATCAGACAAATCATTCAAAGCAATTACATTTACATTCAACTCACACTTTCATCAGAAGTAACTTACATACATGTTTATGACATAAGTTTAAGCATTTCTTGAATCATATCTGGAATTTTATCTCCTGCTTTTTTCTCTACCTGCTTGGTAGGTAGCACATGTTAAATAGATGTATCAAATGTGCATCTGTTAATATATCAAAATCTGCTGAGATTAGACCACATACCTTGCTCGCAGGAATCTCCATGGAAACCAGCAGGACAGGTGCATCGTCCGTGAACAGGATCACAAGAGCCTCCGTTTGCACATGCGCATGTTTGATTGCAGTCGTCACCATAAAAACCTGCTGCACATACTGCGAGGATACAGACAGATGTTATTGGTATTGGTTTAAAATAGTTAATATGTCCATTGCTGAGTTTAATAAACACTTATGTAACGATCTGCTAAGTAAAGAGCCACTGAGATTGATTTGATAGTTTGATAAGTCAGCCATGCTGAATTTGCCCTTACCTTGGCTACAGTTTAAACCCATCCAACCAGCATCACACACACATCCATCTGTTCAGAGAGAGGGATAAGAAAGAAAAAAATAAAGAATCAACAGGTTATTTAAAAAAAAAAAAAAAATAATAATAATAAAAATAATTTGAAATGCATTATAATAAATTCAAATTAAACTTTTATTTGTCGCGTTCACATACATAAACGGTACGACATAAAATGAACTGTATTTCACAACTGCCCCAACAAATTGACACATTGACAAAAATATTAAGTAAAACAATTTAAGTAAAACTGGAAAATAGAAGTTAAATATAAAAATAAGTACAGTAGATAAATATAATAATCTAATTAAAAAGAAAAGTAAACTAGCAATAAAATTAAATAGTATAAAAAGAGAATAGAAGTAGAAAAGAATATGATATGACAATATAAATAAGAATATAAGAAGTATATATACACACAGCAAGACAAGTATGTCAGTGTATAATATTTGCAGATTCCTTGATACATTTGAAAATAATTGTCCTGTGTTTTCCAATTTAATTTATTTTCTAAACGTTTTGTGGCTACTTAGTTATGTATTTAGATAAGTAAACATAATGAATATGTTATGATGAATGATGCTTATTACAATATAAGGATTATATTTTCTCAAGGTGTAAAAAATTAATACATGCGTTATGTTAACTGCGATATGAAATATTAATGAGATCATACAATGCATTATAGGAAGCATTACAAAGCTCAATTAATACTTTAAAAAACTTCAAGTAAAGTGTGACCACAATCTCTTTTTGTGATATAAAGGAGTGTATGAGAAAGCTACTCACTCTCAGTGCAGATTCCATGCTCTCCACATTCAGCCTGGCATGTGAGATTGGCACATCCTGGGCCGCCCCAGCCCTGCTGGCACACACACTGGCCCTCCACACAGCGCCCATGTCCGCTGCAGTCCTCCGGCTGGCACAGCCTCTCATGAACACACAGCACAGTGGATACCGCTCGTGGGCAGCGCCACTGCGGAGTTTTGCTGCAATTTAGGTGAAAAGGTTGTGATAAAATGACCAAACTCAGCAAAATTTTTTTTTGTAGTTTTGCATTCACACACCAGTGGTCTGAAGGGTAGTTGGCCAAGGATCCGTTGAGGATATAAGTGGCCGAGCCGCCTCCATCCAGATTGATGGCGTTAACGACATTCTGTTCCTTCAAAAACTTTGCCACTTGCCAGAGGTTCATTCTGCAAAGATAGCAGTTTACTAAACGCGTGTAAAAATAAACCGAACAAGTATGTACTAGTATGTATTTGGATTTAGATGGCCTGCAATGGTTTAAATAAAGGTTTTAAAACCAAGCTGAAACTTTCAAAAAGTAAGCTGCAAAAATAGGTTATTCAGAAATCAGATGTCACAACTATGACACAAACAAAATCTAAATAAGTCATCCATAATAAAATTAATTTAGATATAAATCTCATTTAAGGAAATTTTTAAGTTGGTTTTATATTTTATATATTTTTCTAATGCAAAAACATTACTTAGAATAAATAGTATTATTCATTATTTAAAAAAAATAAATAATAAAAAATATTTGACATTGAAATCTTTTATGTCAGTTAATTTAATATATATTCACTGGAACACAAATATGCTCAATTCTTTAAAAACGAATTATTGACCCCAACCCTTTATGATGTTTTGTTACAAGAAACCTTGAGTAACATTACAAGGAAAGGATTAGGAAAGGAAAAAAAAACATTCTGCTTTTGTATTGTCTCCTTGAGCAAGGTTCATTTTGGGTTAGTTTGTGTTGCAGCATGCACAGACCAACAGACAGACAGACAGAAGGGGAGGAATCAATGTTTACAGTGATAAACAGCTGAGATCGGCTCAGGTTCAAAGTCCATTCTCACCCTCTTACACCCGTCTGACCATCGACGTGGAAGAGGATGAGTTTGCCCTCTTCATTGTGACCCACCGCCGTACGGGCAGATATTACATCCACAAAATACTGGAAATCTCCTGTAATATAAAAGAGGAATAAACTATAACTCTAGTACAAAGTATCTATTTGATCTATACGTTATCTTTTTATTAAAAAACAAATAATCACAACCTTGACCCCCTCTATCAACTGCATATTTATTCTCTAACACTGCTAGTTTTTCTTACAAAACAACCACTTATTTTACTATTTTATTTACTAGTTTCTTTTATTATACATACATACATAAACATTAAGTTTCTTTAATCTATATTCCATATACTTGCTACGGGAGACTCATAGAGCTTGCATGTTGTTGCTCTTTTGTTTGCATCTATTTTCTTTATTTGTAAGTCTATTTGGATAAAATGCTAAACAACTCAAACGTAAATATATATGTCAATATTGAATCCTATATTACAATCTTAAAGCACAGATTTTTTAAGCACTTACCGGTCTTCTGTGTTTCATCACATTCTGCCTGGATGCTCTCGTTAATGTAGATCTCTTTATTTCTCAGCAGCCACACCACCCCACTGATCAACTGCACGAAGGGGTTTACCTGGTCCAGGATGTCGTCCTCAGACAGGTAACTTAGAAAATATACAAGAAAGAGCGAGTGAGGCAGATCAAGATCGGACAGTTTAGGATATGTAGTAGCAGGTAAAGATCTAAGCTGGTGACTGAAAGTCTGTACAATCAAACCACACAACGGGTTTGCCTTTGAAATATGTCTTCTTTCCTGTGTTGATGCATCTCCTATTGCTCACCAAAGCTGCTTTTATTTAAATGATTTAAATACAGGTAAAAAAAATTGCAAATCACTTGTTATTGTT
The DNA here is from genome assembly GCA_032357475.1 of Enteromius thamalakanensis. NCBI lineage: Eukaryota > Metazoa > Chordata > Actinopteri > Cypriniformes > Cyprinidae > Enteromius > Enteromius thamalakanensis. The sequence goes on from JAUCMT010000032.1 coordinate 16,773,467, forward strand.
TTCTATTTTAAGTTTTTCTTAAAACATAATTTATTCTTGTGATGGCAACCATTACTCCAGTCTTCAATGTTACATGGTCCTTCAGAAATCATCAGTCACGAACATGTTATGATTGTTGAAAACAGTTGTTTAGCATTATTGCATGTTAGGATATTTGATTAATAAATGGGAGGGCATAAAATCACTTTAAAAACAAATCAATTCTAGCAACTTCTTTTACAAAACAAAATATAAAAAAGCTGCTGGTTTGGAAAAGCAACAATGTATAAATATTAATCGCAAAGAAAAGCAAATGCTACTTATTATTACGGCTAGGCACACACCATTTTAGAGTTTGAGAAAGAGCATTTACTTTGCTACACTGAAAGCTAACAGGCATGACCTAAAAGCCACACAATTAAATTTATTTTTCCCAGAAGGTCTTTCTCAAATATACCTGTATTGTATTTCACACTGGATAAAAATGTGAACTAAATTAAAAAATACAAACATTTTAATTTGATAAGGATTACAATTTCAACAAAGCATCACATATAATATCTGGCTCACTAGCTGACCATGAGCACATGTTTTATACTTTATTGACTATAGGCTGTTTTGAATTCCTTAAAGCTTAACCAGCTGAATGTCCAAATATGCTATATAAACACCTTATCTAACGTCAGAACTTTTCGGTTAAGAGCCCTTAACGTCACAATGAATGACACTCTGGGTACATAGTGTTCCAAAGTACTGTCTATTATTAAGAGGACCATGCATGTTATGCAATATAGCCTTGTTTTTGTAAAGTTTCTATTTTAGGAAACAGATGTTCTAGGGGCCCTGCGTTCCCACAGCTAACTTCCTCCAAATTCTGCACCCATATTTAGGTTGAGGTTTGTTACAGCCCCCTACAGAAGAAGTATACCACATCGTGCTTCTAGACGTACTGGTATATAAACTGATAATGTGGCAGTGCACTCAAGTACACTATACTAAATATCTTTTTCATATAAATATGGCTTCAAACATGATTTGGAGAGGTCATTTTTGGATGACCTATCCCTTTAAGGGTGTAATACAGATATAAAAGCACAGCTTAATTATAGGCAGGTCAAAAGTACACCAGCACCCAACCAGGAAAGTCTACCTCAATTTTCTATTGTTTCTTGGGTTTCTGCATAAAAACAAACCCTGTGGTTTTGCAAAACATCACACAGGCCAGGAGAAAGGCCGTAGAGAGTGAGAACTCGTGCTGTGTCCTTACCCAAACACTAGCGTCCCGTCCTTTCGGATGCCAAACTGAGCATTTTGAATTCCTCCACTGTTTTTCACTAGTTTGCCATCACTTATAACGTTCCCAAAACACTGCCCGTTGTCAATGTCAAAGAAGCCTCCATTCTGGGCGATGAGGCACTTTTTAGCTTTGGCAGTGTGCTCCACCAGTTCTCTGTGATTCCACCTGCAGCCTCCAGGGCCTCCTGGTTCCAGAACGGACACGGACCTCAATGGGTCATGAACCTCTGTGATGTGGCCACTCGCCCATGTGTGGACGCTAGAGTCATCGGTGATGAATATATTTGACTGGAACACTGGGGAGTTAGAGCCTTTGCTTGCTGCCCAGGTTTCGTGGGTTACATTCCCATGAGTGATGGGCTGACAGTCTCTCACATGGCGGTGGGAATGAGATGGGCCGTGGGATTTGGAGTAGGGTAACAAGACATCGTCATTCGAAGAATGTCTGTAAGAAAAAACAACATGATTAAATTAGAGACAATTGCATTTGTTAAGCTAGTTATGTTAACTTGGAGCATGTGTGTAACTGTTTTAGAGAAAATTAATCCCTCTCCTAGATCCTACGCACATCTCAGTGTGTAGTTGTGGTTTATTGTTCAACTGAGTAAGCACATTTTTATGTTTTTTTCATAGACACCTGCTGTTTTGCATACATGCTTAGGTCAGTATGTGATTGCTGAGGTCATCTTACACTATGCAAATTTAATATGCAAATTAGATTCAGTTGAGAGTGCGGCACTGTAGTGCATGTGTACACAAAACTTATTTAAAAATAACAACTAGTATCCACTATTCTGCAAATTACTCTCAAAAGTTCAGGACAATTGATTAAAAACAGGCAGACAGCAGGGGGCGCTTTTGTTAAAGCCTTAGATTTAGGTAACTTTAGAATAATGCTGACTGATCAAATATATTAGTAACATTAATTATCACATATAAACTTTTACACGTGTAAAATGTAAAAATGTTGATATTAGATCATTTTAAAAAAGAACCGAGAAGAACAGAGATAAAGGAAATGGTTTATGTTATTTATAGCACATTACTTTCGCATGTTGATAAACAGTGTTGATATTATTTTCCAGTCAGTTATAGCGATTTGTGTCACCATATGACTGTTTTCCGAACAAGCCTCCCAAATATGCTTATTAAACACCCGCCCCCTTCTGCTATTGGTTGGACAGACAGGTAACGTTAATTTATAATGTTACATAAAAATATGCATTCAACATCTTTATAAAAGAAGCAGCCATATATTTTTCTTTAATGTGCAATAACTAGGCAGCTATAGCTGAAAAATAGCTGATGAAGCGTAAACCTAAATATAACGTATTGTTTGATAAAAAGCTAATTCCAAGAGATTTTCCAAAATAAGTCAAAAACTGCTAAATACACCAACCCAAGAAGAACAGGACACTAAATAGTAATTCTAAATCACATGGGGTTTGCAAGCATTCAACTTCAAGAGTTTTGATCATCATCTGCACACGTCCTTACCGGATGTCTCTGCACTGGGACAAACATACTCCTAGGTATATAAGAAACAAAGAAATTTGATCGAAATTCACGGACGATGTTGCCATAAGACATACGTATGATACGATAAAATAAAACAAGTTACTGTCCCATTAACATCCGTCTTCTTCGATGAAAGGGCTTTCCCATGTGCTGGTCATATGATGCATGCATTTCACGTGATCAACTGATCTTATCTGTCATTCATGTCTTCGCTCGCTGTAAACTCTGCAAAAACATTTGATGTGTGTAAACTGCTTTCAAATAAAAATAAATATCAAATCTGTAATATGGTTCACTTGGAAACGTAGCATAATTTGATTTACTTCTGGGCGGAACGTACTATCAGAAGTGCTAGCTTACGGGGGAGTCGTAAAATGACGCACACGCAGGAGGAGGTACAGCTCAAGGATACCTAGATGCATGAAGTTTGTAATGGCATCTAGTATAAACATAAAGAATGGACTTTTAGCAACCCAAAAATCTCTCCAGAAAAAGATTCCCTATCCCACATTTATACAGAGGAAAACAGAGATCAAATGCACGAGAGCATTAACAAATTCGACAGGACAGCACAATGAACAGTACTGTATTGATGTTGTACGGTAAGTTATTATTTTAAAAATGTTTTGATTTTAGTAGTTTTACCAAATTTGTTTTTAACCGAGTAGATAAGTATCCCAGAATACCTTTAGTTTCGCTGTCTTTATGTCAAATTGAATAGAAGAAAAAATGTAAAATGCAAATATTTATACATGTGTAATATAGTATGCATATTGGTCTGGGACTTTTTAAAATGATGAAAGCAGTTATTTATATCACTTTTTTGTTTAATGGTTGCAACATTTTTTTTACATTAAATAATTCGAAACTTTAAAAACCTGGCCTGATATTCTCTTTTTATCATTTTAGAAGTCTTTGTTTGTCATTGACTCCTATAATGTAATCTTTATATATTTGTCATGCCTACAGAAATTTCACTTTCTACTTAGGCTAGGTTTTGTTAATGAAGGGTAATGACACTGAATAACACTGGATTGTCATCAATAGGAAGAGGGACTATGAGGGATTTTTGTGTTCGTTGCTTTTTCCTGAGGCTGTTCGTCGATCTGCGCTAGCACTGAGGGCGTTCAATGTAGAACTGGCACAGGCAGGTATTCCAGCTAATCAGTGCAACAATGCACAAACTCATTTAGGCAGTTTAAGCTTATTTTCTTTTTTGTACAGATATATATGTTTCATAACATGAAAACCAACTCTTGAGACGTTAAAGTGCCTGTAGGTAAATAAACAATCATATATGCTTCTACTCTTTTAGATTAAGGACTCCATTTCTCAGAAAACCATTGGTTTAATGCGAATGCAGTTTTGGAAGAGCGCCGTAGAGGATATTTACAGAGATGACCCTCCAGCCCAGCCTGTCAGTGGAGAACTGTGGAGGGTGGGTCTTTCTTTTTATAAATTAAAAATTATGTCATCATTTACATTAAAACTGCATTTCAGATGTTACAAAGGTTTCTAATGTTACAAAATGTTTAATATTGCTTATAATTAATGTGTATTTTTACCCCATTTTCATCAACGATATGTAAAACATATATATTGGTTTCATAAAAATATAATAGCAAAATGAACTATTTCATACACTGATAATAATAAAAAAAATGTGTCGTGAGCATATTAGAATGATCATGTGACGCTTGTCAGCTTGTCATCACAGGGATAAATTATATTTTAAAATATGTTATTTGTCAAATAAATTCAGTCTTGGTGAGTGTAAGAGAAACTTTGGGATAAAAAAAAACTTGGCAACAATAGTGATGAGGTTTGTTTGACAATTTTTTCTGTGTAACATGTATCTATACAATAAGAGACAATAACTGTTTTTTAGACTACAGTATTTTTTTGAAAATTGGTCACTGATATACTGTTCCGTGTTCTCAGGCAGTAAGGAAGCACACATTAACAAGGAGGTGGATGTTAAGAATTATATCAGAAAGAGTAAGTAATTAGATTTGTCCTAATATATGAGTAAAAACATGCTGGAAAGTTCACTTTAAATAACTCTGACAGCTGTCTGAGAGACATGCATGGATAATTCTAGACATTATTCTGTCATTAAGTGAGTTTGCATATTACGCAGGATATACTGTCCTCTGACAACTCTATTCAAAACATTATGTTTTAAAAAGGAGAAAGATCTAGAGGACAAAGCATACAGGAGCCTTAAGGAGCTGGAGGCCTATAGCGAAAACACACAATCCTCTCTTCTTTACCTGCTGCTGGAGACACTTGGTGAGCAGACTTTTTCCAACTTAAAGCAATAATTCTTACCAAAATAAAAAAATCTATTATTTAGCCTACACATTATATAATATTAGGACCTGACAGCCTTAGAGAACTCATGTTATGAGAACAGAGTCATTTCCTTTTGTTTAAAGGCTTAAAGGCCTGTCAGTGGTTGATTTGCATATATAATATATAGTATAGTTAGTATAGTACACTACCATTCAGAAATTTTCTAGTAAGACATTTCATTTCCAGGCTCAGCAAGACTGCATTATTTAAATAAAACTACATTAAAAACTGTATTATGAATTAGTGTTATAATTTTTGATAGCTGTTTTTGGCTATTTTCAGTCTTTAGTTCGCATGATCCTTCAGAAATCATTCTAATATACTTACTGCTGAAAAAAAAAAACTATTATAGTCAATGTCTAAAACAGTAGTACTACTTTTTTTTTGATGATTTGTAGTATTAAACAGCATTTTTTTGTAATATTATAATTACTTGCCTTACTTTTGAACAATTTAATGGATTAATGCACCCTTGCTTATTTATTTATGTTTGTGTGTGTGTTTATATATATATATATATTTTTTTTTTTTATATATATACATATATTTTAATTTTGTTGTTGTTGTTTTTTTGTCACACCATAGAACACAGTACAATTGTATATGTATTTCTCAACTACCCATATACATGTATATTTATAAACTTTTTTTTAATCTAAATTCGCTATTTTGCATGAATCTGTTTTTATCTGGATTTACAAATTTTATGCTTTGTGTATTTTTTCAAACATAGGCGTAAAAAATGTCCATGCAGACCACGCCGCAAGCCACATTGGCAAAGCCCAGGGCATCCTGACCTGCCTTCGGGCAACCCCCTACAACAGCAGCAGACGCAAGGTCTACCTGCCCATGGACATCTGCATGCTGGTGGGTAAATCTGCTATCACCCTGTCATCTCTGTTGCTGCGTGTAATTCCATGCTTTTCTTATATCAGAGGCACTAGTGAAGTACTAGAGACAATCCATGAGCCAGTCAGCATATATGTGGGTGAAGCTGTCCACTCCAGTGTCCTCTCGTCTGCTAAGCCCAAACCCATGGGCTTTGTTTCAGCCATCTGTCATCATTTCAGCATGAACGAGCCATTAGAATTGGGATTTAAAAGATCTTGCCCTTAGTGTAACAAAAGAAAAGAATATCATCTGTCGTTTATCCTCAACTAATCTCAACTAGAGTCAGTGTACAGTATCAAATTATGTTATGTAGATTGTTTGCCGTAAGACTGCGCATTCACCAAAAGGGGGCACTGTTGTTTCACCTTGAACATTTTTTAAAAATACTTTATTTGTAGGTTTTTAAATGTTTTTCTACTTAATAGGTAATTATTTGACTGTAGCCCGAGGATGTTACTTAAAGATTGTCATTTTGAAACTTCCTTTCTTGAGGCATTAATGCACAGATACGCTTTTAAACCTGTAATTAATGTATTTAATAAAGCATTGGATTATGTTGAATTAAAGAAAACCGCAAAACTTTGAAGGTTTATCTACGTTGCAGATATTTGCTCTGAGAATTGTAACCAATATTAATATGCCAAATATGTTTGTAAAACATGCAAGGTGTGCATGTGGGTGTTTCTTGGTTATGTAGACTGTAAAAACAAGCCTCTGGGTGCCTGCAAGACATTTTTGTCACAGTTTAGGGGCTCTGTTTGACGTGAAACCCCTGTTCATGAATCAGAACAGATCAATGATAGCCACCCACCAGTTAGACTGCCTGGTTATTCATGATGTTGATTGCCTAGCCAATGCTTTATTCTGCCATTCAGCTTTTGTTTGAGGAACAATTGGCTTTTAAATTAGACGCTAAATGAAAGCTTCTGCAGATTGTGTTTATTGATCACTTGTTATCGTGGATTTATTCGTGTTTGTTCAGATCTGAGTGGAGGCAGTGCAATCTCAGGGGACACTTGAGCAACGGAGAAATTTGACACTTGTTTGTTTTGAATCAGTAGTTTCACACATACAACTATTTTAGTTAGCGATTTTAGTAAATAAATCTTCTGAAGAAACTCAACACATGTTCTGCATACAGATTTGCATCCAGCATACTAATTTCTTCTGCTGTTGTTAAGTATTTTGGTTGAATGCTGAAAAATGTATAAAGATGAATCTCATGAAGACTGTCAAGAAATGTCTGGGTCATATTTCACCCAAAAATCGAAATGAATTATATTTAAATAAATAAATAAATGTTGTGCCATCATCTTTGTGAGTCTAGCACATTAAATGAATGAAAAATAATAAGAAATAAAAACATTTCTTAGAAATAAAAGAGATTATGTAGTTATAATATATCCAATAATAATATAATTGTTAATTTAAGTATAAGAATTTATAATAGTAATTAGGAGGAAATGTTTTTAGTAGTATTGAAAAAAAAATAAAAAATAAAAAATATATATATATATAAATTTATTTATATAGAATAAATATATATAGACCTATATATATTTCTTTATATAGAATATAATATTGGACTTGGATATTTTTTGGCTAAATTACAGGTGTATTGTTGCAGTTGGGCTTGTAATATGGTGGGATGAGATTATGGTATCATCAAGCTCATTTTTCTATCTACCAGGAAAGGGTTAGTGATAATGCATTTTTACTGTTTCTCACCCAGCATGGAGCGTCTCAAGAGGACTTCATCCGTGGCAGCAGGGACCAAAACGTCAGGGACGTCATTTATGACATAGCCAGCCAAGCCCACGTCCATCTCCAGCACGTACGGAAAGCCCTTTAGTCGGATATCTGTGTTCAGATGGGAGATGTTGACTGTGTTGCATGTTCCCCAGTAATTCCAATTTGCATACTTACTTCATTAGATTTCAGAAGCGATATCACCCCTCCTCCACTAGCAGCTCTGGTGACCCTTGATTGTTGCCCTCTCCTCGTTACTGAATTTATTAAAAGTCCAATGTAGCCACAGGCAATATCTTGAGGAAATGCTAATCAGAGAATTCGTCAGATATTGCTCACCCCACTTTGCATATCTGTTCAGGTGGTATGAATCAAGGTTGATGTTGATGAGGACCACAAACAAGGGCCAAATAGAAATGTGATACTTTTAATCTAACTTTTGATGTTGTGTGGGTTAAAGTTATTTAGTGTGAGTCATGAAAACATGTCTGAGTCACATTTCACCCCCTCAGAATACCATATTTTAGATTTTTGTGAAAGTCAAGCATGTTTTCCTCGATAAAACTGAAATGCATTCAGATGTTTAACAGTTTTTTTGTGATTCCTATTATTATCATTACTATACTACAGTAAAAAAATCACTGTATTACTAAAATGAAAAGTACATCACATAAAAATACTGTATTTTTACACATTTGTATAAAATACAATCCCTGGTTTTACTGAAAAGGTTCAAGGCTAGTCTGAAACTAAAATGTAAGTCCTAGCTGTTTAAACTGGAATAAACCTGCACCGACTGATCTTAAAATATATCAGTGCCTTGTTTTATCTTAAGACGCACCCTAGTAATTTTTTTTTCTAAGCATGTTTATAAAAATGACTTGTATGTCCTAATTTAACAATGGACTAATCCTGGCTTAGTCTAAGCCCTGTCTGTAAAACCAGGCCTATAATTCTGTAAAATAATACAGCATTTATGCAGCTTCAGATCAGAAAATACAAAGCATATACTACTACTTCTACTACTGAGAATGATTATGAGCTTGAAAAAAAGTATGGTTTGGGGGAAAATGTGTGTATTTATTTGCTTTTATTTTCTATATTGGTGGTGAAATATGAAGAGATCAAATGTAATCTGGATGTGTCCGGGTTCGTTTGACCCAATTTGATTTGCCTAGTAAGGTTAGTGTGAGAATTGGCTGTCTTGACGTGTTACTACGCTCTCTTCCAGGCTAGATCTTTCAGAGAGAGCGTTCCACATGCGGCCATGCCTGCCTTCCTGCAAACGGTGAGTAATTTCATCTCTTTCAGCTCCTCTCCCCTCCCTACGCCTGACTAATGTGATGTGACACAGAGAAGCTCATGGCTTATCCTCATTCTGCCTCCAAAAGAGGCGGAGCCCCATCCAGCCACATGACTCCTGCCCCCTGGAGGCACCACTACCAGCTCATGGTCTGATTACACATCTTAAGCCTTTTTTTTGTACTCTTTTACAGTCATTTCTCTTAAGGGGAGCCCGCCTCAGAGGAGCTGTGGGAATAACTCTTAGTTATTACAAGGCAAAGCATAGGGAAGCGGTCTGTAATTTTCAGTCCAGTTTCAGCAGATGCTTCAATGTTTCAATAGCTTCGGCCAGTAAAATGTCTTCTGTGAGCTAAGTGGCCTGTAAAGCGTTTTTATTTCACTTTATATCACTGTAATGTTGTGCTATTACTTTTCATTTCCACATCCTTGTGTTTACCTCTCATTCGCATCGTTTCCCTGCAGGCCGTTTAGTGACACAATGCGCTCCACTTGCTTTGGCTGGTGTTAAATTGTAGTTGTGTTATCACGAAAGGACTTTACTGTAAGGTTTGGCATTTAAGGATTGTTATTTGTATATGGGGGGGATTTTACAGTCATAGGAAACAGAAGTATGTGAATCCTTAGGTGTTCTTGTTGTGATTTGTGAGCTTAAAGTACTTTATTGAACTGGTTTGTTAAGATAATAGCCTGGGCATTCATATGCGCTTTCCCAAGCTGTACTGTGAGTCTTTATGTGGTTTATTATTTTTATTCATTTTCAGCTTTCTATTCATCCTTGAATCCTGTAGAAATATTATTTAAACCAAAAAATATTAAGTAGCATTACTGTTTTAATAATTATAATATAGTTTCCTGATCACCAAATTTCTATAGGATCACGTGATACTGAAGACTATGTTAGTTGCTGCTGAAAATTCAGCTTGTCATCACAAAAATAAATTATATTGTAATGTATATTAAAATAATACTTTTATTTTAAATTGTTATAATAAATTTTTTTTAGTTTTTACAGTATTTTTGATTAAGTAAATGCAGTTTTAGTAGCAATAAGAGACTCAAAAACATGTTTTTGAACAGTTGTGTATGTTCAATGAATAAAAAATAGTTTTACGAAGTAATTAAATTGTGTAATGTCACAGCGTACTTCCAAAATTAACAGCTGTAAGATTTTTGCCTTCAGTTTTTTTTTTTTATCCTTTAGGTTCTTTCAATAATGCATCACCCTCCATAAAAGTAATTAAATTAATAGTTTCTGAGCTTCTTTGTGTTCTGTCCCTCAGGTTGTTTTGGAGGACTACCTCCAGAGAGTGAGGAAAGCAGACTTTGATGTGTTTCACCCCAGCCTACAAAAGAGGAATCCAATACTGCCCCTTCAGCTCTATTTACGATCATGGAGGAAGATCTATTAATTCATTTGATTAAACATACATCTGATTGTTTCAGATGAGCTCCCAGTCAAACAAACCAAGCAGTTGGAATAAATGATCTAGCTTCTTTATGCTCAGAATATTAAAGTAGTTTTTTTGATGTCGGAAAGTAAAGTGTTTGATTATTCAATCTCCAAGCTTCACAGAAAATAGCCACAATCCAAACAGTGCATTAAATTCAATTAAATGTGTCTGAATTCAACAACAGATGTCTCCAAACATATTTTGAGAGATAGTACAAACTGTTTCAAATGTGTTTAAAGTGTCTGCATAGTGTTGGTGGCATGAATTGAAAGCAAATATTTTGGTCTGTAGAAAACATTTTGTAATAAATTAAATTATTCAAGACATTTGCAAACAAATTGGCAACAATTTGACATATTTCTAGGCAAGGAATGCGCCACATGCCCTTTCTGATATAGCAAGGTCAACCAATTCTGTTCCACGCTGCAAGTGGGATGCAAGGTGGCATATTTTTAGTGGCACAATTATGAGTTTATGTAGTCATGAAAAATACTGTCCTCACGCTGCCACAAAAGCTCTTATCTGATCGACAAGAAAACAACTCCTGGCTGTTTGTGAACCGCACAGAATATTTTGCTGCAAGCGAGGTCCTCTGTGTTGCTTTGCTCAACTCGATCAGTCGCTTTGCTAAAGAACAGAGAGCAATATGCAAGCATTTTTTGTTTGTTTGTAATATGTATATTCGTAGTTAAATATATGTGCTTGCTGAATAGCTAAAGTAGCTAAGTGGCCAGGCTGAGAGACTTTGCGTTCAGTTTCAGAAAACATACGTTACTCTATTAAAATTCTCTCAGTCATTAAACATAAGAACAGGGACTAGAAAAGCTTTTCAGTTGCACTTGTATAAGCAATGATGCAAAGCTAATATTCATCTGATAAAGTGTACAAATGATTAATGAGATTGTAATAGGGTTCAAATGGTTTGATTTAAAGCGCATACTTTTAAGACAATTAATATCCATAAACTGTAAAAAAAAAAAAAAAAAAAATTCGATTGCACCTCGAGCTTGTTAGTCTACTTCTCATAGATAACTAGCACATTTAAAATTCATTTCTGTTCCTAAATCGTATCTAGTCAGCTGTAGGTCAGTGATTAAGTTCTGCTTCTTTGAACCAATTATTATGGAAAAACTTGCAAGTAATTGCCTCCTTCACTGAGATATGTCAAGGTTATACTGAACCTTTCTTATTATTAAAAGCGAACCGAGACATTCTGATCTTGTACTTGACAAGGCTGGAGTTCTGCTCTTCTTTATGGCCAATTTAGGGATCTCGTCCAATGCTTTAAAGCATTATGTATGGTTATATGTTAAGGAACAGGTTTTTTGGTAAAACATGGCAATAAATGCAATTCTGAGAAACTATTCAAGATCAGAATAGAGATATAAACAACAATAAACTACACACAGTTGCAAGTCTTAAAAGCAGAATTCTTAGAGAAAAAAAAATTGTTAGATATAAATTCTGAATTCTACAGTAGGAACTGAACTGTGATAAACCTAGCATTATGAGAAAAACCAGTATTAATTGTGAGATAAAAATCTTTTATTTCTTTTTATTAGTTTTCCATACATTTCCCTTTTTTGTTAACATATTTTCTTGATTTTATCTTTTTTTTGTGCATGTGTCTCAATTTAGTATCCATGCCATTCTCTGTTTTCAGAAAGTTTGAAGAGGTTTACCTTTCACTTGTTTAGGTCGTTCTTTCTGGCCAGTGGAGATGTGATGCATTTTGAAAACATTTCTAATTGCTGCACTGCACCTCTAAAATGGAACTGACAGCTTCTTTTGGCCCATCACGGTCCTCGTATTCATATCCAAATCTTAAGATTAACTGCCAAGGTGAATTGCTTTTCATTTCTTTACCCGAGGCAAATACCATGTCTACTATTTATGAAGTGACAACTACTGTTCATCAAATTAAGAGATAACTGGCAACAAATTAAACACCTGTCATTACAAAACGTCCAAATTATTGAATACCCATCCATGCAGTTTAGCGCTGACTGCCACTAAGATCTCTGTTCAGACTGTTAGTGATCTCATCGTTTCATTGAGACCAGTATAATTGGATGAAATTCCATTTACTTGTTTGAAAAACTGCCTACAAGTGAACATCAGACTTTTTGGATGAACAGAAATGCATTTCTTGTCCTCTGATTCACTTCATTGTCTTTCTGCTCTGAAAAACCACACAAACATGAAAAGAACAAATTATGAGAAGCGTCTTCTCGTAGGCAATTTGAATACTATAGGATTATATAGCATGATAGACAAAGATTTGAGTAGCAATAGCACCAGGCCTGCTATACATTAAACCTCTCATCGATACTTTTATCTTTCTGAAGAAAAACGTAAGACAGGGAATCTTAGGACAGATAGTGAGAGCTAGCTTAAAAGCCTAAAGTGTTTTTCATCTGCACATTATGAGAATATCCTAATGTATTGGAAGTCAATGTGTTGTCACGAGGATGAGTAAACAATTTCAGAACAATTACAAAAGGACAATAAAAGGATGCTCAAATGGATCAAAGCTTTCTAAAATCATATGATAGCTTTGTGTGAGCAAATGAAGGAAAACAAATAAACGTAAAGTTATAGGTGAACTATTATGGATTTAATTTTAAGCCTGTAAGAAGTTTAAATACACTGAAAAAGATCTACATTTTTTTTCATCTTTTAAGCTTTAAGTAATTATGCAGCACACAAAAGCCTGGAAATTCAGCATGAAAGTAAGATTATGAACTCTATGAGCCATTATTACCAGCCTGAATTGGCACTGAATATCATCACTTTAGGTCTTTTATTCTTTCAGGCACTATTATCATGTTAGATCACTGGCATATGAAGTCACTGAATGCATTACATCCTTTGCATCTCTTCCATGTATAATGAGGGGTATTGTGTCTCTGATCAACTGTTCTGACATTTGGCTGCCATTTCTCATTTTCGCATGAATTCCACTGAAGTGATATATTTAGGGTAATTTTCTTTAAGCACAGAAAGACCTGTAAAAACCTGATTGCTAAATAGAGCAGTTATGGAATCTGAAGAGGAGTAAAATAATTGTTTAAAATGCTGCTGGATTTGGTCATTGCGCTCTTTACAGCACACTTTTTTTTTACATGTTTTATGTTAATTCATATTCTTTAAAGAAATGTAATTAAACCAATACATCATATATGACTTTCACATGTTCCATGCAAGCAAACAGCCCAAAAGCAATGGCAAATTAGGGTAATGCGACCTTCCTCCCAGTACCATGTGCCAGTTTTATTGAGGCAATTCCAGGTCATATTTTTTATGGATGCCAGACACGCATCCTTCATTATGACCTCGTAAACATCAGTTTAAATTGGCTTGTTTTGCAGGGCATAAATGGACAACTGGATTAATGAAAGCACTTTGCCCAAACTCTTCCAGTGATGTAGCGTTTCATCAAATATGGGATTTCATTTATAGCACAGAATAGAGTATTTTAGTGAGGTGAACATACACACACATATATATCCTCTCCTCCTGCACATACACGTGACTGGCATGCTCTCCAGAAGGTTTCTCGCTGTTATAACATGTGTAGTGAAAAAAGATGAACCACATTGTGTTTACCAGAGGCCCTATGAGTAAGGCAGCTGCCATATTTTGTGGTGATAAATAACAATCTTGCTATTGCTCCACTGAAATGACATTGAAATAAAAAAAAATAAAAAATGCTAAAGCCAGGCCATCTGCCCTCCTCCCAAGGTCTAATGGGAATTGGACAGCCCCTGGGTTCAAAACTGGACCCTCCAGGCTTGTCACATCTATGAGGGGATGAATGATTGGAGATTCACCAGACAGTAATCTCTGAAACAAGATTAAAGACGGCTTAGCAAAATTCTGACTTAAGATTAACATGGCTAACATTTGCCTACTCTGCTGGATCTTCAGATGCATCGTGTAGTTGCATCACATCTGTGTGAGAGTATTTGCACGAAGAGGGATAAGAGGTTTTGATGGCTACGTTGTCCATTTGAGCCGTTAAGGCACGTGTAAAGCACTGAGACTGAGTTGTTGGATATATTGCATAATTTTGATAAAATATGTATAGTTCTAAGGATAGTATGTATAGTTAGAGGGATTGTCCAACCAAAACTGTAAATCACCATCCTCAATCTCACGCCTTACTTTCTTCTGTGGAACATATTAGAAGATATTTTGAGGAATGTTGATAATCGAACACTTTCCATTGATTTATTTTGTCCGTTATTGAAGCCAATGCTCACTGAAACTTGTTGCCAATATCTTTCACAGAAGAAAGTCATACAGGATTGGAAATCATTGAGAGTGTGTAAATGATGACAGGTTTGTAATGTTTGGGTGGACTACTCCTTGTTTAGATATTATAGGATAAGCTGCTAGGCAAATTTAAAAGATAAACATTTTAAATGGGCTGTCAGTGTCAGACGTACTTTAAAAATCACCAAAAACGTGATTAAAATCAATTCATTAAAACAGACAATTAGTGAAGAGTATTTTATTGTTTAAAGTACAAAAATGTGCAAAATAATAACCATGTTGGGTTTTTTGGCATTGATCTTGGCCCTTGTATGATAAGACAAACTTATGCATTTGATATGAATACACTGATAAGAAAAAATGCCTTTGTCTTTTATGACACAGCCTTCCAACAATATAGGCATTTATTATAAAAAATTACATTAGCCAATAAACAATTAATCAAGTGCTCCCAAGTGTTTACATCAATCCTTATAGTATCAGTTCTTGACCAGTGTATATACACAGATTTTATTAAAGCCACAATGTTCTCCACAATGAAAAATAGATGCCAAATTAAAATTCTAAAGAAGTTTCCATATTTTTATTAACAACTTTTTTTTGTTGAGGATGTCATGATCCATATATTCAAATACAAGGTGAAATCTTGTGACATAATGAAATCAGTCATGCAAAGTTTAGAATAAAGCAATAGAAGTGACCTGAGAATGGTGACATATAACAGGTGGTTGTGAAGGCTTTAAATCACACTGGCATCAATAGGCATCTTGTGGCTTAATGGTTTGAAATCTCAAAATCAAAACATTTGATTACAAGGAATGCTCCATATCCTCAATGTGTCTTGAAGAGAGCCAGTTAGTCTCAAATTGATCCAGGGGGACTGGAAAAGCTGGCAAGTTAAGTTGGCAGCTGTGTTTTATCTGGTCTGGTAGACCGTGGAGCAGCTACAAAGACCATTTCAACCAACGTGGTTCATCTAATGCCCTGCTAGAAATCAGACACTTAAGGGGTCTGGAATAAATACAGCAAGCACCACGTAAACCGGGCTACTGGTCAATAATATCATTAATTAGGTTTGCTTGACTACTTCCTCGTTGTCTTTCCCTCCATTTACAGTGTTTTCATACTCGGTCTTTTTAGGCGGGGTGTTTAATTGAGCGGATATGAGCAGCTGATACGCGCGACTTCTAAACTTCTGATCTCTTATGCCATATATAATAACATTACAGCAGCTGTTCGAGGTCAAAATCCAAAAGGCAAAAAACGCAAAATTGCACCATTCGTTTCCCAGCACATTTCCAACTACAAACACGGCAATGGGAGTAAAAGAAGCGGTGAAAGCCAACGTCAGAGTGCCTATTGTCTTGGCAGCTTTGATGTCAGAGAAGGTTGGTTTCGTTGAGCTTTGACTCTCGGTTTCTGCGAGGTGTTTTCTTCTTTTTGAATGCTGTCTGATCGTGGTTAGGGAAATTATATTGATGACAATAGTACCTCCGAGCAGCGTAAAGTCAAATGCAGGGAAGAGTAAGAGAATGTTCCAAGCTTGGGAAGGGAAGTCTGCCCTTCCAAGCGCGTAATTGCACATGCGGCTGCAAGGATTGTACTCCAGCGCGATTTCATGGCTGAAAACCATTGGAGATATTGCCAGGAAAAAACTGCCCATCCAGGAAAAGACTATTAGTATGCTTGTTCTCTTTTTAGTTATGACCGATTCCTTGTGCAGTGGCCTTAAAACGGCTATGCTCCTTTCAATAGTCAGGAGGAAAATTGTTGTAATGGAAACTAAAGTGCACCCTGCAAACACGGGTCCGATGAAATTGCATGGGTGGAGAAGTGTGGTTTGAGAATTGCGCGCGGTCCACTCTGGCATTGAATTGTAGATCATGAGAGATACTTCTGCGTAAACGGAGACGGGCACCACAAAAATTCCCACAGCCAGGTCTGCCACGGCCAGTGAGGCTTTTAAATAACCCTGTGGAGTGTGGAAGTGTTTAGTTCCAACAACCACTGCTAATGTGAGAAGGTTCCCAAAGAGTATAGCAAGAATCAGTGATATCATGAAGACCACCATGAGTATCTTATTGGTCGTCGTACAGCAACACACACTGCAGTTTGCGAGCTCTGGCATCCTTGTTCAGCTGCGCGCAAAAATCCTGTCAGAAGCACAGTGGTATTTCTCCTTTTGGCTCGGAGGCAAGGCACGGCAACCTGCTCATGGTGGTCTGTCCAAATGGAGAAATTCACTCCTGCCAAGAGCAATTATATAATTATGAATATGACGTATTGGTCACAATATTTGTACCAAAAGATAGCCAGAGACCAATTATAATAACCAGTCCTTTATCAAAATTACGCTCATAAAAATGTAACAAAACGCCATATTACAGTAAAGTGCTAAATGAACACAATTTGAGATGCCAATTGTTACAAGTATATATGTGGACAGTGCATATAACCTAATCTTAATTATCTACAGCTAATGTGAACGTACCTTAAAAAGAACATCCATATCTCCAACTTCTCGGTGTCTTCCAGCACGTCTGAGAAAATATTCTGTACGGGTCCGGAATATTCTTCTTCTTCTTTTTTTTACACACTTTAGAAGCAAACCCTTAAGCAAACTTTGCACTAGTCTTGCATTTGGAGAAACGTGCAATTGTCCAATACAAGCCCCTGTCTCTGACTGCTCTTTACATTACGCGTGTGCACGAACAGCCTTGAGCGCGAGGAGTGATGCCAGTCTGACGTACGCTGCTGCAGTCACTGGATTCCCCATTGGCTATTGTTTACTTTTCCCTCAATTACTATGAGGGCATAATCATTAGACTAGCTATAAAATGATCAGTCACAAGTAATCAGCCAGTGGCTCCGTTATAAGAGCACCGCTACATGCTCAAATGCAACTGTGTGTATCATAGAAATGCTACTACATGCAAAGAAAGTCTGAGCTAAAATACCCGATAAAGGGAGATAGGAGAGAAAAAAAATCCCTTTTGTGCGCCTTTGTGTGCACACATACAGGCACCTGGGGGCAGCAGAGAGTTATACTGTTAACAACCAGAATTAAGACAAAAAAAGCATATTGCACTTAAGATATTTATATGTATTATATTTATACATGTTAAAATATAATTATTATAGTACTAATGTTAATTATTAATATGGATTGTCTAATTGATATAATAATATTAATTAATAATGTGAAGTGAAACATATTGCCATCAGATCAAACCAGAAATAACCTGCAATCAATGAACATAAATTTTTTTTACTCTTTAAACAAAGAGTACTTCTGTCCTCAGAAGCCAGGCTACTCCATGATGTCCAAACTGCTGTCAACATTGTAACTAGAAAAGCATTTACAGTGTTAGTGTGGTGCATGGGTATCATGTTTAGATGACAACGCTAATTTCTGCAGTAACAAGAAATACAGTTAGTGAGCCTAATATAGATGTGCTGAATCACCAATAGCCACTTCCTTCACACAACACAGGAAAACATTGGGATTCTTTGGTACAAAAGAAAACAGAGAAATGCATGCTGGCATTTTAGTATTTACTAGAGTACTGACCTGAAGTGCCACATGATACAACATTTATGCTTTTCAGTCTTTTTGAATAGAAGAAGAAGAAAAAACAAGCAATATGCCAACAGCAAGATAGAAGGCTAATATTTACCCTATAGAATGGGGTCTTTATATATCATTAATATTATGCTGATAAGTCAAAGGTGAAAGGTTACTGCTTCCTCAGATTTGATAAGGTGATATTCATAACACATCCTCTACCAAAAAGACAACAGAATATTTGTGAAACACCACAAAATGCACAATTACCCACTTGAACCTATGGTTGTGTCATCATATGGGTCAATTTACTGGAGGAAGACAAAGTTTGTGTTAACTGCAAACTTAAATCATTGACCTCATAACCCGACTAAAGAGTAAGTCTTCATAATAACTAATTTAACCCTTTAACTACTCGATTGGGCAGTTAAACCTGCTGATAACCACACACACCAAGGCGGGTATAAATCTGTGGTTTATTCCCAAGAAACATATAAGTGCATGTTTCCAACGAGAAGAAAAAAAGCGAAAGGCAGTACACGAACACTAGTCTGTGGTAAATACACGGATCAGTGTTTATCCAGATTAGTCCCTGCCCCTTCTCCCACACCACCCCGACCCAGAGTCACGCTAGTGACGCTTACATTCCCTGCTCCTGCCCTCAGCCATATTGAAAGTGCAGTTTCCGAGTTTGGCTGCCCGGGAAAGTATCAAAACAACTTCCATCGGACGCTTTTGGAATTTGGAATTTAAATATTTTGCCCGTTCGAAAACTTGCCAGAGGTTGTGGCTTCGTGTCTACAGCCGTTGATCGGTAAGTGCGCGCGTGCCCGTGTCTAAACGCGCTGGTTTCCATTCGCGCCTGTCAGCGAGTTTGGGTTGTAAGTTAATTGTTTAACTGCTACGTGTTTATCGTGGTTCGTTTTGTTATGTTGCTACACTGGTGTAAGTGAAATGTGTTCCAGTCAGGTAAGTTTGAAAGCTGTAGGAAGAAGTCAAGGAACTATTCATGCGCTATGGGACAGTCCGAGCGCCCTGTTAGCTTGTAGCATGCTAACGTGAGGAAAAACTTTGTCAACGACGAAATGTATAATTAACTTGACAGCAGCAACAAAGTTGGTTTGCCACTTAGATATGTTCCTCTGAGTCCTAGCTCATTTTAGCCAGGCAGTGGCGAGTTCTTGTGCAAACTCTGTGAAAGTAGCTAGTGTTTTCGTCTAGTTGTCAGTATCATAACAAGAAACCCAACAGAAGTTTATGTTAGAGTTAACGTATATGACAAAGTATCTTAAACCAATCAGGTTTAAACCTTTGCGTTTTTATGTGACAACATCAGAAGTTTTGCTATTAACTTCGCCTGTGTGACAGCCAGTGCTCGGTGACTCATCGAAACTACAAATCACCCAACCCTGTTCCTTGCTACACAGCGTGGTATCAGTCATATACTTATGGGAAAACTGAGGAGTAGCAGTTTTTCGTGTCCCAGATCGCTTGCCTACGAGAGTAAATTGCTTTAGATTTTTGGTTGCATAAGTTGACATAAGGTTGTGGTGGTTAGGAAATACTCGATCAATGTGTAATATTATACACAGCGTGCAACTGTGCACGTTCAGGGTGAAATTAAATATTCACGTGGATCCAAGCATATTTTAACAGTGCATTGTGAAACTTTTACTTAGTTGCTGTTGCTGTTAAGGAAGCGGCCCTGTTCTCAAACCTTTACTTCTTGAACATTTCAACAAAAATATAAAGATACATACACGTACTATTTGTGCATGTTTTAATTTTAGGGTTTAAGATGAGGTCCTTATAAATGTTCGTATCGTCACAGTTTCACTTCTGCATTCATATGGCTGTTTGATTCACACCTGCACTTTTAAAAAAGGGTGTTTGTATTTGTTTAGATCGAGGCTGTCATCCATTCATGGATGCATTTTAATGTTCATACCTTTGGATTGTGTGACTGCAAAGTTCTTGAATGTAGTCTCTTTCTCTCTCTCTCCCTTTCTTTGTCTCTCTTTCTGCGTGTAGCCATGCATGCACGCGGTTATGTATGTTTAAGATACAAATAAAAATCATTTTCATCGTTTTAGTGTCTGAAAACTGATATGCAGAAGGAGAACCAATTCTAAAATGTTCATTTCTGCTTTTCAGGGCAGAAAAGACATTGTGTATTATGGATATTTAAATGCATCAATTGTTTTCAATTAGTACATTTGTTTTAAATTGCTGCATATAATTATTATTAATATATTATGAATATTAACTGTTTATCTTATTAACACTTGTTGTTTGCTGTTGAATATAGTGGTGCCGTTGAATGCTGTTCTGCAGAGAGAAATTTATTGTTAGACCTGGTGCTGAAGAGCCAAAAACAAAATTAGTATTAATTACAAAATGAATAATATGTAAAAATCAGTATTAAAAAAACCAACTAACTAACCTCGGCCTATCTCAAATCACTTGCTGAACATGTGTATGTTTTCAGAATGAAGGAAGCAGATGTTGTAATGGTGCATGGTCCTTTATTTAGCTTTATTTCTTATTTTTGGTGTTGTCCAACCAGAATTTTCAGATGTGAAAACTAACTATTTTTACCAGCTTTGCTTAATACTTCCTATTTGCTTGATCACACTGAATACAATTGTTTTTATTTACCAAATAAAGTTAAAATAGATGGCTTGTCACCAGAACTATGATATAATATATAGTAAAGTGTTATTAATGGACTACTCAAGATTAGCTTTTTAAAGTAACATTCTGTTAGACTTGATTTAGTTTCTGCATTAGTCATAAGTCTTCCATGGACCTCAGCATGTTTGCTGTTATTTTGTGCAATAATTATTTTAAGCAAGTATCTTAATTGTGAATGTTATGTTTTTGAAGATATTAAATGAACCATTTATAATGCTTTAAATGATTCTTATTTAATATGTAATAGGATTGTTGTTGTTGTTTTTTTTACATCCAAAAAGCAATATGTGCTTATGCAAGTCTCTTATTAAAATAGAGGTTGCCTTCGTCATGTCTGTAACGATGGGTACAGACATATGGCCAAGCAGTGTTAGCAAGACAGACAGACAGCAGGGTCAAGCTGAAATTTTTGTCCAGTGTAATGAGGGAAAGGGAAAGATTGTGTACTAATAAGAGGTCTTAAAGCTGTAGTGTGTAATATTTAGGAGAATATATGGGCAGAAATGCAATATAACATACAAAACTATATTTTCAGTGGTGTTTAAAGACCTTACATAATAAGCTGTTATGATTTTATAACCTTAGAACAAGCAATTTATATCTACATACCCCTCGGGACCTCTTACATTGAAGTTGCCATGTTTCTAGTAGCCCTAAATGGACAAACGTCTAGAGAGCGCGTTTCTTCAATACGTTGTTCTACTTCTTCCTTGGTGTTTTAAGATGCCGCTTGTGTCGTCGCCATGTTAAAATGTGCGCAAAGTAGTAGTAGTGGTAGTATTAGCAAGCAAGTCAGTAGTGTTTTTCTGGTGGAAGTAAGAGGATAAAGGAAAATTAAAAAAAAAGAAAAAAAAAAGAAAACATGATGCAAACAAACGACGGCAGAAATCCCGGATAAATATTGGTGTGGCTTTTCCACTTTTTGTACCTGTCAGGTGTAACAGACAACGTCATTTTTGTCCTGTGTCAGCTTCCGTAGCTTCTGTATGCGTTTCGAAAGGGTGGGGTTAGCGGAGGACTTAGCTGTTGGTTTAAACTAACCGCTAGATGCAGCTAAAAATGACACACTGCACCTTTAACAAAGCGTAGACATGCATGGTCTGTCTGTAAATACCAGTTAGCTGAATTTCATTTGAGCTTTTAATGTTTGCATATTGAAAAATATTACTACTAAAATATTAGTATTGAAATATTACTATATTAATATGTTATTAAAAAGGTGCATTTTTTTTTTTTCTATCTGTGAATTGCCGTGAGCACAGCCTCTTTTTAAGTCATGTTATGCAGTCGTCTTTTTAATTTTTTTATAATAAGTAGTGTTTTGCTGCCCACCTTATTGTCTGCATCCACTATTTATCAGCCAATAAAGAATTATAAATCAAATTGTGACCCACAGCTCGCAAATAAAGGGTTGGATATCATCAAAAATATCTTAATTTGTGTTCCGAAGCTGAACAAAGGTCTTATGGGTTTGGAACCATACAAGGGTAAGTAAATAATGACAGAATTTTCATTTTTGGGTGAACTAACCCTTTAAATTGAATAGTGAGGTGCCTAAAAATTCCCACCCCTTGGCATTGCATCAAAACAAGCTTAAACTGGTAAAGAAATGTGTGTCGTTTAAACTAGGGTTGCAACGATAAGGAAATATCCTAACTGATTGATCGACGGGTAACAAATATAAATATAACTGTACTACTATGGACTAATATGCCTAATATAAAATAACAAATTACACAGTTTAAATGGGTATACAAAAACTAAAAATCATAAAGAATGAGGAACAAATAATTATGAAACATATAACATTTATTAGCAAAACGAGTAAGAAAATAAGGAGGCATGGACGGCATACACCTTGATGTAAAATAATGAATAAAACTTTTCAAAATCCAAAATACTTCAACAGGTTCTTTTGCATTTCATTTTAAAAGTCTTCCATCATCCCCACTCTTCTTGTTCGTCAGCTCGACTCACTCTCCTCACTCGATAAATGAAATCTGGTCTGTGCGCGACTGTCATTCGTTTGATGCGCTGCACTAAACAGCCACGGTTAGTTTTAATTGTCTGTTCTCTCAACAAACTAAATGATTTTTATCATAAAAAAAAAAATCTAAACAACAGTGTGGTATGGTGTCACGGTGGCCAAATGACGTAACCGGTGTTGCAGCTTAACACCAGTATCCCCAACCAACATTGTCTATCGCGGCAAGCCTAGGTTAAACCATAGAACACTTCCAGCTGTGATAAGTAGGTAATTGGCTTATGTCTTCAACGTTACCAAGTACCTGGAAATAGTGATTAACCTCATTCCAGAACACAGCTTATTGAGCACACTGTGCATGTTGGGCTTGATTCCAAAAGGCTACAGTAAACCTTGTGTAAGCCACACAAGGCTGTGAACTTTACCCTTCAGTAGTCTGAACATGTTGTTTGGTCAGAGATAATCCAGTTATATCCACAGAGTTATAACACTAAGCATCACATACTGTATGTTCCTTATAGGTTTAGAACAAAAGATTTCATTCAAATTACTAGAGTGGCATTTCACATTTCTGTGAATTTAAGGAAAAGTCACTGATTCTATGTGCTTGGCGGTTTAATGATGCTGGATGATGTTTTGGCATTGTTAGCATTCATGCATTTTTTACCTATACTGCAGAAGGTAAAATGCTTTTAAATGCATATTTACAAATATTTGTAAAGCCCAAGTCCTCAAATTATGATCTTATCTGGTTCGTTACCTGTGGTTTATTTATGCATACTGATGTGACAGGATGTGTGGTTAGATTATGTGTATATGTCTGTATGTATGAACAGGGTTTATCAAATTTTGCGGGTTAAAACGTTTGAGACGCTTAAAAATGTTCACTTTGAAGATCTTGTTTATACCTTGAGTTGATGGAGAAACCAAAAGATCTGAATGTAGTTAAGGTTTAACAGTTAAAAATATCCCATGGTGTTGACGAGAATAGTTCTGTTGTACTTCCTTAATCTTGTTTTACTGAAAGGCACCCTGTTGCCATAAGTTAACTGCATTTAATTTTGCCCAGAATGGTTTATTGGCTGCATTAAGATCAGACATTTACTGTACAGAACTGCTGATTGCAGGTACTTCTGACAGGTTTGTTCAGTTATCTTGCTCTGGGATTAATTCAGAAGTGCAGTCATGCAAGTTTACAAGTCATCACTACTTCTCTTTTACAGCGCTAACTTAAATGCTGGTTTCAAAATAAAAGAACTATTTGATCATTACATGTGTAAACTTCAGTGAGTGTCAGTAGTCAATACAATTGCAATTACCCTGTCACCTCACGAATATAATAGGGAATTAGGCATGGGATGATAACACGTTTCAAGGTTTACTGCGGTTTGAAAAAGTCACTGTTTCAAAACTGCAAACAAAAAAAGTTTTACCGTTTCTACGATATGTGCATTTTTTGTGTTGTTAAAGTAGGGCTGGGCGATAAAACGGTAACCATATGTATCGCGATAGGCAAATGATTGATATCAATAAAAAATGTGTCCGATAAAACGTTCAATCTTTTTTATTTCGTTATGAAATTGTTGATTTTGAACGAATCTTTAATGTGACTTGGCAAGAACGAGTCGTCTCGGGGAGTGATTCGATCAGTCTTGCATACGCATTGCGAAACGTCCTTACTGGAATTAATTCAACTGTTTCGAGTCTGTTTCGTTCGTTCATAACGTGATGTGAAAATTCAGTCAGAGACGGAAAAAGAATTGATTAGGTCATCCATCGAGTCGTCCGGTCTTACCGAGTCGTTCGTTCATCACATGATAGCTCCATAAACCAAAAGAATCAGATCAGCATGCGTGTACATATCTACTAGAATTACTAGTGTTAAGTGTTTTTAAAAATGAACGAGATGACTTGAAAAAAGATTCGTTAATTTTGCTGAATGAGACTCAAGTGAATGAGTCTGTAAGATGATCCGAACTTCCCATCAACAAAAAACACAGCGTGCGAAGCTAGTTTGGTTGCATTAACAAAGG
>JAUCMT010000032.1:16798664-16819089 GCA_032357475.1 Enteromius thamalakanensis
TAAACCTGTTTTAAGAGACTTGTTAAACAATATTAGCAACCCTTAAAATGGCATAATAGGGGCACTTTAAAATATTTCTTCTCAGATTCTTATTAACACCATTATTTTTAATAGGTTGTAGATTAACATATCGGGAGAAAACTGGCAGTTCTATGTGAAATCAGACATTAAGGACCCCCCATATAGCCACATAGTATGATCATAACACCCTGTAAATATTCGACTGCATTGAATCATCCACTATATGAACACACACCTATGGGCAATATAATGACATTTCAAAATATTGTTTTGTTTTTTACCTCTGTGACATCCATGACTTTGATTGCTGCCAGCTGTCCTGTTTTGACATGTCGACCCTGTAGATGAAAACAAAGGATTAGTCAGCAGCCTCACATAAGGAAATAATTATCTTAGCTGGTCAATGTACAGAAGAAATGCATGACAGCTAAAACCAAGATTGATATATTTTTCTCGTCCATTATAGAGACTTTCTTAAATCACTTGTTTGTTTTTTGTGTAACAGGAAGGTGGTGTTAAATTATAAATTTAGAAATGGTTAAACACAGTTTAAAGTCATGTATTTTACTAAGGGGGCTGGGCAATAAAACGATAATGATATGTATCGCGATAGGCAAATGATCGATATCAATAAAGAATGGGTCCGATAAAATGTTCTATATTTTTTATGTTGATGAAATTGTTGATTTTGAACGAATCTTTAATGTGACTTGGGAAGAATGAGTCATCTCGGGGAGTGATTCGTTCAGTCTTGCATGCGCATTGCAAAATGTCCTTACTGGAATTCGAGTCTTTGGTTTTGAGTCGTCCGTTCATAACGTGATGTGAAATTTCAGTCAGAGAGGGAAAAAGAATTGATTAGGTCATCTATTGAGTCTTCCGGACTTACCGAGTCGGTCGTTGATCACATGATAGCTCCATAAGCCAAAAGAATCAGATCAGCATGCATGTACTTATCTACAAGAATTACTAGTGTTAAGGAAAAAACATTTTATTTATACTTTTAAAAAAATGAACGAGATGACTCGAAAAAAGATTCATTCATTTTGCTGACTGAGACTCAAGTGAACGAGTCTGTAAGATGATCCGAACTTCCCATCAACAGAAAACAGAGGTTGCGAAGCTAGTTTGGTTGCATTAACTCTCTGGTAACCTAGCAATGTAGGGAGTGATGTAAATAAAAGAGGAAAAGTCAGCTCGCCAGTATGGCAGTTTTTGGATATTGTAACTATGCCCGTAGTCAGACCAATGTCGTCTGCAAATTAGGCAAGACCGTCATCCCCGCCAAAACTGTATAACACCACAAACTTGATGAACATTCCTGCGAGTTGTGCAGCCCTACAAACAAGCACAGCAAACTTTGAGTATTTTAATCCACATTTTAAATTTCAGTTACCATTTTTATCAGAGAAATTAAAATTTACACTACACTGACGAACAAGTTTTAGCTGACGCACACTCAATAACTTTCACACTGACACTCTCTCTCTCTCTCTCTCTCAAGTTCACTTGAAGCATATTCATTAAATTATTACCATCATTGTAGTAAGTGCAAGGCTTATTTATACACCACATTGAAAGACTGATTAAGATGACTAAATGCTATAAAAGAACTAAATTAAAAGAAATTAATTTAAAAAGTACAACACACACAAATATATTTGTCAACAATAACCTATATGGGACAAAGTACAGAATATACACTGCAAAAAATGCTTTTTTATCTTAGTTTTGTCCTGTTTTCTGTCCAAATATTTAAAAAATCTTTAATCAAAGTACATTTACTAGACACATTAAATAGCATAAGGAAATTATATCTTGTTTTCTGAAAATAAAAACACCTCAAAATTAAGTGATTGTTTTCTTAAAACAAGAAAAATTATCTGCCAATGGGGTAAGAAAAATAATCTGATTAAGATATAATCTCAAGCAGGAGTTTTAAGTGTCACTTATTTTTCTTGTCTTGTAATCTTGATCTAAGAGACAAAATTACTAAGTAAGAAAAGCTGTGCAGTGTAGCTATACATGACAACAGATTGAAAAATAAATGGTCCAAAAAAGGCGAGTAAATTAAAAATGTGTCTTTAGTCTTGCAATGCAAAGTAACTATACCACCCCTGCTTTACTACTGTATTTTATTTACAAGCTAATGCTAACTTGCTTGTCAAGCTGGATAACGAGTAAACACCAGCACCAGGGACATTACATTCCTCACTTTAAAACTGTTTCATTGCCGTGGTGCTCCCGTCCCATGCCATGTCACTTTAGCATATTGTGCAGTTAACACACCTTTTCTGTTTATTTAGTGTGAAATACTTCCACAACTTGGGTGACTTGGGTCGCACGGATTTCATACATGTATCTTTCCTCTACCTCTGCTCGTTTCTGTTTTTTGCTCAGCCCTGTGTTTGAGGTGCCGAACTCTGCCAGAATCAATTTCAGGGGTTTGTGCTTTTCTCTAGTGGATTTTAACTTTTTTATGCACACTGGACTTGGAGACAAATAGTTTCCAAATAGCAGCCCTGCTATAAATTCCAGATTTACGAAGCACATAGTATGGCGTTTTTGTTGAGACTTTCTAAGGATCTCTTAGATCTTTTTGTAACTTTCTAAGGATCTCACTTTCTCAGATTTATTATTTATACTGTAAATGTACCTCTCTATACCAGTCATAGCCTAACCAGGTATGATGCAATTTTCTAAAGTTCTGCTTGCTGTGGTTAATGGCTCCAAATAGCAGCGAATTCCAGTTTGCGTATCTTCATATTAAACATAAAAAATGTTGTTGTTGTCATGTTGAATCTAGCAGCAATTAGCTTTCAGTGTGGACAGTCTGGTTCACGGGCAAACTGTGTTTGTTTTTGAACACTTTCACCATACAGCTTAGTATGGCTGATATGCTTATGGTTTTCAGTGCATTTATATTTCTTATGCAATGATAGATAGTAGACTGTTTTGCAGAATAATTTCATTGTTATTAGTATGCTCCAGATGTGCTTGAATAAGCATGGAAACTAAGCACGTCATTAATTAGTTGGTGTAGTCTGAGCCTTCAGTTGTTGTCTTCTCGACTCTGAGCTGTGCGTCTTTAATCTTCTTTCACAGCCTCTCCCATCTCTTTCCCACCTAATGTCACCTTCCTGACACAAGTTGAGGAGGTTTGTGACTGAGGTCATACCAAGCTCCTTCACTCTTATGATACGCTGAGCTAATATGTGTTATTTAATTCACAGCACACCATTGTGATTTGCCACTAAGCTGACAGTACTGTCGCGCCA
Source organism: Enteromius thamalakanensis (assembly GCA_032357475.1). Taxonomy (NCBI): domain Eukaryota; kingdom Metazoa; phylum Chordata; class Actinopteri; order Cypriniformes; family Cyprinidae; genus Enteromius; species Enteromius thamalakanensis. Next base: position 16,801,964 of record JAUCMT010000032.1, read on the forward strand.
TTCACAATCACATAAATCTGCATCAGAGAAAGCTGTTAATTTCTATTAGTGACCGTTTGTGCGTTGTATTCGCTGTTGATTGACTTGTCTGACAGCTCCTGCTTTCCTCCGGCAGATGGACTGTCAAGTTGCTTGGCTTCTGGAGGGCCAGGTGCTGGCTGTTGGACCTGCAGTGTGTTAGCATTATGCAGAGAAAGAGAGGTCTGGTCTGCACCTGCTACTCCTCTCCCACCTGCAGCTGTCTCTGATCTCCCATGCAACTGCCTGAAAGCGCCAAGATGCGCTTTTCTGCTTAGCAGCTGAACACAACACAACACAAAACATGTTTGTGTTACTTCGATTATAGCTAATAGCTTTTTTTTAATTCAAGATGTTAATCAACTAGCAGTATACATATCTTTTGGTTTCTGTACCCAATACAAAAAATGTACAAATACAATGAAAATAGCAGTATTGGTTATCAGGATTTAAAAAAGTACAGACAAAAAAAAGGATCATTATCAGTGTTGGAGCATGCCTAATTTTTGTGAATTACTAAACTTAAAGGCAGTATGAAAGCACATTACAATCATTGTGACATTCTCTAAATTGTGTAAATTTGTATTACATGGTTAATCATTTTATACGTTGCAACATCCCTTAAAATATTCTCTTTGGTTTCCTCCTGATGAATGATGAAAGAGGGTTTGAAAACCGGGTGAAATAGATGCCGTGGCTAATGCTGTAGTGAGTCATGTCGGACGGAGTCTAATTATGGAGACCGGCACCCATCCATCAGCCTTTGTCATGAAGGCTGGCAGAATTAGGATGACATCTCTGCATGGCCAGTTCGTCAAGTGCAGGCCTTCCAGGGCTCTTTTCCAGATCTGATTCACTTAGTCATTGCCTGTAGCCCATTTAAGCAAAATCAGTCAGGAACTTAATAGCCAGACCCAAACACTTCAGCAAAGGAAATTAGTGTTGACTCAACACTAACACTGTAGAGCAATCTAATGCTGCAGATCTGTTGTGCTTTGAGGGACTACAGTGATTTAATATGCACCTCCAAGAATGTTTGTGTCTTACTTTTATTTTTTTTTTTTAGTTTTGTAAAAATACATTTAACTAAAGAATGAATATTAAAGGTTACTCCACCCCAAAGTAAAACGTTTATCATCAATCCCTTATCCCCATGTCGTTCCAAACCTGTAAAAGTTTTGTTCGTCCTGGAAACAAAATGTAAGATATTTTACATAAACCAGGAGGCTTGTGACTGCCAAGTAAAATACACTCAAGGTGCAGCAAAGTATTAAAAAATTCAATTCTGATTGGTTAAATCTAAATTTTATGATACGATAAGAATACTTTTTCTTATCTACTACGCTTGTGGTAAACAAAACGCATCTCTGCCATTCATTCGTTAACACAGCAATGCACAGAACATACAGGATTCATGTTTGAATCCATTTTTACGACTTAGTACTTACAGATACTACTTCATATAGCAAACTGGACTGCGTCTGTGTTTTCTGCATCGAGTAAATCATTAGGGGCGTACCGGGTCTTTTGACAACACTGATCCAAAATGGTGCTATGGTGATGGGAAGAGACAAAATATTGGATAAGGTTTTTATTTGTGTTAAAAAAAACAACAAAAGTTTTTGTCCCTTCATAAAATTCAGATTGAACGCTGATGGTGTATTCTGATGATGGTTTTCATACTTTGCTGGACCTTGCCAGTATAATTTACTTGACACTCAATGGGACAGTCGCAAGCCTTCCGGTTTTCATTTAAAATATCTTGAAGACAAACAAAGCTTTTAAGGGTTTGGAATGACATGAGGGTAAATGATGAACAACACAATTTTCATTTTGAGCTTGACACTAGAGCTGGGCGGTATGACCGAAAATGTATATCACGGTATTTTTCAAAATGATATCGCTGTCACGGTGTTTGACGGTATTTTTTTTCCATGCATGACTAGATGACAACATTTACATATGATGGTTTTTTGATCAACGTCAGATTTTTTGAAGTCCAAGTATTTCCACACAACCGACAAGGCTCCTCTTTTTGAAAGAAGTTCCTCTATGACTGTCTATTAGGTGCGTTCGACTTCATTCGGCGCCGCAAGAAATCGGCTGCCGTTTTACAAAATGCATTCTGATAAGATTCGTCCATGCTGTTAACACGCTCAACACACACACTGGCCATGCTTCCACCGCTCTAATGCAGATGCATACAGCTTGTCGGCGGGACGATCCACTGCTTTGTGTTCCTGACGCTTTGTACACATACACTCAGCAGTATTGGGGTATATGAAAATTTTATATCATTTTTAAAAAATACACCGGTATTCGGTATGAAAAGGTATACCGCCCAGCCCTACTTGACACCATCTAGATGACATGTCTTTACAACAACTTGTATGTTTTTTCCTTTTAACTTGATGTTATGTAGAGTGTTGAATATTAAGGAAAATCATGCATGCTTAGAGTCTCAAACATCTGGTGTATCATTCATCTAAGGATTTCACAATGGAATGCTCCCTTTTTGTGAGTGATATGCATGATCTTGTGCTGTGCTTCTGATCCTCCCATTCCTGGTTTGTCATTATTTCTTTGAATTGAGATGGAGAATTTATCTCTCATAAATGCCTGAAAGAAATGAGCTTGGTTGCTTAATGTGTCATTGCTAAGTTGCGAAGTGCTCATCACTGACCTTTCTGTCACTCAGCAACACTAGAGCGAACCTTTTACAAGGCAGCTATTTAGGCACTTTGTACTTTTCAGTTTTAAGCCAGAGGCTGTAGTAGGGAGACCTCTGAAAGAAGCACATCATGACACATTTGTCCTAGAAATGCAGTCCTTTTCTCAGTGGAACACAAAAGATTTATTTTTTTAATGTTCATGCCAAGTCAATGGGGTCCAATGTTGTGCATGGGCTAAAATATCTTCTTTTGTGTTTCGTTGCAGAAGAAAGTCATACAGGTTTGGAACAACATAAGAATTAGTGAGAAGCTATTCCTTTATAAACGTTAAAACATGATATTGTCAATAGAGAAAGTGAAATGTTTTAATGTTTTGTTCACAATATTTAAATTTTAGATTTTTGTTTGCATAAATGGACACAAATTCCTGCTTTAATGTTGTATTGCCATGACATTATGTCTGATTGCGTATAGACTTTGTATTTTTCTGTTGCATTGTTGTACATACTCAAGATAAGTTGATTTGTTGATAACGCTGCAGAAATATGTAAACCCCAATGCTTCAAAGCACCTTTTGTTTTAACCGTATAACTTAAAATGCTAGTAAATGCAACATGTTTAGCTATTCTGAACATGTAGTATTGCACACAGCATGTGTGGAATACCCTTGCTTCAGTTTTCATTTTTTATAAGAAGGAGGAAGTGAGTCAGGAAAGCGCTGCTGTGTAGGAGGCTGTGGTGTCCTTTCACTGAGTTTCAGATACACAGAGCTCTCACTGCCCATCGCGTTACTTCAAAATGACTGCTGAGCTCCTCTGAGTGAGTGTCCATGTGAAAAGACTGTCGAATTGTTCACAAGTTTCTTTTCGGTTTACTATCATTAACCCCTAAATTCTGCTGTTGCTTCACAGACGCCAACTGTTCTGTGGCCCTGTGTATGTTAAAAAAAATAAATGCACAAAGGGTGCTTAATGCTACATTAGTTGTTGTAGTGAGTTGTGCTAAAACCCTCTCAGAAAATGTATCTCCTTTAAAGCACTATTCAGACAAATGTCTTTAGCTGTTCCGTCATGTCTTGTTCTGTTATTTGAACAACATACCACAAGCGATGTGCTTTAAAAATAGCCTAACACTTGAGTGAGACCCATGCATTTTGTTTAAATTACACTTTTTTTTGACACTTGGTGAGATATTGTCTGATACAGTGTCACAGTAGCAATTTAAATATACATGACATTTAAAGGAGTGGTTCACCCCCAAAAAAACTTTTTTCGTGTTCTAAATCAGTATGACTTCCTTGATACTGCAAATCACTAAATACTTCTGTGGTATTTAGTTAAAAATGTGTGTGTTTTCTCATTTTTGTGTAGCTTACCAATTCAAATCCAATGTTGATTTTGACCCCTTTGTGTATGTATGCGCACAAAAACACTTTTGAAAAAAGAAGACATACCGGTTTGGATAAGACATATCCTTTCATTTATGAGTGAATTATTCAAAGTTGATCACTAGTAGTAACTCTAGTTGAGGAAGATTAGTTGTTTGGTGAAGTTTCCTGCTCAGGGGGTGGTGCGATTTGGAGAAGATTGCATTAGATAAATTTGTGGTTTGTGTGAAAAGTTTGAAGTTAAACACGGGCAAGCTTACTTTTTCAACATTGAGGTCAATGTGTAGGATGTATTAAATGTCACGGCGTTCCTCTCTTGGTGAAGGGGCTCGTTTGGCGTGCCTTCGTAGTCGGGTAACAATATTATATTCATAACAGAGGCAAAACTGGGGTTTACCTTAGTCATGGCATCATGGAAATACGCCCAGTATTGTTTCTGGTCTCTTAATCCCTTACATTTTTAACTGACTTATGTGTTCACATTATACCCTTTTTACCCTTGGTGTCTACACACACTTCAGATTTCTTTATTTTTCTTAATTTTTACTTGGAAACCCAGCTGGCGTGACACTGAGCACAGGTTTGATCATTTTTAATTTACAAAGAGGAAACAAGTTGATACCAAAGACATAAGAAGAAGCTTTTGCATGAGACTAAACCAGTGTGTGTTCGTTATGATCTGCTCTGCCATCTGAAGCTGCCTGTTAAGCTCTGGATTACGTCATTTGTTTGTGTCGAAAGGCAAGTGAATAAACAATGGTGATGCTACAGAATGACAGTTTTAGGATTTAAGCACCTGCTTATTAAAGGTATCAGTAGCATTATTAGATATTTGTCATTTGCTGTCACATGTTGCTTATTTATAACTAGTGGAGTTTCTTTTCTAAGATCTGCACAAACAGACAGGATGTAATGTGAGAATGATCAGATCCTGTTGTCCTACCTTGAAAAGCTCATGTAGCTCTGTTTCTGTCCAGCCCTGTGAAACGATACTCTGTGATAGTGCTGTGATCATAAAAGCAGTTTGATTGGAGAATTACGGTTAGAACTGCAACTTATTTTGATGATTTTCTGTGATCAACTGAAAAAAAATACTTTGGTGTTTCTAATTTCATTGTGAAATAATCTGCAGATTGAAGGCTATTCCAAAAAAAACCCCAAATAGATCCCACAATGATGTATATTTGTTCTGTAGGAACACATTTTTTCCTTTGAACAGACTTGTCTTTCTGGTGATGTATGAGACTACTTTTTATAATCAGTAATCCTGTATTAGTCACAAAAATATTTCTCACAATGCTTAATTTTTACTAGAAGCATTTCACAAGTTGTGTTACCACAGCAAAAAAGACCAATTGAATGCAATGTTGTTTCGCGTAATAAGTAAAATGTAAATAAATGACTGATGCCAAACTTGAAGCAAACATTGACATTTTAAATCAATGTGTTCAAGTGTTTGTCAATTAAGTAATAAGGAACAAATATATAAACTGATTTATTTTGCTATAAGTTTAATAATGATATTAGTGGTGATTCAGTTACATGCTGTAATAATACTTACATTTTAATAAAATGTTCTACTAATTAAATCGTCTGTGAATACATTTGGCAACCTGACTGTGAAAATATGCTCATAATTTTCTTGAAGGCATTGGTTAAAGCTCATGTCAAATTCTAAAAAGCAAAACAAGCATTGTCACTAGCAGTATATGACTTCCTCTTTGGCCTAAGTAGCCGTTGTTTTAAAATTGACTAGAAACTGGGATTTTTTTTTTTAAATGCCACAAAGAATTGGCAAAGATTTATTTAAACCACAAGTGTTCCTCCCTTAAGTTTGTGTGGTATTATCTCTTATGTGTGCTAATATTGTCTGATATACAGTTTTGGTTCAATCTCCAATTATAACCTTTTATTTTCTTTCTCTTTCTCAGGCCTTTGAAAGATGGTGGACCGCTTGGCGAACAGTGAGGCCAATTCTAAACGCATCGGAGTTGTGGAAGCATGCTTTGGCACAGCAGGCCAACCGCTGGCCATCCCAGGTCGAGTGCTGATCGGAGAGGGCGTTCTGACAAAGCTATGTCGCAAAAGGCCCAAAGCCCGGCAGTTCTTCCTCTTCAACGACATCCTGGTGTACGGCAACATCGTCATCCAGAAGAAGAAGTACAATAAGCAGCACATCATCCCTCTGGAGAGCGTCACCATAGACACGGTGGAGGACGAGGGCGACCTGCGCAATGGCTGGCTCATTAAAACGCCCACCAAATCCTTCGCCGTCTACGCCGCCACCGCAACGGAGAAGTCTGAGTGGATGAGCCATATCAGCAAGTGCGTCTCGGATTTGCTGGAAAAAAGCGGGAAATCTCCCACTGGCGAGCACGCAGCAGTCTGGGTGCCCGACTCGGAGGCGACTGTATGCATGCGCTGCCAGAAGATGAAATTCACCCCCGTCAACCGGCGCCACCACTGCCGGAAATGCGGCTTTGTCGTGTGCGGCCCCTGTTCAGAGAAGAAGTTCCTGCTACCCAGTCAGTCGTCCAAACCGGTGCGGGTGTGCGAGTTCTGTTACAAGCAGCTCTCCACAGGCGCCACCCTCCCGTCCCGCTTGGACTCCTACAGCCGTTCGGAGTTTACCACCAACAACATCTCAGACGACGACGATGACGATGACAGCAGTGACTGAGGTCACCTTTAGCAATATTGACAATCTACAGATCATATCCCATTTTTTTTGTCGAATTTTCATTCTGGGTTCGCAAAGGTTCCTGTGGCAATAACACTTTCCCAAAACAATTAAAGGCCCCTGTGCATATGAACAAAAGGTTTGGTGGGAATCGTTCCTGCGTATTAATGAACACTACTTGTCGGCTCGCTCTGCTTTCATATTAAAGTCACTCTCATAGTCTATTTTAACTTCTTTTATAAATGCATTTCTTGGCAATGGTGCTCTTTCATCTTCTTTCTCCCCCTTCCTTGCTTTTAGCTACCGCATTCTTACTGAGTGATGCTGCTATTTGCTGGAGGATGTCGGGTAATGTGATTGCGGGATGTTCCTAAGCATACACTCCCTCAGGTGAAACCGTGTAGTGCATTATAACTAGGTTTTAAACAAGGAACTGCATTTTAATGCTTTGAACAACTAACCACTAAAAACCGTGAAAGTGTGCGTCGAACAGGTGAAGGTCTTCTGTTTATCACTTTGCTCAGTTGTAGTAATTGCAAATGACACATCAGAAAGACGCTAAGAAGTTTGCAAATGTGTGCATATAATGCCATAGTGTAGGAAGTCATTCATCTGACAAGGTTGTCGCTGCCTTAGTGCCTTATTTATCCTCAGGATCCTCGAAATGAGAAACTATTTATGACTATTGAGGGCTGATTTCTTCATTTTGAGACACCTGCCGTAATTTGGTGGCACGTCACATGACTTGTTCTATTTAGAGCTGCGTAGATATCACTCAGTGTGCATTTTTAGTTGTATGACTGTAGTTCTGATCAAAACTAGACTGACAGTTTCAGTTAAAGAGTCCATTATGTTATCTCAGTCCGAATAGCTTTTGGACATTCCCATGAATCCAGTATTTTGTCACATCTTGCATCTGTAGTCCACATGCCCTAAACTATGTTGGGATTTCTCTCCAGCCCTGATTTGGACTCTATACATATAGACAAATTAGCATGCAGCCCACAGGAATCGCATGTCACTAAGGCGAAGGACTTCACCCGCCTTCTCTCATTGGGGTCTTTGTGTTAGAGAAGTCACATGGCGGCCCTTGACAGACGATCCTACACATTTTGAACGGGAATCGAAAGCATTATGAGGAAGCAACTGTTTGTCACACAGCCACCTTTTGTTTTTTGTTTCTTTTTATTTGTCTGTTTGACACAAGAAAAACTGCACTAACAGCTTTCCAAAGTGGTGTATTGTTTAAAATAAATGACTCTGGACACTTTAGAGAGATACATTAGTATATTCCATCAGCGATCTTCCAGGTTTACAGTGGTTTTTATTTCTACACAAGTCAAGCTGGTGGGAGAATCTGTGTCTCAGTACCGAATACTTGATCACCTGTCAAGATGGCATATTTAGTTTGCGTCAGAATAATAAAACTGACAGTGAAAAGGGATATTTAATGAACCTAACTCTGGCTAAGGGGAGCTCGGTCAGACCGTCTAGTTCATATGCAATGACAGATACACTTAATTCAAAGTTTTTTTGTTTTTTTTTTGCTTTTACACATTTATGTGAGACTTCTTTGAGATTTAGGAATAGGTTTACAGTAATTGACTCAATGTAATTAAATAATCTTGCTTTTGGAATATAACGTTATATTCCAGGATTATATTTGACTTCATATTTGATTTAATGAATTGTTTTAATCACTCCAATTCTAACCTGAGATGATTTGTTTTAATTTTACTTATATGTTGTAATATTCTGAGATGATTTTGGTTTTGCATGTTGTAAACTTTTGTACAGTTGTTTTTATGTATATTTTCTTAGTTGGGCTTGCTGCTTTTTGTTTTTTTTTCTTCATAGCGTTTCTGTGTGGTTCATGTGTGCATTTCCTGAACACTTCTGGATCAGCTACCAGCACTTTACTCTCTCTGCAAACCGCAAGAGAGGGGCGGGGCCTGGTTGGGGGAGGTGCTTGGGTAGGATGTGGGCGGGGACTACATGTCTTTTAATCTGACCTGCAAATGATGCAGAATAGATCTAGGATAAACAGGATTGGCGTTTGTGTTCTTTTGTAATTTCTTGAACATGTAATTTATGATTCCCTTGTTCTCGGATGGATTTTGGGGGAATTTTCTATTTCTTGTACATTTTTTAGTTCTCATAACTCTGAAAGGGCTGAAAACTGAATGTAATCCATCATATCATTATTAGATACTAATTTTGAGGTAAATATATGCATTGCTTAAAGTCTTGTGTCTTGTCTTCTGTAATAATTGCCAAATACAAGGACCAACGGCTCAGAATACGCAACAGGGAGGATAAATGTCACTAGAAGAAGGACTCAGAAACAAACTGGACGCTTGGACACTAGCCTGTCATTGTGATGGATAATCTGTCTGTTACAGTTTAGTCTGTTTGTGTCAGCTATTATATGGTAATCCATGCTGCGTGCGCTAGTTTAGTAAGGGGATTGCTCTTTCACTGGGTAAACTTTTAGCCTGTAATGGTCAGAGGTCTCTAAAATCTAGCTCTAATGTTTAGAATAAGCAGCTTTAAAGAGTCAGATTTTTATGGTGTTAATGGCATTCTTAGAGCAAACCACTGAAGCCTGAAATATAAAAATAACACATGATGCTGATTGACAAGCATGGAAATAAATGGCTTGTTTAATCCATTCATTTGTGCTGTGGTATGACATGACTGTCAATAATATTTAGTCATTCGCCACTCAATACCTTCATCGACATGACAGTCTGGATTTTTAATAGGCTTTAGAGGTGTGGTGCATTTAATCCCTAAACCATTGTCAGATTTGTGAGAAATTTTAAATTAACCTGACCACCAGACCGTAAAGAATATTTGGGTGTGCCTGTGTTTCTAAAAGGTTTCATTGCGGATCATTTTACTGGTTAATAACATGTTGGGACTGTTAATTTCTCAGAGGGCCCTCGGCTGCAGATGTTGAACCCTTTTGCGGATGTGGATTATGCTGCTGATATAAGCGATTAAATATCACGTGCATGTCGCCGTGCAAGAAAAATCTGGGCACATCAAGAGTTAAAACTAGTTCAAGCAGGACATTTTATATGCTAATATGACCTTCAAACTTTAGGAAAGCAAAATCAAAGGCTTAGCCTAGTCCTGCACACTTTATAACTGAACGTAACCAGAGTGATCTATGGTCTTCGGTGCTAATGTAAAAATGAACTTATAATCACATATTGAAGAAAAATTAAATAAAAATCATTAAAATTATGAAGGTTATCTGACGAGTGTGGGGAATGTTGTATTTGTATTCTGCCATCACATGGTCCTCTTATAAATCATTTGCCCTTTGCCTTTCAGTCATGGTGATTAAAATGTTCAGCCTTATGCTCAGAGAAAGCTCCATTGTGAAGAGAGAAAGCAAACAAAAGGAATTGACAAGTGCTTAGTTTTTGTGAACAGAAGATATCAATGTGTTCAAAAGTTCAGTTAACTTGCTCTTTTAAGTGAAATATTCATTTTTTTTAGAGCAGTTTAAAGAATAGTTTGCCATATGAAAATTTTGTCATTATAGAAAGTAACTAAATGCTAACCTGAACATTTTGCTTTCTCAGCATACATCAAATTACCAACTTTTATGTTCCACAGAAGAAAATAAGTCGTATAGCTGTGGAATGGAATGATGATGGGGTGTAAATATTTGGGTGAACTGTTTCTTTACACTGTCTAAAAACATAGGTTTTGAAACATGGATGCTGGTTTGAGCTGGAGCTAGTTGCTTAGGACCATCTTAAACCAACTCAAACCAGCATCCATGCTTCAAAACCTACCAAACAAGCATGAGGCGTTTTTTTCCCCCAACAGCATAACTTTTATCAAATGTTTTTTTTTTCCATGCATAACTTTCCTGTATGATTTTCTTGCATCAAACACAAAAGAGGTCAATGGTCATATTTTTTAGTCATGTTTCAAAGAGGACAAAAGAATTAGAATAGTATCTACTACACGCAGGAAAAGAGTTCATGTGACTAAATTGGTATGGTTGGCTATCCAAATTTTAATACAAATACGTTTTCGAAATCCCAGTCCTGTTTTTGTGTATTCAGAATTGTTTTTGTGTTCTGACGTCATGGTTGCATGGACTGTTATGATATTTTTTCGTCCTTGTGGGGAGGCTTGCTGAAACAAAACAGCATAGAGGTAGGTTTGATGCAGGTTTAGCTGTCAGCATGAACCAGCTTCAAAACCAGCATATGCTGTTTTTTTTCCAACAGACACCTGGTTCCAATATAATTTCGATTAAAAAAAGCATAAACTTTTTATAAAATGTTAAGTTTTCATCCCGTGAAAAAAGTGATACAGAATTGAATTGGCATTACGTAGTAATGAAGGATGACAGAATTTGCGTACTGTCTCTTTAAGGACTGGATGCCTGGAGGGAAAAAACGTGTATGCAATTCAAACATCTTACAAATTGTTAGTTATTGCTGCTGACCCATGCAGTGTATAATGATATTCAAAGGCTAAGTTCGCAGCTAAATTGAATCTAGTCCTTGAGCTAAAAAAATCCAAATAGAAAATTTTTGATACGCCTGGATAAGTTATCAAGCATCAGTTATTAAGTTTGACAGAATGCGCTTCCGGTATCAGATGAATCTTAACGAGTTTGAGTTTAGTCTGTGTGGAGTTGTGGGTGGGAGGATAGAAACTCGTACAGAATGTCAGAATGGCTGAGATTCATGATGACAGTTTTACAGTGTGCGTCATACTGACAGCTAAAGTGCGCCCCCTGCTGCCACCGTGCTTTTGCATTATTAATTCTACTTCAATAATGATGTGGCAGTCAACAATTGTACAGAAAATATCATATAAATACAGTAAAACGTATACAGATAATCGTAATTTCTGCTTGTCCAAAAGTTATAGAAAAAGAATATGCCTGTACACTCAAGTTTCCATATAAGGGTTTCTAGCTTCTAAACATTTTGGGTTCCTCAAAGAAACTTTAATTGAACAGTTTTTGCAATTAAAAGTTTATATAGATGTTAAATATTCATTGTGGAGTGACAGATGCCTATAAGAACCTTTATTTCTGAGTGTGTTGTTGTGATGGAGATATTTGGCTTTTTCACTCTTACAAAGAAAAAAATGCTCATTTATTTTACTTTAACTACTATTTTTTCTTTCTCATTGAATGTGTTGTAGCATCTGCCCAATTTGGATGATGTAGGTGCATTTTAAAGCAACATTAGTCCTTAGAAGGAGTGAAGCCCTGTGCTTTAAACTGTAATGATCAGAAGAAAAGCACCCACACATTGCGGGATATAAGGCTTTCATCCGTGTGCTCTTGTTTGAAAATGCTGGACGTGCTCTTGCCCTTTATGTCTGATAGCATAATGCATGAGAGTAGGAGTAAGATCTTTTTTTCCGTTTACTTAACACCCACCATTACTATGCAATAGCGTGCTCTCTGACTGCACAATTTAGAACTGCCTGGGCTTTTTGATATTACACACAATCTCCTACAACACTGCACAGCAGGCGTCATTTTCGAATTTTGATTGTTCCTTTATAGTGGGGTTTTTCGGCCCATTTTGGAGCATGACAGCACTGTGAACCATCATTATATGGCAAAAGCTGTGCAACGATTGTTCAAGAATGTCTACTTTTGTGTTTCACAGAAAATAACAGCATATGGGGTCTCCAACCTTATTTCATTCGGGAGCTACTTTTTGAAATGAAAGCGCCTGAGAGTTACCAATGTAACAATACTTAAATCTCTTAAATAATTTAGCAATCCAAACTGTGATGCTGGAAATATAAAAGTACTGAAACACACAGAAATAATTTTGCCAAGTTTTATGACAAAAGCCAAGAAATTAAATTAGCAGCATCGTGTACTGTTTGCAAAAGCGGTAAAATAAAAAATAATGGCTGGATTTTAAACTAATAGAGTATTAAATATTCATACTTTAACATTCTTAAAAGGATAATAAGAGCTACTTCATGAACAATTCTAAGCTGTTATCCATTCTAAAAATCTAAACACTTCTGATAAGGTAATAGGTCACCCTATTAATATTTACAACTAATTTTTGCTTTGCCCTGCTGAAAAAAAGAAAAGAAAATAGAACCCTGCCCAAAACACAATAGACAATGTAATGGATTTAATGGTTTTAATGGAAAGTAAAGTGGTGTCTACTGGTATGTGATGGATTCTATTGGTGGGACGTTAAATCCTATTGAAAAAGTGCACAAAACACACTACAAACAGGAATTTTGTAATGGTTAGGAAAAAGTTAATAGTTCATATTGTTGTGTATATATATATGTGTGTTTTTGGCGCTTGTGCTGTTTCCACGGTAACTTCTCTAAACAAAGCTGCGCTGCGCTTATAAACATTCTTTAATTACAGGTTACACAGAGGAAAGAATCTATCTATCTACTTATTATGTATTTATGCAAATAATTAAATCAAACATTGTTTTATAAACATAGCCTTCCCTACACTGTAAAAAAAAAATCTGTAAAATTTACGGTAAGAAACCGGCAGCTGTGGTTTCCACTGTTAAACATATTTTTTCTTATTTCTTCAGGTAACTACTGTACCTGAAAATGCAAACAACCACCATTACTTAATGAACAAATGAAGGGACTACTGCTTACCTCTCAATACATTTCTTAATTTGTTGTTGCTTTAATACGTTGAAGTTTATTATGTATAAATTCTTTTCTGAAGATGAAAGTTGTCAAGTTAGTAATGTAATGTATAACTGTGTGGCCATTATTTTCACCTTATAAAAGAGGAAACAGCTTACAATACTCACTCAAGAATAGGGCATTGTTTAAAACTATTCTAAAAATGTATTTTATTTGTGTACAGTCATAATAAAACCAGTTGTGCTTTTGTAAATAAAGAAAACTAATTGGATGTGGCTTTCCAAAGAGTGCTCCATTTGTTTTGTTTTTTTGGTAAGAAAAATAAAATGCGCGAAATTAACGTTCCTATTTTCAATGGAGTCTAATAAAACACCGGCCCACCTGGAATATCACTTGGCCACCCAGCATCTTCTATCCTCAGAGCTGATATGTCTTGACGAGCTACCTCCAATCAGGCCCATGTGGGAGACCCTAGCCATATAGCCTTTGAAGGACTATTTCTTTATTCTTAGTGAAGGACATCGGTTAGCAAGGGAAATATTTTGGATTGAATGTAGTTTATTAGTTTGGTATAATATTTGATATTATTTTAAAATAAGGTATCATTTGAACAAACAATTAAAAACACGATAACTCATTGTTAGTTCATGTTAGCTCACAGTTCATTAACAACACAACTAGCGATTTTAATGCATTAGTAAATGCTGAAATTGTATTAACTAAGATTAATAAATGCTGTAGAAATATTGTTCATTCTTTGTTCATGTTAACTAACGTAACTTACTGTAAAGTGTACCGTTATGTTCTTTCTAACCAATAATGATTAATTAGATATAAAATTAATTCTCTTCTCTAGAAAATATTAGGCCATTTTGAAATAGATTCAGACGTTTTTTTGAAGAAAAATAAGAATACCAGACCTACTACACTACTGCATATAAGCTTGTATGAGATCATTAATAAATGTCATACTCAGGCCATCTATATTTGCATTATGTAATTCAATGTACATATTCAACGCAGTATGCAAAAACAAAAATCTTATTAAGTCTTCTTATTCACCATCCAGCACCAGAGTTATTCCATTTCCCAAAACCCACTATAAGCCATATTTTGAGAGAAGAAACACAATTTTAAAGCAATTAACTTTCATGTAAAGCGGAAACCACTGAAACCTGTGGATAATGGTGTGGAAATTGCTTTTCCTTAAGAAAATTTGATTGGCTGTGTCACAACGTGGCAATGCCCCACTGTGTGGCTTTTTTTAGAGATGAAGTCTGAAAAAAGGAATTGCTTAAAAAATAAAAAGCTGCACAGCCGCGGCTTGATGAATGGCATCTTATCAAAGGTAACACGTCTTGTGTAAGAGAAAAAGTATTTACAGAAATCTAAGGGATTGAAGGTGTGAGGAGTGTTGTATTGCTGTCATTCTCATGCAATACGGATCCTAACTCTGGCTTTACAATTGCGCACCTATTACCTTTCTGATCCAAACCTCTGCACTTAAACCAAAGAATTAATGAAAATGTATTCATGGGCCTTGAATTTGAAGGAGACATCTGTGATGTTACTCATCCTGTCATTTTGTCAGGTTGCACTGTTCAAACTGGCACAATGTGTAGTCATTTATTTTTTAAAGACAAAGTCAGCTTTAAACAGGGTTAATAGAGAATCCCTCCCAAGTGCCCAAATCAAACTGACAGCGTGAGATGTTGACAAAAGGTTTGTGCAGCACTTGTCAGCTCACCAATTCCATGTTAACATTAAGGCCTAATAGCTAGGAGATTAGACTCGTACGGTAATTAGCAGGTCAGGAATACGCTGTGTGTGACAGGCTAAAGAGGAGTGCGTGACTGGTATAATTGTGCGTGTCTCAGGAAGAGTGCAAAAGATGTACTTCATATCAGCTCAAGCGATGTCAGGTGGTGGGTGGAATGATCTCGCTCTCTGTCTAAAAGCTGTGAGATAACACCTAATTAGTGTTTACAATGTTAACATATTTATGTTTACATACACTTAAACAGTTCAGATGGTATCTTCAAGAAAAATAATAATTTGTTTATCTCAGCAGTGGTTGCCAGAATTCGGCAGTGTTTTAGGTTTTAAGTTGAATTTACAGTTAAATACTGTAATTTCATGAGCTGATATGATGTAAATATGTACCAACCTGTTGAAGTACTGAAATATGTTTTGTACCTTTAAAGCACACTGATACAGTTCATCCTACTGGTATATAAAGGAATATGAATTAATTTAAGTCATGTTTTCAAGTTTAGTTAGAAAGAAACTTTGGTTTATTGGAAGTACACTCCCGCATCTAAAAGGGATACAAATAGCGGACCTATTTCACACATAAATATGTATACTGGATATAATGATTTTATTTAAAAGAGTTTTGTCGAAATAGGAGACAGGAATAAAATTCAAGATTTATTTTTTATTATTTAGTGACAATATTATAGAGATAAACGATAACTGTTTTTTTTTTAAATGGTGTTATCATGTTTTTGTGTTCTTTTGTGTTGTGTTAGTAAGCTGTAAATTTTTTGGATCATTTTTTACTTACAATAACCCAACAGCGGTTCACAGTTTGTGGCTGTCATTCCCTAAGCACCCACCAGGGGGCTCATTTTTTATATACCTTTGTGCACCCCAGATTGTCTCATTTGTCTGATAACTTCCACGAGTGCCACGAGTGGTTCGAGTTGATAGAAAGGCAACAGTAACTCAAAAAAACACTTGTTGCAACCAAGGTATGCAGAAGAGCATCTCTGAACGCAACATGTCGAACCTTGAGGCAGATGGGCTACAGCAGCAGAAGACCACATCAGGTCTTCCAGGAGGATCCTAATCCACTGGCTCCAGAAGTTGAGCAGTCAGCTCCTTTTACTTTCTTCTAGACTCCTTGCACTGCCAGCTCCACCCAGGCTATCTACTTTGATGATTTCTTTAAGACTTTCTGTTTTGGGGGTCCAGAAACCAGTTCCAGAATCCACTCCACTCCAAGAGCCCACAGAGTCCACTCTAGATTAGATTATGCTCAAATCCAGAAGTCCTCAGAGCCCACTCCAGTCCATGAGGCTAAAGAATCCACTCCAGATTTGCTCGAGTCCGTGAGTCCACTCCAGAGCCCGATCCAATCCGGGAACCCCTAGAGCCCACTTCAGAGCTCACTCCAGAGCCAGATCCAGTCCAAGAGTCTGACTAGGAGACAGATCCAGTTCCAGAATCCTTTGAGTCCGCTCCAGACCCAGAGCTAGAATTAGAATTAGAAGTTGATAAAATCCATTCCTGAATCAACTCCTATACTGCAGGCTCAGCCCTGGCCTCCTGCATTGCCGGCTTCCCCCTGACTCCCTGCACTGCTGGCTCTGCCCTGGCTGCCATTGTTACGGGTTCCTCTAACGTTACATCCCTTATCCGCCTTCCTCCTGAACTCATCAAAGACTTTGCCAAAGTATACTTCGGCCGTCTGCATTGCATAATTTTAGTGATCATTAGGGTGCAGGCAATTTTTCAAGTCTGAGCACAACAGTGTATGTGCGAGAACAATGCTAAAAGACTGACACTCACGCAACTGAGTATAATTTGCGTGTGCGGATGCGGCTGTGCGGAAAGTGAAACACACCCTGGCCCAAAGTCTGCCTACACTGGACCAGATAAAGTGACCACTGAAAACCATTTAGAATTTGTGTCAGCACGTCATAAACCGAACACGGCAGCAGTT
>JAUCMT010000032.1:16827200-16844644 GCA_032357475.1 Enteromius thamalakanensis
AATCTATCGGTTACCCTATTTTGATAGTCCTCTTTACAAATTATATTGACTTTGTAACTGCATGTCAACTAATTCTCATACTAATTCTCATTCATTTGGAACTGCATCTCTACTAACTCTGAGAGTAGACTGTTAGGGTAGGTTTAGGGTTAGTAGAATAAGTAGTTGACGTATACTTTCTTTTTGTATATTGTGGAGCCATCAATATAAAGTTATTAAGCAGACAGTCTACTTCACACAAAAGTGACTGCTGTTTGACATGTAGTTGGAAAGTTTCTTACTGTTAGTAGAACGACTAAAGTGTACTATCAAAATAAAGTGTTACCAAATAGATATATACAGTGCATACTGAATACATTACTAAAAAAATGTTTTAAGTTGTTACTAGCAATGGCCACCCAACCTAACATAGCATTTTATGCTGTTTTGGCTTAAAATGCAGATTTATACTTTCAGGAAATACTTAAATTATCTTGACAATATAACAGTTTTATGCCTATTTAGTCAAAGCAATCCTACCTTAGCACTACATTCTCATTACATGGTTGACATATATCATCTGTGAAGACAAAACAATGAATGATTATTTATTTAAAGGCAGATTTGGTATAAAAGCATTGTTTTCCTCTCTAGTCCAGATTCTGGAGTGGATCTTGCCATATGAGGACTACAAGGAATACTTGGTGGATCAAGCAGCGCTAATGCTGACTCTTTCTGGACGGGTCTCAGAGACTACACAGACACTGACCACCCAGTTGAACTTCAGATTGCGCACACCGGATCTCATTATCATTGTGAGTTTTCTTTATCACAAATTCTTTATATTCAAGTTAGATTTCACACAACTCATTTCTTATATAAAGCATATACTGTAATTTGCAGACTAGTACCTGATTGTCTTTCTTTTTCAGCCTCTTTGTGGTGGGGTAGTTGGCAAAGAGATGACGTTCAAAATCAAATTCCAGAACCCACTTCCCTGTGTAATGAAGAATGTTGTTTTTCGGTTTGAAGGACTAGGATTGCAGGATGTAAAAACAATTAACTATGGGTAAGGCATTCATTTTTGCAACCTGAAAAAAATTTCAGGTGAGTGATAAGTAAAATTTATACAAATAGAATATGACATACTAATTTTGTCTTTTTGTCACATCAGTGATATTCCAGGTCTGGCCGCAGTGAACCTGACGGAGACCTTTGTTCCTAGATATCAGGGACCACATAAACTTCTGGCATCTCTCCACTGTCCTCAGCTCACTCAGGTTCATGGATTCACCAACATTGATATTCATGAAAAGATTTAGACTTGATACTTGATTATTTGCCAGAGTAACTATGGAACCATTATGCTAATAGTTATAGAAAGTTAAGTATTTTGAAGGACCTATTTGTGGATTAAAGTATAAGATGTTTATCACATACCAGGTTAAGATGTATTATTTGTAGTTTTCTATTTAATAAATATTTGTGTGTCAGCTTCTTAATTTATAATTAATTAATGTGAGTTATGATGTTTAATTAAGCACTATTGTCTTCCCTCTAATAATGGTGTTTTAATAATGATTGAAGAACCAGTTCTTCTTTAATGCTTCACAATAATATCATGTTATAGGCATAGACACTAAAACATGTGTAAGAATAACTGTGAATTAGATAGAATAACCTGTATTTCACATCCAGTAGTGACATACACTTTACTTGAAGATTCACAACTAAATAAACATTGCAGTGAACAGGTAACATGGCAGTGTTTTTTTGTGACGTGCTAGATGCTTCTAGGTTGGCTGTCAATAGCTTTATATTTATAGTCTCACTTCTCAATCTCATTATTAAGCATTTGGTTTTCACAATAAATGAAAAATGCTGTGAATCTGAAAATGCTGTGTCCACGAGTGTCAGATTCAGTGATTATAAAGGCAGACAGAATCAGAATCAGTGTATTGAAAGTGTATTTACTTTTAATAAAGTAATTCAGAAACAGAAACGTCTGTGACATGCTTTGATTAAAGTTCCACAATGGTCATGTAAAACAATACCCTTTTTACCTTGTGAAAAAAAACTCTCTCTTTATATAATGATGAGCCACTGCTCCTCCTGAAACTATGTTTACAACATCACTTATAGTCCTGATTATATTGAGGTTTAAATTATGTACTTTAGCAATAATCTGTACCCATAAACAATGTAATGTTTTGACCACCATGTAGAAAAGCTTGTTAGTATTGATGATGACATTCATTTAAACATCACATTTATTATTAAATTTATTAACTTTGAAGCCTTGAGTCGCTTATCCTTACACAAATAAGTCAAAATAAATGTCTTGGAGAGTATTAACAAAAACATGTCTGCTTATGTCTTTTTAGGATGAAATACGAGATGCCTGTCAATATATTCCTTCAATTAGGTTTTAACGGTTCATGAAAAAAAAACGAACCGTTAGGTAAGCTTGTCTCAGTTCGATGCATGCATGCGTTGCACGGTTCGACGGTTCATGTGCAATGTATCCTAGTGCCCCGCAGGGTTGGGGCCATTCGTGAATTGAATTGAGAATGAATTGCAAATTCCAATTCACTTCCTGGAATAGAATTGGAATTGGAACTGCATGCAGCTGACAGGAAATGGAATTTGAATTGAATTGGAATTACAGGAAGTGGAATTCAATTCAGGAAGAATTCCACTGAATTCAGTTTATTGCAGAGCATTTATTTGTCATTGCAATTTATGATGATTTGCAAATATCAAGCAATGTAAGAAATAGAGTTGATCAAATGCAAGTAAATAAAAATAAGAACAGTACATTATGAATTAATAATTGAATGACAATGGCGATAAATTTCTGAATATATTGAATATATTGAATATATTCCCAAATGTTTTGGTCTTGATTTAAACATTATGTAATTCAATTACATGGTGAATTTTGATTACATAACTTTAACATAAACAAATCAAATACACTTAATGTTATTCAAATACATGAACACTGATCTTACCCGTTTTATTCACACATGACTGATGCATTTGAATCAAATTAAGTTGATTTGATTTGTTTATGTTAAAGTTATGTAATGTAAATACATGGAAATTCACCATGCAATTAAATTATTCATAAAGTTTAAATCAATAAATGTTTATTAAAGCAGCAAATATGCTATTGGTTGTACTTTAAATCACAATGAAGTTAAAGGAATGAATAGTTTCTTTTAGCAAGAATACAATAAAATAAATATAACTAAATGGGGTTCTTTTTTTCACCAAAGTAAAAATTATATTTTCATCTGAAATCACCGGCAGCAGAAAAACAGATTGTACTGTTTGCACAAAGACAGAGAGAACAGTGCAGTGATTTTAGTGTTGTCCCTGACCAGCATTGCTGTTATGCCTGTGTACTGTTAGCATGAAGATTTTCTGAGAGGGCCATAATGGTGCATCTTAGTGCATTTGTGCTGTGGAGACGCAAACCTTTTTTCACTCAGCAGTGTTTCGGCCAGCAAATCATCTTTCCTTCAGCTGACAATGCAGCCACAGCAGTCTACCAGAAATCACTAACATGAACTAGATGCTGAAAAATATACACACAAGTCTAAAGAAGATAAATAAATGCCTGGTAGATACTACTCCTATTTTCACATCTCAGCTGTATTTCCAGATAATCAGATAACACTAGAGCTTTCCTTGTGGTTGTGCAGGTGAACAAGGTTTTTACATTTCGTGCTAACTGGCTTATTGGAAAGTCAAAATAATATTCTTGGCTTGCTCTGGTTCCTCTTACAATGAAATTCATTTTCACGACTTCACATGATGTCGTCATTTTTAAGTTAAAGCATAATCTTCACTGTTTGTGCAATCAAAGCTCAGGTCTTACCACTAAGCCTTACCAACCATAATGCTCATTATGTAAGTAGGAACAGAATTATATCTGCAACGTTTGAGTGAGTCTCAGTTTGAGTACTCCCCAAAAATATGGTTAGATCACCACACTTTAAGTCCACATGAAAGAAAGCTTAAGTTATACTATATTGTCATTTGGATAGTCGATATAAAGCATTTGCTACAGTTTTCCAGTGCTAGCAGCTAGATATTATATTCCTGAGAGTGGCTGATGATTGGACATGTTGGAAAAGTAGTTTCAACACGATACTGCTATCATGCATAGGACCAACAATATGCAAAATAAGGGTGGATGAATTGAATAATTCAACAAGAAATAGTTTCATGGTCCTGGCAGCCAATAATGTATCACAAAACACATTGCGGTTGGCACAAACATGGTTATTTTTCATGCAAATGAACCTATATTTAATGGAGCCTTGGTGGTTTTTTATTTTCACCTTGCACCATTTTATTCTTGGATTTTAAAGATGAATGTATTTTATGCAACCTGTCCATGTTGGCATAATTTGCCTGGCGTCTACCAAATAACAGATAAATTTACATCAAATGTGTCCATTTGATTGACCCATGGCCTTTGATGTTGACAACAAAAGATATGGGAAGCCTTTTCCCCTCCATTTTAAAAGCCTGTTTATTTTGCTAGATGGATTTTATTATTTGCATGTAGCTTTTTCTGTGCTCTGATATCAGGAAAAAAAAAAGATCAAAAATCTTTGGGTCATACCCAACCCTTCCTCTATAATGCTTTAGAAATCCAATAGGATGAGTTAATGACTATCTAACTGAAGTTCAGCAGTGGGAGCTTGTGTAGAAATCTGCTTTGGCGTCTTCAACTTGTCATTTTTAGGCTAACAGACAATTTATCTACATATAACTGTATTCATTGTCCCTTCATTTCATTAATTACATACCAGGGCAATGATCAATTGGGCTTCATGATGAATTCTTAATCGATTCTGCCTAGCTTGAGCGTTTTGTGTAGCTACTCAAAGAAACTCAATAAAAGCCTATGATAAATTGGAGAAAAATGAAAAGGGTAAAATTACGACTCCATCAGCCACTAAAACATTTCAGAACAGTCCAAAATAAAGTGAAATATGAAGTGAAACTTCACACCGCAAACATTTGCACTTGACCTGTGACGGTAGCATAACAGGGTGTGCGTTTGTGAGGCATGATGCTCAAATTCTCCCCGTGGTGGAAACCACATGCAGCAACTGCACAAACACCAAAGACTGAAGGTGCAGGGTCACGTTTTTCTCCATCAGGGACGAACAGAAGGCTTTGGCTGACTGACTGAGAGATGTTTCTTCTGCTGCTGTGTGTTCTCCAGGCTTCGTCCTTGTCTCAAGGTAAAATGGTTCTGGTGTATTGTTGGTGTAGGCAGACTGGGTCTTTCATCTAGAGACTTTGAGTTCAACTGTGATTATATAGTATATCCTGGCACTTTTTAAAACGTATTCTAATATTACTAAGTAGTACTAAAACTACTATGGTTTTTCTATTAAGTCGATGATACTCAAGCAGAGAGCTTGTAGAAGAGTATTGCACAAACTAGCTCTTAAGAGACAATCACTATCATAGATGGAAAATCAAATGTGCACTTTCAACAAAAGACTTGGTGCAAAAGACACGCTTTGTGGTTAAAACAAAGCTCAGTTTAACTAATGCAGCACAATGCAATCTGAAAAAAAACAACAACTGACAAAAGAACATTCAGCAATGCCTTGGCTCTTTACGTTGCTTTTGTCAAGTGCTGTTCGAACAAAGTGCAACCAGAGATTCGTTTATGCACTTCAATGCACTATGACACATTGGTAAATAATAAGCTGAGCTTCACAGGAGATTGAATGGAGAAAGATGACTTCAATTGTAAGTCAAATGCATATGATGGCTAAAAATAAAGAACGACATCTTAGCGCTCAATTTTCCTAACAGCCATTTTTAGACTACTTGGAGTTCATCTAGATTGTGGAAAACAAGCTGTGGATGTTATAAACACGATCATGTGGCATTTACAAGGCTTAACATTTATAGAGATGCGTTTCAGTAAGAGAATAAGTCAAATGTTCTATTTACATCCATCCAATGTTTGCTGTAAAGAATGCGTGGACCTTGACAGAAATAGAGCGTACAAATCGTACACACACGTAATATGTATAAAATAACTTTATATAAGAGCGATTATAATGCAAATGATCTTAAAGTATAATTATAACAAATATTTTTTTTGCTTTCATTTTAATTAATGATCTCCTTTTGTAAAACATCAAATTCATTACTATAGAGCGTATTAAAATATTAATTATACAACTAAAATACCATTTGTCCATGTCATTTTACGGGTTTAATTGCAATAACTTGGCAAATTAAGAATTATAAGTAAGGTTACGCTGAGTTTTATGTCAGCAATATAATTTTAGCTTGTGTAATATATAAATAATAAATAGCAATATTTTTCTTTCATTTATTTTATTCTGTGCAAGGACTTTTTTTTAGTTATGTACCAAAGCAGACACAGACATCCTACCATTTTTGTTAGAAAAATGAATATTTTTAGATTTTCTGAGAACGTCTAAAGAGAGAAATAACATAATGATTATTCACAAATGCAATTATAATTTTTCTGAATGAATTTCATACGGTGGCTTTTTTAGAGTACGCTTTAATGACCAAGCCGAGTGTCGGCTCTGAGGGAGGCAGATGGAGAAACTAATTTAGAGGACCACGCTGTGTTGAAATACAAGATCAGCAGCCCTTTTATCTAGTTTGCGTTAAATGCAGCAGGTGTTCAAGCAGGTGTCTTATAGTTATAAATAACTTCAACTTTGATATATTTTATTAATAGATAACTTGTACATATCTTGCAAACTCATTCATATTGTACAAAACGCTTAATTAAAATGTATCTACATTTTCTTTAAACTACAAGTAATTCAAACCTCTTCAATGTTCTTGTTTTGACATAGCCTTCAAAGACAAGTCTTCGAATCTGAATTCATAACACTTCATAAAGTTAACTGACACCAGCGGTTTTGATTCATGAATCTTGTTCAGCGGCCTCATTGCTATTGTTTTGATGAATATAGTTGTTGCAGACAGTGACGACTGATAGCAAATTGGAAGATTGCTTATTTAAGCGCTCCGTCTACTTTTACACTTTAGACTGAAATGCCAGTTCACGATGTTCATCTTTTCATCTTCAGGGCTCAATGGTACGCATGACCGATCTTCCAAGAGTAAGAAAAAGCATGCTGATCGTTCAGACGAACAGAGTGAGTGAATGATTACTGCTACTCATGCCTTCCTTTGAAAGTGTCTTTGTCTACATCTGCATCTTATCTACATGAGTCTAATCAGTGGGTGCCGTTAGCAGCAATTTTATGACAATCAAAAAAGGTAACTTATTTAAAAGAGGCCTGCAAAATCAAGCAGTTAATCAAGACGTTGAACAATATGAACACTGTGTTAGCGGTAGGCCTGCTGAGACTATCATCAAACTGAACAGAGAAAAGACATCAGCGAGACCACCGCGAGATTGCACAGAACTGAGATGGCAATCTAGCTCCCCAAAGACAACAGCTTCATGTTATTGCATGCTAGAATTCATTTTAGAAATTAATAATCACGGTGTGAACTAAAGATGTAAATGCTCTACGCAATCACACAGGCATCATACATGAAGAAGATAAAGAATAGAGTCCATGCACTCATTTATTACAGCAAAAATATTGAAAACAATTTTGATAATTCAGTAAGCATATGAAAATAGCCACAGGAGCTGGAATGGCATTGAACACAAAAGGGTTAGAGTTAGAGTTTTTCTACAGCATTACAGGAAGATGCTTAAATCCATTTTCAGAACAAACATTTTCTTCCAAACTAGTAAGTCCCTTTGAGTGAGGTTTTATATTTACTATGCACATTTTGTCTATTTCACTGTTTATTGAATATTTAGTTCAGATAACTGAATATAACTTCCCAGATTGTTAACCGTTAAAAGCAAGGCAGTTTAAAGCAAGGCTTTTTTTTCATGTACTGTTATGTTAAGTGCTTTTCCAACAACCACTTAAATGTTTGGGGTCGGTAAAATCTATTTATGTTTTTGAAATAAGTATTTTATGGTCAGCATAAAACACAAAGTACAAAACATTAATATTGTGAAATTACAATTTAAGATAAAAGCTTTCTATTTTAATATTATAAAATATGACATACTGTTGTGATGTCAAATGAACCCAGTCTTCAGTGTCACAAGATCTTTAGAAAGCAATCTAATTTTGTGCTTAAGAAACATTTCATACTATTGTTAATGTTGAAAACAGTTTGTAAACCTTGATACATTTCTTGTTAGGATTATTTGATGATTTGTATTTATTTATTTATTATTTTGGAAGAGTTTTATAAATCTTACTGCTGCTTTTGATCAATTTAATGCAATCTTACCGATATTTTTCTTTCTTTCCAAAAAAAGAAAAACCTTACTGACCCCAAACGTTTGAACGGTGTTTTTTTTCACCGCCACAGTGGAACATCAGACCAGTGACCTCTGACCCTGTTGAGAGGTTACCCCAAAGCAAGACCTTCAGAATGAGTCACAGTTCCACAGATGATATACAGACACAACTGCATCCTGTAGCCATAAATCAGGAGAACTTCATGAGCTCAAACCACACTGCAGAGGCAATCTCACAAACATTCTAAAAAAAAAAAGTTCTTTCCCCAGTGTCCTCCATGCTACAATATGACATTTCCACAGGAAGTGACTCACGGGATGTGGCTGTGTTGCAGTGTACTGCTACAACGTTTTGCAACACAAAACAATGGCCCACGGTTTACATATTCACTGTGCTGTTTGGGTCTAAATAAAAGTCTAGTGTCTGATGTACTAGAAATACACACTGAGAACAGAATCAACACTCAGATAAGATCAGCGTCAGGATGCGATGTTGGAAAATTTTCTGACTCAACACGGCACGCTTTAAAGATAAAAAAGTCAATGCATTCATAAGAACGATAGAAGACGTTAAAGTAGATGATTCAATGAAATAATTTAAGTTTTCTCTTTTTTTGTCTTTCTGAACTAGTTGAGCTCTCTACACTAAGTCTGTCCCAAGGCTGCTTTGGTGTGCCTCAGACTCTTTACATGAACACTACAGTCGATGTGACGCTCGACCTTTTGGATGTTCAGAAAGCAAATGAACTTGCTCTCCAAATCTGTAAACATTTAAATTGTGGCAGAGTTTTCAAGCACAGCACGACTGCAGCAGTGCAGAATGGCACTTGTCTTGCAAACTGCATCCTGAGAGATTCAAAACTGCACAACTGCACTGCAGCCGCAAAAGGCGACTGCAGGAATGCAACTGAAGTAATTTGCGGTGAGTCATCCGAGATCTTCTCAGAGATCTTTTGATAAGTGTTCTACTTTTGTTTCATTGCTGTAATTGCACTATGTCTGGACTGACCACTGTCTTTCAGAGCATGGTGCTGCCCGATTGGTTGGAGGACATGATCGCTGTGCTGGTCGGTTGGAGCTGATGCATTCTGGGATTTGGGGAACAGTGTGCGATGATGATTTTGACATAAATAGTGGACATGTAGTTTGCACCCAGCTGGGATGTGGAAGTGCAAAAAGATTGGGCTCTTTTGGGCCTGGAACAGGTACCATCTACATCAGTCAAATGCAATGCAATGGCTCCGAGAGCAGCTTGTGGAATTGCAACTCAATCTACATCACTGCCAGCAACTATTGTGGACATAAAGAAGATGTTGGTGTTTTGTGTTCAGGTACTACAAACATTCAGATTCTGTACACTTAATGGGCAAGTACTAAAGAAAGTAAAACTCCACTTTTTCTACACAAAGGCATATGCCATATTTGAGTATTTCACAATATTATCAGTTGAAAGATATATAGAGTGGGTCATTTTTACTTGCCAGGAATTGATTGAAGTTGAAGTTGACATTATATACCTGATTGGAGAATGCAAGTTTGTTTAAATAATATTAAATAGCTTCTGGCAATTGTTTGATATGATCTAAACATCCACATGGCCAAATTATGTCAAACAAGGAGCACTTTATCTTCGGTCTAATTTGATCTGGTAATCACACTGCATATAGCATGACTTATTAAATATACACAACATAATTAATAATAGTGATATAGGTATTAATGTACTTTTTAATATGAATAAAATAATAATGAAAGTGTAATAATACTATTATGTTTTAAAACAAAAAGTGAGTGTTAAATAAAAAAAACACTCAAAAATACAATATTGGTATTAAGCACGCTCTTATTTTGGCAGGTTGTGGTGTTGTCAAATGAAGCAGTAAATGAAATGTCAGATTGGCTGGTGAAAATGTTAGCGCATATCCTATAGTTTAAGCTTGAATGGACGTCTAAAATAGTATTAAGGTTAGTCGGTCTAAAAAAGTGATTGTGCATTAAAAGCTGTCAACCATGTTTGTATGCAAATAAGCAATCTGAATTTATTTACACAGTGCATGTGTTATTTTAGTCTTGTATTAGCACCTATTAGGACCACCAATGCACCCAAATATGGTTATGTTAGCAATGTGGTTAATTAACATTACTCATAATTACCTTGTTACAAGGATGAATACAATGAAGTACATAAATTTTAGTTTGGAATAACATACACTGTTGAATGGTTCAGTAAGAGCAGGACATGACGGTGAATATGTCCAGGATTAAATTAGTGTTGATTTAAGAATTATAACATTTGATTTGTAGACACCAACGTTTTCTGCCAAATGTATTGACAACCAAATTTCATGTGTGTATTTGAGGTCATAGTACGTGACCTCTTGAGGTATAACGTTACCATAATTTAAAGTCTGACACAGGTCAGAATGAACTTTTTTTATGGCGGTGGAGACAATTTCCATGTCAGTTGGTTTTAAAAAAAAACAACAAAAGTAGGGCAGGTTTACAACAGTGTTTCTGAAATGTCAAAGCACACGCATATAAGCTTTAGCTAACAGGTCTTGGTAATTATATCTTTCTTTGATGTATCCACATTGATTAATTTTCTTTCATACAGAAAGTGTTGAGATCATACCCACAACCGACACAACTGAGCTGGACATGACAACTCTTATAGCAGGTGATGCTTTAGTTCCTTCAGTTTATAAAGAAAAATACATGATTAAAACAGGGACATAATCTGAATGATTTTTGTTAATAAATGAAACCTCTGTTTATTTTAGTGTCAACTGCAATGGTGTCTACAAAAAGCAGTAGTGGTGTCTCGGCAGCAGCAATTTGCAGCATCCTCTTATCTATTGCTCTGTTTATGGTTATTGTTTTAAACTTTGCTGCCTATGTGCACCTCAAAAGAGCAAAGGGCAAGTATAAGCATGTTTTACTTGTAAAAGCACCACTCACTCATCTCTTCTGAAGCGGTGGAAACAGTGTCATCGGAATGTTGCAATAGGGTTTGAAAGTAAATACTACGCACTGAAAAACTATGAAAATGCACCGGCACCAAAAAATATTAAACATTATTTTAATATTCCACTTTAGACTATAAAATAACGTTGTAACTGCATGTCAACTAAAGGGGTTAACACTAAGCACAATAACTATAAAGATAACGATAAAGATATAGCTCTATTATTTATAACTATTTTTAATAATAATGGATTGCAACGTCCACACCACAATGATAACGATGAAGGCACAGAGAAACGATAGCTTTAGCCGATGAACTATACAAACATTAACATCCAATCAGAATCCATCCTGTTCTCATGCGCGTGAGAATTTAAAGTGGCAGACGCATCTGTGTTTAGAGTAAACAGACGACGTTGTTGGCTGGTGTGGACGCTAATATCATTACCTTTTTAGTTATCGTCCGTGGTGTGAACGTAGATTTAGGCTAGGGTTAGTAGAATACCTTAACCTGCGAAGTTATTATAGTTAGTATGTAGTATGTTGTAGACCCATCAAAATACAGTGTTAAACAGACAGTCTACTAATACTCTACTGACTGCTAGTTGACATGTAGTTGCAAAGCTACTTACTGTTAGTATTATGTCTAAAGTAGACTATCGAAATGAAGTGTTACCAAATATTTAAACCATTTTAGACCTTTCATTGCTGTATTGTTATGATCTTTAAAGTAATTCACAGACTCCATTTCAGTGTATTCCATTCCATTCAAATTCTTTTTTATTAATCACAAAGAGAGTTTTGCCAACTACTAACCCGTTCTTTTGATTTTAGTTAATTGTACAATACAAAAGCTTAAGGTGACGGCTTAGTGCTGCATTGGGAAGTTTAAAGCATTTGCTTTTATTCTCTTTGTCAACAGAATGTGTGATTCACCAACAACAAAGTAATTCTCACTCCAGCCTGGAGAACCAGTCCAATGCAGAGATGGGAATCTACGACACACAAGCTGTCCACTCTGATGGGGGACATCAGTATGGTTTGTATTGCTATTGTTTTTATCTTTATTTCTTATTTTCTATTTTTATTTGCTACTTCTTAAATTACTATTTATTTTTTGTATTTATTATATATTATAAACATTCTTAAATGAATTTCAGATTATGATCTGCTGTCATATGTAATTAAATTTTTATTTTTAATAAATTGGGTCTATAATTATAATATAGCCTACATAACATGCTAAAAAAAAAGTATGTATTGTCTAAATAATGTTCTGTTTTGTCATTTCTGTAATGGTCAAATTTAAATTTTGCTATGTTTTTCACTCCTCAGAAAGTCTTGGCCCGAGAGTGAGCTCAAACTATGTCCGCAGATTTAGCAAGAAAACAAATCGGCCCACTCACAACAGTGACAGCTCCACTGATTCAGACAATGAACTTCACAACATCAATCGACCGCAAAGACTGCTTCGAAACTCAAGTATGCTGCTTTTAGCAGACAACACATCTATTGCAGATGACCACAAATATCAGCTAAAACAGATAGGAATAGAATCAGTCCTTATTTAAAATCACACATATCAGAGTAAGAGCTGTTTTACACAGAACCAGATATTATTGGTTTAACTGCTAAGTTATTTTTACATAAAACGGAGTCAGTGAGTGTCGGTGGAGGAAAATAGTTTCCTTTTATACTTTAGTTCAAACTATATTTACATTAGAGAGAGCTTTCAGACAAACCTCACTGCAATCGTTGAGCATGCAATTGTTCAGCTTCTGACTTCTCCCTTATGAAAGTTTAAAGCTGTTTTCAGTGTGAAGAGACAATAGAGAGAAAATGGGGCAAATTGTCATGCACTACCTTTCAAAATGTTAGGGGTTGATGAGATTTTTAGTGTCTTATGCCCACCAAGACATATAAAAACCAAAACAACAAAACAGAAATATT
Source organism: Enteromius thamalakanensis (assembly GCA_032357475.1). Classification (NCBI taxonomy): domain Eukaryota; kingdom Metazoa; phylum Chordata; class Actinopteri; order Cypriniformes; family Cyprinidae; genus Enteromius; species Enteromius thamalakanensis. The sequence continues at coordinate 16,840,465 of JAUCMT010000032.1, forward strand.
GTAAAAACATTGCAATTTTAAATAACTGTTTTCTATTTAACATATTTTAGCATGTAAATTATTTCTGTATTGACAAAGTTGAATTTATCATTGTTTTCGTTTTTCTTTTTTTTTTTATTCTTTTGCAACAATGTAAGTTTTTAATAAAATTTTAGATTAATTTTGACAATGAAAGTCAGTTTCTGCCAATAAATTAAATATAAGGTTATTGTGACTTTTTATTTCACAATCATGATTTTTTTAATCAGAATTTTGAAATATAAACTCCAACCTTTAAACAATAAACTTTTTGTATTATTCACTGGAGGAAACGTGCTTCCATATTTGACACATCCTTGCTAAATAAAGAATTATCTTATTGAGTTTAAAAGTAGTGTACAGATTAAAGTAATCCACTAGTTTCTTGGTTTTAACATTAAAGAGATGTCATATATTCTTGTTAAACAAGTCATGGCTGTGCACTGAATAGAAATTTGTGCAGAAATTTGAAATGTATGAATTCTGTCTAGCAGGAGACGTGAATGACGTAGACGATACAGAAAGAGAAAGACGTGTGCACAATGTGGAAATCAACATGGACACCTTTCAAAAGACAGGTACGCACAAATAAATCATAGTCAAATTCATGGGAAATTTTAAACTTGCTTATTGTTTCAGTGCTCCTGACACCCACAAGCAATGCATGCAGATTTCACGTGACAGTATTTATTCAACTTCAAATAAGGAAACTGGAAATGTATACATTTTCCTTTTTTCTGTACACAGCAGATAATAAGAATGATACCAGCAGCACTTCTTCTGGAGAGTTCTATCAAAACACAGAGATGGACACGGACAACCTTCTCCAGTCACGTATGCACAAATTATGTTGATTTAACTTTATTAGATTAATCCAGTAACAGTGCCATAAAATATTTAGAATATTTAGTAACAGTAGTTGATGCATTACAATGAGCAATAACAAATACTTTTAGCTCAGGTCCATTAAAAAATATTAACAAATACAATTTTTTATTTTAATCAGTTTATTAATAAATGTTGATTAACATCAACTAAGACTAATACATTCTTCAAACATATTTTCATTGTTAGTTCATGTTAACTAATGTTAGCAAATGGAACCTTATTGTAAAGTGTTACCAAACACATTTATTGCTAATGTGAATATTTAATAAATACTTATATTTGAACATTTTTCCTTTATGAAGCACTTCAAGATAAGGTACCACTGACAGTCTTGTCTTGTCTTATTGACCATCACACACCTGAAACTGACAATAAAGGTAAAGCGCAGATTTAACACTGATGCAACATCAGATTTTGAATATGTTTTCCTTTAAGAAATTGCATTTTGAAAATTGCACTTTTAGTAAGGAAATAAATTCCAGATTTATAAACCCTCTTTTTGCTCGTAGAAGTAGATGTGAATGATTCAAGCAGTACATCTTCTGGCGAGTACTATTACAACACAGAAGCTGAAACAGACAAGAATTTAATGTCACGTATGTAAAAACAAATCATACTTTGGATTAATTCAGAGAGAACATTAGGTATATCCACTACTATTTAATCTTTTTTTTCTCTAATGTAGGTGAGGAAAGGCCATCCCTACAAGAAAAGTCACCTTCTGCACCCCTGTCTCACGGTGACCATCACATACCAAACCCTGGCAGTCAAGGTAAAGCTCTGATTTAAAACTCTCGATGAAATCGCAGATGCTTTCACCCTTAAGGTCAAACAGTATCTTGTAGTAGTGAAATGCATTTCAGATTTATGAATTCTCTTTTTATGTCAGTGGTGGATGTGAATGATTCAGACAGTGCATCTTCTGGCGGGGACTATCAAAACATAGAGATCCAGAGTGGTAGGTTCACATAAATCATTTAGGATTGAGAGTATTTTTACTGAGCGTTTTGAGGTTTCATTCTGTCAGGTAAATCTCATGCATCTGTTTTCTCTAGAAGATGAGGAAAGCCCATCACTTCCTGAGAAGTCACTACAGACACCCCACAGCACACAGATGACAGGAAGCACTGCTGGTTACAGCAGCTCTCATGTACCTGTCGCCCACAGTCAAGGTGCCTTTTTGATTTCACATTGAGACAATATTGACTACCGTTTATTTTGATAGAGATATATGCAAATTCCTCTGTGCTTGGCAGATGGGAATGATTCAGATAGTACTTCATCAGAAGAGTTATATCAGAACACAGAGATTGATGAAAACGCCCTCCATCCTTACGGTATGAATTAAACATACAGTATATAAAAGCCATTGTATGTGTTATAAGACAACAAGCACTTCTCTAATTTAATGCAAATATTTCATTATAACTACATCACCAGCAGAACATTTAGAAAAATTCAAAAGATTGATTAGTGACCCATAATGGTGCAGGATCTTTAATATTGCGTCTTCATTTTGTTGTAATGTTTCTTTGTTTAAATTTGTGAATATTTCCATATTTACAGGTTTAAATTACACTACTGCACTACAAATTTGGGTTCAGTAAGACTTTTGTAATACAACTTATGGTGTGCATTGCTTCCACATATATATCATTTTTATGTCATGACGAGATGCCATTTTAAAGTCATCTTTTCTCAGAATATTAATGAAATCTAATGCTATTAAACAACATTATGTCTTTAAAGCAGCATAATTATCTTGTTAAAATTACTTTGTTTTTAACTGTTTAATTTTATTACTATTATATTTATTCAAATTTTTTTAAAAGAAAAACAAAAAGCTTTATATATATATTTATGGGTGTGTGTGTATATGTTGTTCTGACGAAAAAAATATATCATCAAAACATCACATTATTATTGGAGAAGATTGCTTTAAAACAATATATCTAATTATTACAACATAAATGAGTGAAAAAAAAAACTGTATGGCTGTAATGTGCCACAGTATTTTTATAATATGCCATTATTATAAGAAAAAAAAAGTTTTAACAAAAAAAGTAATTTTAATTTGAGGATACAACACCTCATTAATACAACATATGTAAAAATAAATAATAGAAAAAAAAATAATATGTGCGTCACCATGAATTTTATTCTGATTAATTAATTTAGGGTGAAAGTAAAACAGAAAGTAGAACATTTCTGGTTTAAATAAATATAAATAAAAAAGCATAACAGAATGATTTCAGAAAGATTATTCAGTACATTTTTTCATTTATTAAATAAAAAAAAATTCACAATACTGCTGTTCTTATCGTATTTTTTATTTTTATTGTTTTATCAATACTACATATTAAGGAAATATCTAAAAACATCTAACTAAAATTTGTGCCTCTTGTTTTTGGAAGGTGAGGAAAGCCCATCACTACCTGACATGTCTTTTCAGAATCCCCACACTGCACAGATGACAGGAAGTACAGATAGTTACGGGGACCTTCATGTACCTAGAAACCTCAGTCAAGGTACCTCTTGTACTTAACCATGTGACAGTACATCTCTGCTCACAGAGCTTCCTTTCTGAAATCTCCATACTCCTTTGAACCTAAAGCTTTGTACAGCAAACCTGAACTCTAAAGCATGCAGTATTAGTTTGCTCAAATCACAAAACACTTAACACTTTGTTTTTTTTAATTTTAGAAACAGATAACAGCAGCACAGCATCAGAGGCATCGTATGTTAATGTACCACCCAAAGAAGAGAGTGACGACCATTCAGCTTCATCTTCAGAGAACGACTATGATGAAGTTGACTGGTGAAATCAACAACAGCAAGACATTTTTCTGAGCAGGTAAAAACCACAAATGATTTTTTTTAATTCTTGATTCTATTTAGTCTCTGAACAATAATGTGCATTTATTATTTAGGACAGAGGATTCTCAACATGTCCCTGAGAACCAAGGAATGTAACACAGACGGGCCCTTGCAATACCTGAGTGTTTCTTAAGGAATATTCTGGAAGAACAAAAAAAAATCTACATTGTGTACTTAAAAATTAAAACTATAATCTTCCAATCTCATTCTTTTTCCAACTATGCAAAATGTCTAAAAATTTGCATGTGCATTTAAAATATTTGCATATGTTATAGCCTTTCATTATTCAAAATAACAGTTTTTAGTATATTGTTATATACAGATATAGATAGATAGATAGATAGATAGATAGATAGATAGATAGATAGATAGATAGATAGATAGATAGATAGATAGA
>JAUCMT010000032.1:16844744-16860669 GCA_032357475.1 Enteromius thamalakanensis
GATAGATAGATAGATAGATAGATAGATAGATAGATAGATAGATAGATAGATAGATAGATAGATAGATAGATAGTTCTATCAGCTACAGTGCTTCATCATTCTAAGGGAGAATGTAGCATTGTCAAAGAGACTCACAATTACTTCACACAAAAACTATGAAGAAAATGACTTATTTTTGATATCCAGCCGCACAAACTACACAAAGCAAATGCTGAAAATGCCCAGCATTCTCTTTTGTGAGGAGAAGAGCATGCTATGCTTGCTGGTGCACACGGGTAAGATTTAAGAGAGCTGCTCATACTTTGTGTTTTCCACAAACCCACTTTAGCTGTTGATGTTCCCTCAGGTCAGAGAGCGACACAGCTGAGTGCCAGCTACACTGACATGCGTACGCACGCCAACCCTTTCTCCTTCTCAGTTTGGCTTTTAGTTTGTTTTGGTCCGGCATGTTATTCCTAAAGCAGAGGACAGGCGAGAAGCTTTGTGAGGATTTGAATATTTTTCTGTACTTGTATTTCACAGATGTACAATTCAACCAGGAGCAAATCCATCATACAGCAGACTCGCTGCTTTAACTTATCGAATTAACTTTATCACCAGCTGCAAACCTTATTTTTCCAGTTTTAACAACCCATTTATAGAGCAAATTGCTATTATCAAAAACTATTATCTTGTGTATGGGTCTGCTCCTCTCTAAAGGTCAAACTGGTGCTGGATGTGGTCAACAAGCAAACAAAATAATAATAATACGATATTGTAATGTTTGTATTAAATATAATAACATAAAAGAAGATAATTGAAAAAATGTAAGCCTATTTTAAGGAATATTTTATTTACATTTGTAGGATTAAAATTTATTTTATGTTTTTTTTAAACAATAAAATAAATCTGAATCTTAAACCTAATAATCAAAACAGCATTACAGAGTTCAAATTTTCAAGCTAACAAAATATCATTTGAATTTTTAAGTCTATTCAAAATGAATATCAACTATAAACTACTTTATAATACTTTCTTGTACTTTATACTACAGCAAGTAATAAGCAATGTATGCAGCTAACGTCCATCTGATTTATCACCGGTTTAAAAAAGGTAGCCTTAAGTTCACATTTGTAAAGCTTCATTGAATTCCAACCACATTCTTTCCTAATTAAAGTTGGAAGCTTGAACATCATTAAAACACAAAGACCCTTTAACTTAAGAGCTCGGCTGTGTCTGAGCACGCAGCAAAGTGCATCATGGCCTAAATACGGAAGATAACAACATAAAAGGCATGGTGCGAATGATTCACTGTCTGTTTGATGCAAAAGTTGAGTAAGACTCTGCAAGACACTGCGCTGAAGATAATAAGGAAATGACGCAGCCCGGAGGAAAAAAGTGTTGGTGCTAAAAAAGATGGCGTGTTGCGTTGAGGGCTTGTCCAGAAGCGTGTCTTTATCAGCATGAACAAATTTAATAAAGCTTATCTGTAAGAGGGCAATAAGATGACTTCAACAAAGACATCATTAACTGACAAACTGGTGCTGTGCAAAAAATAAGCCTGTCTATGGCAGTCTAAGAATATCAATGAATTGATAATGAATGAACAAACTGCTGCTTCTGCTACAGTAGAATACATGCATAAATGCTGCCCCCTCCTGATCAAATGAAGGTCCCTTCTGATACCTTACCTGAAAAATAAATAGTCACAAGAGGAGTCCCATTCCAGATCCTCAAACATGATTACAGTGAAATCGCAAGATGTACATCTTAAACGGTTGCAGGCCCTTCAAAAACAAGACAATTCTTGTTACTGACCACAATCAAAATAAATTTGCACATGTCTAAATACAATCTTAATGGGGAAAATATGTATTGTGATAGTGGTTGTTAATATTGAGCTCACTAGAAAATTATATATATATATATAATTGCATGCATGTGGCTCTCAAGTGCAAGCCAGATTGATTCTGGTGTAATTTTCACCTTTGTGAAACACTGGTTCCAATACCGTGTGGTACAGAACTTCCACCAAGAAACACAGGACAACACCTGAAAAGGTGAACATAAGTAAGTAACAACACATTTATCCAACCTGTTCCATGTTTAAAAGGCTTAATATCTCCTGTAAAACTTGTATAATTGAATCTTTCTGAAATTAAAAACTTACTTCTTGGACATTGTCTGAGAACATGCATCACTTGTGGTATTTGCTGCAGTGTATTCCTGTTAGTTCATGAGAGACGTTAAAGATTCGAGACACGCACTATAAACAACAACTGGCAATATTACAAATGAGAAAGTATGAGAAAGTATGTATGAGAAAGTAGCAGATCATAAGGTTTTGTCCGGTTATTTGGCTTACATGAGTGCTGATGGGTTGGTAATCATCATCCAGTATTTCCTGCAGCATAGCGTCAATATCTTCATTGTCGTGTCGAGCTTTTTTGTATCCTTGTTTTCTGGAAAAATAAGTCGAAACATTATGGTTTTGTCTTGGAAGAATCTGTTTTACTTCAAGTCTGGGAAATTATGTAACGCTGTGTATTCGCCACGTGAGGCGTGAACTTTTTTTAAGCATTTCAGTCAGGTTAGTAATACATTATCTGGATCAAAAGTGTGCTTATACGCTAAAGATATAGTTTTATATTATCCGCAGAAGTCTTGCAGCTAGGTTAGCTCGGGTGCTAGTTTTGCTAGCTTGGTACCTGGACTGTTTCTTGTCCTCGGGGTTCGCACATATTCGGTCCGTTTGTTTTAAACCATAAGGTGATTGTTTGGACGCAGACGTGCTGCAACAAAACTTTGATTCGACTTCATCAAGTAAATCATCCAGATCATCCGCCATGGTTATCCGGTGGAGAACGCCACCTTTGTTACCATAGAAACGCGCGGAAAATTTCTTCGCAATCCTTTCAGAAATGCGTAATATAACTAGTCAAATTCTACAAAATTAGCTTTACAAGCCCTGATAAATATAACATGATCGTGCTCTGGAAGCTAACCTAACGCTTCCGGTTTGCTTGTTTGTTCCTGAACCGAAAACGATTCGTTGTCGGCAGGATTCGAACCTGCGCGGGGAGACCCCAATGGATTTCTAGTCCATCGCCTTAACCACTCGGCCACGACAACTCATATACCTAGATATTTTCGAAGCCGAACACTTTTTTTAATTTCAGAAAAGCGGTAAACGAAGGAGAGTATTATAATGTAGCGTTTTAAATAGGGTCTTAGGTGAACATCCGCAAGATCCGGGTAAGATAAGCTGTGCCAATTTGGCTAGTTCTTAACTTATGTTCACTCATTAATTTCTTAGGGAAGTTTATGCAAGCCAAACGTGCACAGGTTTATCGCAAATATTGAACTCGTGAAACATAAAAGGGGGGCAGAAAATGTATGCGTCTATATCAATTCATTTAGTTAATTAATCACATGAAACCGTTTAAATGATTCGGTTCAGTCGCAATGACTCTTTAAAATTATTATTATTAACAACGGCTTGCTGCCACCTACAGGTGGTTTTAATTTCACATTTAAAATTATCTTTTCATTACATTTCGTAAATAATTTCAAAGAGGAGTTTTCAATATTCCATGTTTAAAACATCAAAGCATTATTTCTGCATTTGTACGTGCATGTTAAAGCATCCAGTTTCCCTCTGAGCTGAATTAAAGCGTAAATACATCTAATTTATCTTCTGCAAAGAGAAGTGTAGTGAACTCTGAACTTCTGCAAAGAGTCATTTTCTTGACACTGATTTCATTTGTTTGGTAACAGACTAAATGTATTATTAGGCTATTATAATTCATAAAATTGGATTAACTGATTAAATGTAAGACTTTTACTCACAAGATGATGCACTTTTAGAAAAAAAATGCTTTATAAAGGTTAAAATGCCTATAAAAGTAAAAATCTAATTAAACCAGTTGGAAATATTAATTTCTATGATATGATATGAACTGACCTCCACACAGAATATTAAGTGATATTTATAATTTAATAATATAATATAATATGAGTATCAGCACAATAACACACTTAGCAAAATATATTTTAATTATCTTTAATGATAAAATCCCATAAAACATTAAGATATTATTTTTGTCAATATCACTATAGGTCTACTGACACAAAATTATTTTCAAAATCCCTTTGTCATGTCCAGTGTAGACAGCTTCAAGCTCTTTTTGGTACTAGTTATGAATAGTTCATTTCTAAATTTTAATTTGCAGTTAATGTCAAGCTATAAACATAGCTGGCTAATATGGTTGATTTACAGAAGACAACAAGCAGAGCATGCATCTTTGTAGATGGCTTAAAAAGACTTAAATATTTCAACATAGTTTCTTGTTTCAGAATAGGGGTGAATACTTTTTTGAAATGTGCACTTAAAATGAAGCCTATTCATTTGGAGTTTTTTTGTTTTACATTTAACCTGACTTAAAAAAATGTAAAGTATGTGTAGGCCTGATTATTTTTCTACTTAAAATAGTATATTTTGGCCTGGTTTCACAAACAGGACTCAATATTTTTTGGCGTTGACGAAAAACGCATGCGTTCACTGAAAGAAAAGACAGGCAGCTACCACTAGGTGGCAGTCGCAGTACAGAGCTGGCAATTATAAGCTTAATCTAGTTGAGTGGAAAAATAAACAATTTACAGTTAAGCATCGTGCTTCTTTTGTATTATGTATTATCGTTTCTCTTGTATAGGTTACTTTATTTACATGGTAAATATTATAGAGTATTGATGTCAAATGACTCTCGCCCCGATCTGGGTGGAATCTAATTTTGGATTTAAATTGATTAGGACGTTTATACAGCAAATTTTCTACATATTCCATGAAAGAAAATAGGCCTAGTATGATCAGGAAGAAGACTACAGTGATGGTGGCCAACATTATTAGATCAATACTATTTTCAGCATCTAAAAGATGGTTTAAAGTCAGTTATATCTTCTGCTGTAGTGTGGTAGTAGGAAATATCAGTACACAATTCCAAACATTCATTTTGCCATTAACTGTTATAATCCAGTGATACTTTTGTTTGTTCCACACAGAGATCTGATCTGATCCTCATCTAGTTTGCCTGGGATAGCATAAAGAAACAGAATAAACTAGGACAGACTAAATTCAGAAAAACTGTGCAGAACAACATCTCCAAGACAATTCAAGAAAGCTCCCTGCAAAGCTATAGTACTGTTTAACGTTTTAGGTAGTTCTAAATAATGTCATAAATGGATATTGTTTTATCCATTAACTTGAATTAATTATATTAATTGGATTGAGCATCCTTTTCGTTTAAAGCAGATTTTCCCCTTTGTGAACTTGGGCAGAGTTTTTTTGAGTTTTGCATATAGCTTTCTTGTAACGTCTTGGAGATATTGTTGACTGCCACCTAGTGGTAGCTGCCTGTCTTGTCTTTTAGTGAACGCATGCGTGCGTTTCGTCAACGCCAAAAAAACGCGGAAAATGAGTCTAAAAATCCAAATGAACCGAACAAGATCGACTCGACCAAAACGTCAATAAATGAACGCGTGTCACCTGATTCACAAATGCAGATTCCTTTTGCATGCGCAATTTATATATTAATGTAGAACAGACCAGTTTTATTCACAAACATGACTTTATTTGTACAAATCGCTGTACAAGCATTTAATCCTGGATGTACACATACTCAAATCGAAAGGTATTTGTGTTTGTAATGAGACACATGCATTAAACTTATGTAGCGCATGGATAATTGTGCATCTATTAATCATTTTGAGTCTAAAATCATTCCATAGTCAAAGACAATTTAGTTTTCTCCAAAAATAGATTTAATTTGATTAATGATTCTAAATGATTCGTAAAAGATTTGTGTGAAACAGTTCATCAGTCTGTCTAAACCCCTCCTTCCCGTGAGCCCTCACTGCTGTGATTGGTCAGGTGGCGCAGTCCTTTATAATTTGGTCTACCGCCACAGCGTGTGTCAAATAATGAAAGCCAGTCTTCTTGACATGATGTAATCCACCATAATATATATACTGACAGTATGGTATGGTAATCCACGTGGAAATTGTACTATTTGTGGGCGGGGTAAATTGTTGGCGACGCTGAAGGTGGGCGGACATCATGCAAATGTGTTACTTCGTGTGTTATGTGTAACAGAAAAAGATTCGAATGGTCAAAAAAGACTCGTTCCCTGACCGGGAATCGAACCCGGGCCGCGGCGGTGAGAGCGCCGAATCCTAACCACTAGACCACCAGGGATCCAGTGTGTTCGTTGATTGCACCCTATAATACACATTAGAAAGTCTCCAACACACCATGTCTATGCTGAAATCAAGAAATTCATAAAACAATTTAAAAATATGCAGGTTTTATTACAAGATAGTAAAAACCACATCTGATTGAAATTTTTATTTATCTGAAATACAATAAATTAATGCGTGACACTTTGAAAAATACATTTACAAAACCGTGACTCATGCTGGTAATAATAATGGAAGAGGTTTGCGAAATTTACTCTGCAGGAACACTCTGGGAACACACAAACCCTCTTTTTTATTCACAGTTTCTCTCAACACATACTCGTTCACTTGAGTTTCAAATCCTGCCTGTTGGAACAAACCCGCCAAGCACTCTATGAGAAGAACAGATGGGAAAAATAAAACATTAGAAACAAAACACTCATTTCAGTGCAGGAAAACAGATGATACACTGACCTTTTGAGAAGAAAAAAGAACGGGTCCCATCCTGTCTTGCATAGAAATTCTCACCCAGTTTATTGCCTGACTTAAACCTCAACATGGCATGATCATACAGTCCATAGTCCCTGAAGAGAACAATACCTCCTGGTCGCAATACCTGTCAGTTTGAAAGCAGAAAAAATATTACACAATGAAAGTGCATTATGCAAAATCACATGGAAATAAGTCACGTTTAACAAAATGTCATAGATGTTAGAGTCTTACAACATGTGATGAGCAGTACCTTATAGATTTGTTCCAGGGCTTTCTGCATCTTGTCAGGATGAATTGCAGACAGAACAAATATCAAAGTGGCTACATCCACTGTCTCCACTTGTATGGTGGCCTGGAGATCATCTTTAGTGAGGTCACACTGAAATGCAAGGCATCGCTCAGTGCAATACAAGGCATTTTGCTGCAATAATAAATCATCATAAATAAAGGCAGAATGCATATATAATTAGTTACATATAAGATAAAAAAAAAATGTTGACCAGATGTGGGTTTTAAAGTAAAAAAAAAACACAGCTTGGTCACTTTTACCTTTACAAACTCAACAGCTCGTGGAGAGAAGTCACAAGCATAAATGAAGATATTGAGATCTTCTTCCAGAAGAGGGAAAATACAGTTTCCAACCCCACATCCAGCCTCCAATAACACCAGCTTCTGCCCCTGAGACTGAGAGAATAGATGGAAGTTCATCTAGATCGTCATCAACACTAACTCAAACATGTTACAGGAAATGCATGCGATATATCTTACTTCTCTGCAGTTTTTAAGTTCCTCAAACTCTCTGGTGGTCCAGTGCCGGTCTTTAAAAAAGTTCGTCGTGTTTCTTTTATAAAACAAGTCCCAGTTTTTCTGAGCATCCGTTTCGAGTTTCTGCTGCTTAAAGTCCGACACTAAGACGCGGTCATTCCTGACTTTCTCCAGCTCCTCTGGTGTCAGGATCCTTTCACTCAAACCGCTGGACTGATGAGGAGAAGCAGAGTCCATCTCACCTGTCACTGACATGACTGCCGAAAACTAAAACAACGACCTAAACCAAGTGTGTGTTGGGAGGTTTTACGATAGTAAGACACAGAACTTCATGTTTAATACAGTATTACATGTAACTAACCACCTCAATGACAAAACGCAAAAACAGCGGTTTCAGGTACACATATGCACTTAAACTACCTATATATAAAACGAGTTAAATGTTAAATGTGAAACTGTTTTAAAACGAAGCACGTTCTCGTGTATCCACTCGGCATCTGTCTTACTCGCGCATTGCGGTGATAAAGAAACAATAGATGAGTCACTGCCACATACTGGACTGGATGAGACACGCACAGCGGACTGCTTACCTTCATATGCGCTATTAAGAAAATTATGAAAACAATGCATTTATCAACTATGATATGCGGGGACAGATTCTTGTATGTTGAGACACGTGGTATCATTTCAAACGTAACAGCGTTTCAAATTTCTAAACAAAAAAGTGAAGGAGGGAAACTTTTTATCAGATTTATATTAGTCATTTTCCTACTATTATTTAAAATTCACATTTTATTTGTCTCATACACAAGTACGATATGCAGTAAAATGCAAACACAATTGCTCAGACCTTAAAATAAAAGACTATGAATAAGATTTTACTAAGAAAGAATGAAAATATAAAATTTTAAATGAAAGTTAAAAATTAAAATAAAATGAAATAAATAGCTGCACATGTACAAAATACACAATATAAGAAATATAAGAAATACAGAAAATACAGTTGTGCAAGGTAGATAAATAAAAGCTAATATGAAGTGTCTAGTGCTTGTTAAAGTGGCTTGTGATGGAGTGATATAACTAGCTAATGACCATGAAAGTGCAGTGGTGCAGTGGCCAAAGTGCATGTCCAGAGTGAGTGCAAAAAAAACCCACTATGTGTGGATCAGTACCGATTGAGAGACTGCAGGAAGAAGCTCCTCCTCATTCTCTCTGTGTTGGCCTTCAGGGAGCAGAAATCGCTTTCCTGACCTCAACAGAGAAAACAGTCCATTGTTGTGATGGCTGAGGTCCTTCACAATCTTCGTGGCTTTAGTCCAGCACCGGCTGCTGTAGATCGAGTGCAGGTCCGCACCACCCTCTGTAGAGCTCGTCTGTCCTGCATGGTGCTGTTCCCAAATCAGGATGCTCTTGATAGTGCAGGAGTAAAATTTCCTGAGCACCTTGGAGGCAGTCTGAAGTCTCTCAAGCATCTGAGGTGGTAGAGACGCTGTCGGGCCTTTTTCACCAAGGTGTTGATGTGACAGGACCATGACAGGTCCGGCATGAACACCGAGGTATTTGAAGCTGTTCACTCTCTCCACTGGGCTCTTTCATGTGTGACTTTATGTAGGCCTATTTATAAACCTTAAACTCAAAAACAAACTAATTTCTCCTTTAATTATATTCTTAGAGCCCTATTGTTGAGGTAATCTAGAAAAACATGAATCGTAATTTTCTCATTTACATTTCAAATGTACTTTATCATTCTTTTGCATGGGTGGACCGTGGAATGCATCATTTTTGTTAGGTTGGAACAGAAGTTACACTAATTGTGTGTCTTCTTATACCACAGGTTTGGCATCCTATAGGGAGAACTAGTAATCACAGATGGTTCAGTCTGGATCCAACCCTTACAAAGATCTGAGATGACCAACCCCTCAGAGGACCTCAGGTGATACCAATCCTTAAACAACATGCAAAACGACCAAATTTTGCTTTAGGTTTAATCGCAACATATAAGCAATACAAGGAATAGTTCACCCAAAAATCTCAAAAAAACCTCAAGTAGTTCCAAACCTGTATGAATTTCTTTGTTCTGCCTAACATAAAAAAACAGGCTCATTTGGCAAATACTGCAAAGTGCTAAAAAAAATATCAAATAACCATTTTTGTGTTAATTTTCAGCATGGAGATACTTTTTTAGTATTACATGATCCTTCAGAAATCATATTAATACGCAGATTTGGCGCTAAAGAAACATTATATAATGTTTAGAAAAAAGCTGCCTATTTTATACAGTTATATTTTGAAATACATTTAAATATAAAAATAATTTTAAATTGTATTAATATTTCACAATATTAGCTGACTTTGAAAAAGGTAAAAAAAATATTTTATCTGAACTATCTTTTTAATTTTGTATTAATACTGTTATTCAGAGAGAAACTGAAGTTCAGAAGTCTTTAAATATTGATGAATTACAAATTATGGATGACTGGGACAAGATTCATATCTTGAAACTGTTATTTTATATGTACAATCAAACTTTTAATGCTACTGTTGTGTTTGTTGTATATTCATGCTGGTCGAGGCAATAAATTACAAACCAATACAAACTCAGTATTGTTTATTTGAAATACAGGTGCTTTTGATTTCTGGTCAGCTGGCTTTAATGGAAAGCTCTGATCCTGTTTATACAGACTGGCAAATCAACACTTTGTTCTGAGAAAACTGAACAAAAGATACTAAAACGTTGCAGCGAGAGTGTTGTTGCTCATCCAGTACGAAGAAAGCCATTTACACCAATCAACATGCAGTCTCTCAGCCTCTGGCAGCAGGCAATGTCCGCGGTGGCAGTAAGCATGCTCATTTTTAATTTACTCAGCACCCCCCCCAAAAAAAACCAACAACCCCCCCCCCCCCCCCAGACGTTTATACAACTAGTTTAATTTCTCAAAAACCTACATTCAAACCATGATACAGTGCAGTACCTGGACCCCCTTTAAAAAAAAAAAAACATTCCACGGATCATCGAACATGCCCAGCCCCACGTTACACAGTTCAGCCTCAATCCAGCACCAGACCGGGCACAAAGGGGGCTGAAGGGTGCCCTCTGAAGTGTACAGGCGTCCTCAATGTCTGCAGTGGTGTGGATGACGAGCGCCCCCTCTCTCGTGTTCATATACAGTATACGTTTAAATTATACAGGTAGCAGCAACACCCCCTCGGCGAGGGGTTAAGAGGGTGAGGGGGTGACATGGACTGATAGGGGAAAGAAAGACAGAGGAGCAGTGAGGAGCAGCATCTCTCTACACTGTTCCAGCGTCTCTGCTCTGGTCCCTCCGGCGACGGTGCTCTGTTTTGTTCCGGCTTTCTGAATGCTCTCGATCGATTGGCTCCTTTTCTCGTTCTCTCTTCCTCTCGCGCCGGGATTCGCCGTTCTCTTTCTCCTGCAGGTTCAAGCGTCTTTTCTTTTCTCCCCGCCGCTGACCTTTCGGCTTACCTGAAAGGACAAATGGCGACAGTATGAGGAGTTTTGCAACAATTATTTTAGTGTTTATTCTTTCTCCACCAAATGCAAATTCTGAGATACATGGCTGTTTTTATTCAGCAAGAATGCATTCAAATGGATTTATAATATAACAAAAAATCTCTTTTCAGAATTATTTCAGAATTATGATGTGACACTGTAGACTGGAGTAATGATGCTTTGCCATCACGAAATATGTTTTAAGAAAAAGAATATTATTTCAAAAATATTACTCATACTGTATTTTGACAGCTTTGCTAAACATAAGATGCTTGTTGTTCTTATTCATATTTACAGAAAATCCAGTTTTCTTGCATGTTTATCAGTAATGTTTACACTTTTCTGGAAACTTACTTTCAGTGTTTTTGCACACTAATCTGGGATAAGAGAGTACTGTATCATACACACACACAATATGAATATCACGCTGACCAGTCAGAGTTTGGCAGGCATCTGGGCTGATTTATTTGCCGTGCAGGCGTGTTGAATTATTCTATCATTCTATTAATCAGTCTTTAGTGATTTTCCCATCATTCCTCATCTCTCTCCGGCTCCAGATGGCCTTACTCATTCAACCTAAGATGACCATTGTTCTTAATTTTCAGATGTTTTGGTTTGGGAGACGTCCCTTCGGCAATCATCACTTCCATTTAAAAGTGTTTTTCATAGATTATTAAGAAGTTTGATGGAATCCAGGTTGAAGACTCATTTGTACAGTTGTGAAACAGCAGAGCCATCTGGTGCATTGTGTGATTGGTTGTGTCTGGTCTACCACAAGATGACAGTCTTGTTCACCATCTTTTTCAATTTTATTCTTTCTTTCAAATTATGGTTGACCAGTGTTTTAAGGAGACGTTCACCTACAAATTAAATTTGTGTTATGTTTTCTTTTTTTCCCCAGTGACCTTGATCTAAAACTGCAATAAAAGTAAAGTATTATAGAATATATATATAGTGCTGTCAAATAATTAATCACATACAAATTTAACGTTTTTGAGTGTAAGCCACACCATTTTCATTTCTGTGTGAATTAGACAAAATGGAAAAAGGTGGGGGGTGACCCATCAAATGCAGAGTCAGAGAACGTTTATCAGCTCTGCGCTCTTGAGCAACCGGTCCGGTTTCTTCCAGGAACACGATCCCTGAAATTAGCGTACAGTACGTCTCTACGGAATAAAACTGTCAAGATGAACAACCGAGGCGAAGCCACCCAGCTGAACGTTTGACACCAGAATAATCGTACAACTGATAAGCTCATCAAAAATAGAAAGACTTAAAATAAAAATGTTTAATACGACTTTATCTCGCCGTTGCTCAATGCTCACAGCTAGTCAGTTTCCAGTATTGTCAGAGGCTTATCGGTGGGGCACGGATGAGGATCGGAAAAGCGCTGAGGTGGACAAGCACCTCTCCCCCGCTTCCCCCTCCCAAAGAGGGCTCTATTAATCAGCCGGACTCTCTCCGGACTCCCTGCCCGCTCCAACCCACACATTCCTGGGGTCCAGCGAGGGCGATAGGGGGCCATCACAGCCCCTGAGGATGCACGACTCTTGTTTTGTGACTGAAACTAGTTGAGGAGGAACTAACCGAATCTGTTGTGATTGTTACTGTGCATTGTGAACAGGCTGACTCATGTACGGTGTCTGACCGAGCAAAACACACACACATTTCACTCTCGCCGTCCCGTCTCTTTAAACACAGGAAGTTCCCTCTGCGTACACTGTTGTCTTTGTCGTAACGATTTGGAGATCAATGGATTAGGCGTAATCCTCTGCCTTTCCTATAAACCAAGGCATAACATGACCGGAGCTCTGCGGTGAATATTTTGGATATGTTTACTGCCACCCTTTCAGAGCAGGAAGGCTGTCAGGTTTTTTAGTAAACTGTTATGCGACGTTTTGGATACAAGCGATTTCCTCAGGGATGGAGCATGTTGTCGAGCATCTGGTCAACGGCGCTGAAGCAGATGCAGGACGTTGATGCTGCTCTTTCAAAGCCCAAGACCCAATGGAGGTTTTCAAATTTGACGTGAATTTTAATATGGGTAGCATTGCTCAGATTATTTGGTTTTGCAGTAATAATGCGATTAAAAGCTCTGAATCTTGAGCACATTGAGCAGCGTTTAAGACGACCTCTTGAACTCTTGAGACTGCTGGCAGTTTTTTTTTTCAGCAGCAAGATACTGGAAAGTCTCCATTTGGTCTATTCAATAAAAACATTAAGATTTCTTTTGTGAATTTTCCTTCCTGTGGCATACTTCTTTAGATATGGAAGTCTGCCTCAAGGTAAAACTACATTTAAAATAATAAAACATAGATCAGATTTAATATTAAACGTCAAATTGTGAGATGCACACTACTGTTCAAATGTTTGGGGACAGAAAGGTTTTCCAAAAAACAAAATAAAAATTGAAAAAAAAAAAACAACAACACTATTCCTATGTTTACTGAGGCTGTATTTACTTGATCAAAAATACAATTCAAATATGACTATGTGAAATATGTTAAAGAATGGTCTATATTTCAATATAATTGAAAATGTAATTTATTTCTGGGATGGCAAAGCTGAATTTTCAGCCTCATTTCTTCAGTCTTCAGTGTCACATGATCCTATAGAAATCATTCTTAAAACCTGATCTTCATTAAATATTGCTTTATATTATCAATGTTGGAAACAGTTGTGGTGCTTCATATTTTTGTGGAAACGTTTTTTTGATCGGTAAGTTTGAAAAAACTAAATTTATTGGAAATGTTTTGTCATTATACTCACTGTCACTTTTGTTCAATTTAATATATCCTGCTGAATAAAAGTAGTCATTTATTTATTTATTTTTTAACATCACTAACCTCAAATATTTGAATGATAGAATAAAGTGCCTATATAGTTTTAAAATAAATGTTACTTTGTAAAAGAAATGTCAACTCCAAGCACAAGTTTACAGGTGCTTGATCTACAGCTAAAAATAACCCCACAATAATAGACCTATTCATCATCAGTGGATTGCAGTCCTATCCTCCTCTAAGAAATGTTGCAAGCCTGGAATGGTTTGGTATGATGTTTTCTCATAGTTATGTCTATTTCAACATAGATGAAATGAGGAGTCATCTGGCTCTGATTAGGCATTATTCTTGAAAGAGTGATTGAGAGGGGAGAAAAGGAGGAGATGTTAGAAGAGGAGGTAGATGAGAGGGTGAAAAGTGTGTCAGGACAGATTGGAAGAGTGGGGGGCGTAACTGCTGCACAGTCAGTAAAAGGTGAAACGCTCTGAAATCAACCCTGACAACCCAAATCGTCCCAGTCTGCTGCTGTTAAGGACACAGAGGTGGGGATTGTTGAAAGGGGATATGATGTGGTGCAGTGGGGCACAATTTCATTAATGAACCCCAGGGGGTGGGGTGGGGAAGGGTGGAGGGGGTCACATCCTCCCCGGCTGGCGTGCTGTTGTCCGGGGGCTTTTGGCAGGAGCCAGGCTGGGATTAAGGGCTCTGGCTCGTCCCACAGGAGGAATGCCCAGGCTTTGAAGGCCCAGTATAGCTGCTCTCCCTGAGGGAGGTTGGTGCTGGTGTGCAGGGCAGGGCTGCATACAGAGGCTAAGAGTTCAGAGGACAACTGAGCAGCACAAAACAAAGATGCAGAGATGCCAGATTCTGCTCTAACTAAATTTCATGTTGTATGAGCATGCATGCACAAATGTATTTTCATTTAGTTTATTTTCATTATGTTTTTTTTGCAGAGGCTTTCTATACTTATATTGCTCTAATACTGATCTAACAATATTTTCAACCTACACCTAACCCTCACAGAAAAATTGTTTACATTTTGAAATAAACAAAAGGATATCTATTGAGGTTGTCCACACACGCATAAATAGTATATGTATGCTTACATCCCACCAAGGTGGTAATTAATTGATCAAAAATACAGTAAAAGAATACAGTAATATTGTCAAATTTTATTCTAATTTAAAATAACATTCTTCTGCTGATTTGGTGTTAAAGCATAATTTATTTGTTTTTTATATTTTAATTATAATTATAATAATTATTTATTATAATTAAAATAATATATATATATATATATATATATATATACAAATATAAAGTGATTAAAAATTAAAAAGAAGAGTATAAAAAAACAAAACATCAAAATGCACTGTAACATATACAGTAATTCAGTTTAATTTATCCTTGCTGAATAAAAATATTTCCTTTAAAGTGACCCCAAATATATAGATTTTACCAACAAAAAATAGAGGAAAAAGAGCACTTGTTGACACTAAGAGTTAAATTTAGAGCCATGAAGCAGGAAAGTGAAAGGACAGGGGCCAGACACAGGGCTGAGTTTGGACAAGCTGTGTAAGAAAAAGGTCAGGATTAGTCAGAAGGAGAACACGTTAGAAAAACAAATGACAAGTAACGGGAGAAGAATGGAGAAGGATTTGGCTGGGGTAACAACTAGTAAAGCAGTTGCATGTGTGTGTGTGTATCAGGAGTGGGGGGCGGACAAGGAGGATGTATCAGTGTCAGGGGGCGGCCTGGGATCACTTTGAGTTGGCGGGGGTTGGACCACTGACCCTGCTGGTGTATGTGGAACATAAACACGGACAGGACAGAACCCCAGCAGATAATTAGTGAGCAGTTGATGTTCCAGGAGTTGGGGCAGCTGGGTAATCACAAGCGGGGGCGAGGTCGATAACCGAGCCTGCAGTGTTTAAAACGCACCCCTCACCCGTGGCCCCCAGCGGATCAATATAGCACTCCTTACTTTGACTTAACATGGTACAAAATGTTTTTCTGGTTACGGCCAAAGAGGTATTGAATAGGAGAATGCGTTGAGTTGCAAGCTTTGTTTCGAAACCTACATAAAAAGCCTATCTATCCATCTATCCATCTATCCATCTATCTATCTATCTATCTATCTATCTATCTATCTATCTATCTATCTATC
>JAUCMT010000032.1:16860763-16887954 GCA_032357475.1 Enteromius thamalakanensis
TATAAACATAATAAATAAACTTAGCATAAACACATATATTATGTAAAGAAAAACTTTTATTTTGGATGCGATTAATCACGATTAATTATTTGACAGCACTACTAAAAACGTAATTTTGTACTGAATGCCTATTTTATACTGTCTTGTTTCATGCACAAACTTTTATATAACTTGTTTTTAAAGCAATGCCAAAATAGAATTTAAAAGCCCAATAATGTTAGTAAGCGTATGTATTTATTTTGGACCATAAATATACATTAAATATTTGTATTAATTAATGAAAAAATATAATATAATGATTAATTATATTTTATGAGAATTAAGTTAATTTATACTTAAAACATGCATCCCAATGAGTGCATTTTCACACAAAAATTTGGAGAATAAATTTGAACTGGAATCTTGCAGGAAAAAATGCCACTTCACAGGGCAAATACGTTCGAATAGAAACAACTTCTGAAGCAACAAGAGAGCGGGAGGACTGGGATTGATAATCACTGCTTTAAAATGTTGCCTACAGAGCATTTGGAACAGAGCAACATTTGACATGAATGTGTGTTTGCGAGTTTGCATGCAAATCTCCACCCCCTTTTATTTTCCTCTGTTCCCTCTCTCTGCACGAGGCCCTGAGTCTTTATGAGGTGGAGAGAGATGCAGAATCGAGTTGGCCTGCTGTCTGTCATAAAGCAGCAATGTCCCACAAATACCACTACACAAATAAACATTCAAAACATAACTGTCCAAATATGGCTAAGCTTACAACTGCACAGATCCTCGAATCTCTCTATGTGTTTGTTTTGCATCAGTTGGGAATATTTCTGGCTCTTACATTTATAATTATAATCCTGACGATACAAAACAAGCATTTTTATGATAATAAAAACTGCAGAGTCTATGTTTTTGTACTATAAAAGTGGAAACTGTATAACAGACCACTAGTAATTCCATTCACTATGTCAAGCATCACTATTATTATTGCTAATGCTTAAGGTTTTAAGTTTTTGGTGAAAACCTGATTCTCAACCTCATGGTACCTCAAATCATGCAGCTTTTTACTCCTCTAAGTATCAGACTAACAATTTTCCTTTACCATTAAGTATGTTTATCAATAATTATATTAGCCACTTACATCTTTTTCTTTTGACAAAGCATTCCCTCTTCTCAGAAGCAGCTGGGCATGAGCTCCCCATTGGAGAGGGACTCTGTAGGACCTTCCTGGTCCTTGTTTCTTCGCCCCATCTGAAGCCGCAGGTTTTACCTGAGCGTGAGCAGGGGCCCCATTCGCTCCACTCGCCCACTTCACAGTGCACTAAAACACAGATAACAATTAAGCGAAGCCACTCACATACAGCACTGTGTCTTGAGAGCCGGTGTTATATCAGAAAGTAACCTGTTGGAATGCACTCCATTGAGTCGTTGGGCTCAAACTCATCCGGGCAGACGTGATGACATTGCCCCTGCAATAAGAAGTGTCCCGAAACACATCTCGTACACATGTCACTGTTCTGACAGGAGTCGCAGTCTGCAGGACATGCTGTAAAATCAAGAGTTAGCTTAATTATAAGTACTGGGGAATAACCAACTAAAAGTAACCATGCCACTAACCTTCTCAAAAGGTCCTAAAACATACGATTTTGGTACCAATAAGTACATTAAAGGTAGAAATGTGCACTCAGTAAGGGTTATTAAGGGGGGATAGCTTTTTTTTTTGGAGAGTGTTCAGCTATTTTCATGATTAACAATTTACAATCTACTTTTTCAATCAATTATCCATGTCTAAACACCACATGGCTGATTTTAATGAGAAAACCAAATCAAACTTGCTCATCAAAACAGCCCTATATCACATTATTCTAAAGAATTATAAAATTAATTGGTTAATTTAGCCGATCCTCTCTCTAATATGTAGCTTCTGAAAGTCTGATTCATTTTAACAAATCTGTTTATTTGCATTGTCCTATCTTTAACATGTAATCAGTTGATTAATTCTACACTCTCAAAAAAGACAGCTTTTGTACCTTATTTTCTGAGAGTGTAGTGAATAATGATTAAACAGGAAGGTCTTCTATCTCATATGTCTCAGATTCATTGTAGAACATCAGTTAATCGGGTCAATACTATCCTGAATATATAGATTCTGATTCGTACTAGTGAATAATTTTATTAAGATGATCCTTTCTCTAATTCAACTGGTCTTCATATCCCAGCACTATGCACTACATTTTCAGGTTTTTAGTAGATTCACTATGCATATATATGTTCACAACAATTCATTTCATTCATGCAAAACCCCTACATTTTTGTGCCATAAAAACAGCTCCTTAGCTACTTTTACTTTGTAGTTTGTATTGTAGCTTACATTGCAAAACAGTATCTTGGCTGAAGCTTTGCTACATAAAAAAAAATGATAAGCTTATAGTCTTACATGCAGCTTCCCCATCACTGGAGGAAAGGATACTAAAAACAACTCTATTATATCCGTGACTGTAAACTGGGCACTCACCGGGGACACACTCTTTCTTGGTATCGCTGGGCACCAGCCCATCTGGACAGCTCTCCATGCACTTGCCCTTGTGCAAGTAGGAGCCCGCTCTGCAGCGCAGGCAGAAGTTCTTGTTAAAGCACGAGTCACACTCTGACCCACACTCTGGAAGACAGGATATGCACATTGCCTGAGCTAAGAAGGGAATGCTGTAGTATACACGTCAATGCCCGTAGCTTTATTACTGTAACTAAGACATAAAGACGTCTGTAGTGTAAATATTTCAAGGAGAAGCTGAGGTGAAACATGTGTCTTACTTATGCAGTCGTTCCGGTCGGGGGAACGGGTGCCATAGAAACCATTAGGGCAAGAGGCCAGGCACACTCCGATCTGCCTCATCCCGTCCCTCTCCAGGTGAATAAAAAGCTTGGGTTTGCAGGTCAGACAGCCATTGTAAACCGAGCAGGTCTGACAGCCTCCCTGGCATCCCTGGGAGCTCACCCCTGTACCCTCTGTGGTAGAAACATCAATATTACTTTAGGATCAATTTATGCAAATGTACAGATCTGACAGGTGTAATAGATATATATCATTTATTTATTATCTTATCTATTTATAGTTTCTGTGCTTGTCCTGACTGGGATTTCTACGTTGCCTGAAATTGCTCCACACAAACCATGATAGGTTGATGTACAACTACTTTTCAGTCGTTATCTTCAGCAAGCATGAAAACAATTGGAAAACAAAGCTACAGTCCAGACATTTTAGACCAGGATTTTTCCAGGACATTACAAAGAGGATGAATAATCACTCTATTTATGTATTGTCTGGAGAGAGAAACCACTGGTGTCAGTCACACTTTCATTGCTGTAGTTACTAGAAAGCATACAAAGTTACAATATTATTTATGTAAGGGATAATCGGCTAGTTCTAACCAGACTGTCTTAGTAAAGGGCTCAGATTTAATAGAGGCTTTTAAATACAAAATAATCACTGTTGTATTGCCAACGTTTGCCAGACTGGTGACATTTTATCTTTGAAATCTATTTAGAGTTTTGAGGTGCACGATAGCAAGTTGTGTTTAATCACATATAATGTCATTTACTGTAATATATGTGACCCTGGACCACAAAACCTTAAGTCTTAAGTCGCTGGGGTATATTTGTAGCAATAGCCAAAAATACATTCTATGGGTCAAAATTTTTGCCAAACATCCTTAGGATAGTAAGTAAAGATCATGTTCCATGAAGGTATTTATTCAAATAAAAAAATTATATTAAAACTTAACTTTAAAGATGATTTCATCAGCATTTAGATTTTTCTGCACCCTCAGATTCCAGATTTTCATATAGCTGTATCTCGGTCAAATATTGCCCTATCCATCCAAATCACTCATTAATGAGAAGCTTATTTATTCCGTTGTCCAGGCTCACATATATGCTACTGTTTTTAATAATTTGTGATCAGTAATATATTTGATCCAACGAACATGAATTTAAATAAAATACACAAATATGTCATCATTACACAGTTTGACATCCCAAAAAATATATAATGCATAATATAGTGTGTAGAAATCCAATTCTTTTGCAAAGGCTAGTAAACCAAACTGAAAGCTTTGCTTCTTCTGCCAGCACCTTGTTACAAAAAACATTTACGTGGACATGCTTAACATTTATAAGAGCAAACAGGAATGGTGGGTATAACTAAATGGTTCCAGGTTCTTCAAGGAAAGAACAGAGCCATCAATTAAGGCTACAAGAGTGACCATAATGTAGTGTAATAATAAACACAACAGAAAGCATAGTCATCTGTGGATTCTCCCGGCAGAGAAACTAATCAACAGAGACACGTTGCACACCGGGGTTTGCACGCAAACGGCAGCACAGTAGCCTTTGTGTTCATAAGTGCGCAAACATAACGGACTCACTGTGACAAAAAAACAGACGGAATCAACTTGTCTCCACTGGAGACCTCCAGCTGCGTATATACAGAGAAACGGCCCTCCACAAATGCATGACGAAGAGGTTTCTCAACGTCCTACTGATCCCTTAAGACTAGATTTACTTTTAAACTATAGAGCTGATCGCTGACCTGTTATACGCCCTCACAACCTTTCGGACAGAAGATTGATCTTTTTGAGAAATAGGCCTGACTGTATTCAAGGGGATTGTAGGGAATTTTAGTTTTTCATTTGTTTGCTCAAGGGGTTGTGAATAATATCTCTGCACTGTGGCCTCGTTGTTTTGGCTCGGGAACTGAAGAAGTCAAAAGTGATTGAGATCACAGTTGCTGTGAGACAGACATTCACTGATCAAATCGCATCATACTGTAAATTACAGTGCAGTACCTCACTAAACTCAGCAGGGTAAGAAAAAATGGAAGGTGCTCCTCGGCTGCTTTAAGGTACATCTTTGATGGAAGTCAATCGCTTCCAGGTGTCTCTCAAAGGTCAATCTCAGATGGTTAAAGGCTTTGCATTTTAGAAGGGATTGACCCAGTCTCAGAGCATCTGGATGAGGGTGAGGTAGGGTAAAATGAAGAGTGGTCTAGCTCAACTTAAGAGAGGTAAAAAAAAAAAAAGCTTCTACTTTCAATTTTATGCTATTTGAAATGATATGACTTGAAAGGATGTTGCATATTGAGGTATTCTAACCATTGGTAAGTCTAAAGGAAGCAGTTTAAAAAGCATAGGAAATGACGATTCCTAACATAATAGTAACACATAGACTTACAAAGTGGCTTTTTAGTCTTTTGACCCACTATGCAATATGAGACAGCAATGCAATAGGCTGATGATACACAGGGCCACCTTTGAGCATTTCTGCAGGGCAACTTTTTTGAACAATGTTGCTTGAGCACTTTCACATTGACAATAGGTAACACATTTATATTTGTATATTTTGGATAAGTTGAGGGTCCTGTGTGTCACCTGGTGTCACCAACATTGCTCAAAAAGTTGCCCAGTCTATCATCAACCATAGACAGCAATGTTCAAGATATACATACACACTAATGTTTACATTTTTTTTTTTACACTTTTTAAAGAAATCTATAGATATTGATAGATGGATAGATAGACAGATAGATAGATACATACTTACATAAATGCAGATAGATAGATGTTTTCAACCTGCTCTTACATTCCTTACTACTGAACTCTGTCTAGGGCATCGTTGTTGTTTTCTTCTATCTCCCTTCCCTGATTCCCAGAGTTCACTCTTGGCCGCCAGATTGCCATAGATCAAGGATATTCTGTTTGACATATCTAAGCAATCTTTACAACTGCTGTCCATTTGCCCACATGTGTTCCTGCCAAAGCTCTCTAATTCACAGAAACCTTTACACGGAGGAATTCTGCCTGCCCTTGCACTGCCACAGCCCTTGGGTCGGCTTGCATAACAACCGCACAAGCACTCCTGAAATCCGAACGTTCGAAATCACTTCGCCACGCTTCAAACTCGACGACCACAAAAGCAAGCATTCCCAGAATCTATCGGTAAAGCGGCACAGTTAAAACTTAATCAAATAACAAAATGTCAGACATCGACATTAAACAAAAGCATTTGCTTATTGCCCAAAGACTAATTTCCTGCGATATTTACAACATGGGGAGCCCACACACAAGCAAAGATCATTTTTAACTAAAACAACAGCCATGTGTTTCTTCAAAAGGTTAACATATAGTTAACATACACTGACTGTCATTGACTTATAAGGCTTCTTTTAAAAAAACTAAATGGCAACAAAATCGTATATACTACAACCATATTCACTTCACAAAACTTTCTTAAGCACAAGATATCCCAATGTTACAAGTATCAGATGTTGCAAATTCTTTGGCATGTAAAAGGTGTCTATTTTACATGCAAATCAAAGCCTTGTGGCTTCTACTTGTCAACGCAGAGACACATAGACGCGCACACACAGAAGACAGGAAATGTCTGAGGTCAGCCGACCGTTTGGTCACTCTCTGTGAACTGATAAATGAGTCATAGGTCATTCCCCCAAGTCTCTGTCCATCACAAGTCTCTTAATTAGCAGCATCTGAAGATAGTGGTGCTTTCCAAAGGATGGTGGTCATCACGTTTGTCACACTCCACTGTCGCAGCGTCTACCAAAATTCATACAACACCAGCACTGGTCTAATTACCCTGCTCACCCGTATCTATTAATAATAGGCTATTAATATTTTAAAACATGTGAACTGATAAAAAAATATGCTAAAACGAGTGAAAGATTTCTGCTCTTTAAGGATAACCTCAAACTGTCCCCTCTTTAAATTCAAAATGACAGTTGTGTACTGAACTAATTAGCTGTCAAAATCTGATTAGACACATATTTTTCTCCTATGCCACATGAGAGCACATACTTAGTATGCTGAAGACAATGTCCTGACCACAGTCCACAAATCTAGCATCATCTAAGTTTTGAACGGAAAAGATGGATAAGAGTTTTGTATTTTGAATTCCATAATATAATTTATATCAGAGTTGAAACAACCCAGTGAGTGCCACAAAGCCACAATGGCATTTCTGTGGCTCCCAGATAACAAAAGCCATTCGTTTGCATCTAACTGGCTTTGTCACCAACTAATTTGGACCATGTTTGTACAATCATTCTTATCGTGCCTTTCAAGTCATATTTCCCTACTACGTTGCTTATTAAAATGAAACTCATACCCAATCTCACATTTCTGAAGCCTGTCATGCACGAATTGCTTGTTTCAGAGCTGAGTTTCTCAAAAATTTGTTTCTCTCCCTGTAAACCAAAAATATTCATATAAACACTTCATCCAAGGCCATAACCACTATAGAGTATTTGGTTACACAGCCTTCACTTCATGCGTAATACATTTGATTAAATTGTCTTTTGGATGAAATGAGGAGGATTTTCTTATCATGTTACATTTAACTAAATTATACTTCGTCTCGTGTAGGTTCCTTATGTCCTTAGCTCAACATAAAGATAGTCCTGGGTCGGCGTCAGAAACATTTTTCTGTTATATTATCTAATTTGTTGCAAACTTTTAGAAATCAAGAAACGGGCTGTGCTTCTGGTACTGAACTTACAGACAGCTCAGTCAACAAGCGCGTGACGGTCCAAGCGCACTACAAAGGGCTCTCTGCGTAACGCAGTGGCCGCTAGAGAGCGATCCAAACAAGATATTGGACTGGTCATTGATGCTAGACGAGCAGTGCACAATGTATAGGCTGATTAAGGTGTAGTGTGCAAATTCATACTTTGATATTCGCACTTGTCACATCAATAGTAACACATTAAAGTTAAGTAAAGTACGTCTGGAACGATACTCGTTGATATAAAGTAACATAAAAACTGCAACGCAAACCTAAAACAGAACTTAAATCACAAAAAATATGCATTGTGTCTCTTGCAGATATAACACTTATGTTTCCGAATCAAACCAAACATCTGTCAAGTAAAATAAAACTTTTCACGCGTCTTCTAGTCATTTACCTCAACTAAATATATTTCCCATCAAAAGTTTATTTACGATGCCTAAGCAGCTGTTTTTTTCCCTTCCAGAACCTAATGTGGGGACACGTTTGGGAAACTGTCTTCAAACTAAGCCGTCAAAACAAAACTATGAGGAACACAATAACAATTTTGTGACAGGCGCAGTTTCACCGAGACTGGCTCATCTCAAGCAACACTACGCTGTTTGCGGGGTTGCCAGGTCTTTGTTAGAAAGACAGCCGAATTACCAAACAAAATCAGCGTAATCATCAATAAGACCGAACCCTTATTAAAATAAATAAACAAATAAATAAATAAAGAAAGAAAAATAAAAACTCACTGGAGCATTTTCAAATTGTATGAAGTAATTTTAAAAGCATAAACTTTTAATAGCTGGATTTACATTTACTGTACCGTTTTAAAATAAGTTTGTTCTACATTTTAACTGGGTTTAACAATGGGTAACAATAAAATAATAATAATAAATAAATAAAAAAACTTATTAAATTAAAACCTTATATTTGTACGTATTTAATTAAAAAAACACTATTTCACTTTGAATTTACTGTAAAGTTTTATAGCTACAGTTGGTGTGCATATTTCCCTAAAAGAATAGTAGGCTATCCACCTTACCTGTTGCTGCCTGGTAAAAAAAATAATACAAAAAAATACAAAATAAAAAATCAACCCCTCTGCTAGTTTTAAAGTTGGCAATTCTGAGGGAAACGGCACACTTGGCAACCCAGTTTTTTTGGCACCAAATACAAACGGAAAAGACAGCGATGTACTCCAGTTGCCATATGAAAAAATAGCATATACATTTCGATAACAAAAATGAGATCCTCCAGCTGCTGAGAAATAACTCCTTTAGTTCTGTTTTATACGGTTAAGGAGAGACTGTGAGTGTCGAATATACTGGTTTTATTTTTAGCTTTTGCAGTTTTAGATATAGTGACGCATATTAACTGTAAAGAAATAACTGTTAAAAAATATAAAAATGTTAAGAAATACTAATGATAAATGTCCTGTCACCTAATAATTACCTCATATCAACATTACCACAATAGTGGACTTTAATTTAAAAAAGTAAAATTGTTTTTAAAACGACAAAAAATATTTTGTAATTTAAAAATGAAGAAGAAGAAAATGGTAAAAATAAGCAATCCACACAAATAGGCAGAATAAGTCACGGAGCAGGTGTGCGCAAAGCATCAGATCAGCAGCGCGCAGAACTTACGTTTTGGCCGGTGCCTAGAGCCGTGATTCTGACAGTTTGTGTATTCCATACAATGCAAGATCAAAACAATGGAGATCAGTTGTAATTGCATAGTAATCAGGGGAATGATGCTTGTCCTGTCAATTTCAATGTCCCTTATCGCACGTGGATCTGTGCAATACTCAGGTTATTCCTAAACCGGGCAGAAGCCCCAGCTGTGCTCACGCGCAAGAGAAACAGAATTTTCAGTGGCCCAAATGCACCTGGGCCGATTCGGCAGTAACATATTGGAGGCAATCCACATATGTGCCACGGTGAGATATCCAAAGAGAGAGCCACTCATTCCATGAAAACAATGAAAGTGTTAGTTCTCCATCCAGCGCACTGTAAGCAAAACGTAAAGATGGGGAGGAGGAAATCAAATTAAATTGGCATGGCGATAAAGTTGGATTGTCTTCTTGAATGACTGTATGTATTCCCCACTGTGATTCCGCACGACACGTCCAGGTGTGAAGGTTACTTTATTTATTGAGCCTGACATGTAGGAGGTCCTCGCGTCATCCTCATCACAGCATCTCGAGGAACTTCCAGTGAAACTCTGGCGCTTTATTTCTGAACAGTCGCCGAAACGTCGCTCTTCTCTATTCAATCTCGATAGCTCACAGTTTCACGGTTGAACAATTCACTATCTCTCCCTTTCTCTCGCCTGCTCTCTGCTCGTGTGCTCGTCTGGTAACTGATGACTTCAGCTCTCTGCCGTCTCTTTCCCCTCTCTGAACTCCAAAGTTTATTTAGAGGGCGAACCCCCCACGTCAGACACCCCACAGGCTACCAGCACTCGCTTTTATTTTTTTCATTATATCACGCTTTGCAAAATTCGAGAACTCGATGAATGGAAAAATTCGATACACAGATAAACAAACAGATAGCTAGATAACATTTAACACATTTATCCGAACTTAACCATCAATACCAACTTAATACATTTTTATTTTTAGTGCGTTAGCTACATCTAATTTTAGTTTCCTAATATTATCCAGATATGAATCCTATATTTAAAATGCATCTTTGTAAAATGAACTGCTCTGTGACGCTGTACATATGTTTGCCATAATAGAGGAAGTTCCATTGTGATCCTCTAGAGGGAGTCAGTGCTATAAACACACTGTCTGCATGGCTTTTGTTTTAGCCCGTCTGAGAAGCAGTTTTAGTTGATATGCAGCACTGGCCACATAAAGACAAATCCTTGCATTTTTGTGTGTGCGTTATGGAGCATAAACAATAGTGGTGATTGCTGTTGTACGTGAGAGCGCTGCACGGTGCAGTAGTTCCCTCTTCTCTCAAAGGGAAGCTTATTTACACGTCTGGCAGTGGGACGGGGAGGCCTGCTTTTCTTAACCAGCGTGTTGATGTTTATAAGAATATGAGGTGGACCAATGTTTCCCCTGTTGTGGCTGTTCCATCAATCACAATGGGTGCAGAGGGGAAAAATGCCATAACTTTTAGAGCACTCCTTCTAGTAAAGCAGTTTTATACCGCTGGAGAAGGAGGTCGCTTTTCAGATTAGAGGGATTTAACGACTGTTTTTTGTTCTTGATTATTCATTAATGAGTAGTCTTTGGTAAATTTAGCTGTAAGGGATAAAACATGGTTTAGTCTGTGGTTGTCGATGTGGGGGGTGGACATTCCAAGGGAGTTGATCTTCATATGGGAAGGGGGACAGAATAAAGCCCCTCTTTGTGCCCCCTACTCCTCTGATAAATTAGTCCCAGCAACAAGCTTTAACGGGGAGCGGGGAAGAGGAGGTGAGGTCATTTGGTCACTCTATGCGACGGCCGATGAGAGAAGCCGTCAGCAACCTGAAATGAAGCCGGGCAGGTGCACCAAGAAGCAAAGGTAACTGAAAATGTGTGAGGTCTGCAAAATCACACATGGAGGTAGTCAGCGTAAATGGCTGCATGGATGCTAACTGTGCTACATTTGTCTAATCCTGTCTGGGAAGACTGGACACGGTACATTTTTATTACAGGACCTTGTTGCTCCACGAGGCATTAGAATGTGGACCACATGGCTCCACGTGCGCTCATCCATCCTGATCCCATCACATTCTCCACCCATAAACCTCACAGACGATAGATCCCGGTGCAGGCAATGGTGTAATGAGCTATTGAGCGGAGCTGATCTAATAAATAGGCCGTTGAGTCATGAAATATTCTTATTTGGAGTCAAGGGGATTAAAACAGCAGTGCATGAGGTAGTTAGTGGTCCTGGAGCAGGAAGGATCAGGTTTGGTTGGGGAGACAGAGGAGGATGAAGATTATGCCATGTGCTAAGGACAGATAATCAAGGGTTTGGGCCTGTCAGCTGCGTAAGCAAAACATAAACACTGGCAAGTGGTGAGTGATGTGCAAACTCATGTGTACATGTGCAATATGGTCCGCAGACTCACTTTTGACCTGCTACATGAATCCTAAGGATCCTGGCAGAAGTTTCCACAACTGCAGAACTGAACTTGCCTTTTAAATTCAATTGTTAAATTTACATTTACTTTAAAATAGAAAACAGGAAGCAGAATTGTGATTTGAATTTCAATATAAAGTAGAAAAAAGTAAATAGAAATTAGATGCAAATTAAATGAAATTAGGTGCTGCCTAAAATCTAAATAAACAAGAGTCTTGCTTATAGAACGCTACACTGGTGCACTGCTTCTTTAAGCCTGACCGCTGCAACATGAAACACATGTACCTAATAAAAGTGTGAAAGCTCTTTGAAATTGATCTAATCTGAGACAACAGACTGAGCAAAGCCTACAGCATACGCAGACTTGAGCGGGATTTGCAGGCTGCTGAATTCCTGCGGCGAGACAGCTGCTTGCTACAGCGCATTCGGACCCACGGCGCTCTAGAGCTTTAATCACGGCACTTCCAACACTTCATTCAGTCTCACTGTTGCTGAGCAACCCGTGAGCCAACCTGGGCCGTTCCAGTGAGGGGATCGGCTGTCTATAAAGGGTCTGGCGGTTTATATTAATCAGCATGATGCCGTTAGATTCTTTCATTTTGATTAAGGTTCCTCCCCACCTCCTGACAGGTGGTCTGTCTGTCCCAGGCTGCCCTATTGTCCCGCAGTAATCACTCTCTGCCCTGGACATGACAGGGGGGGAATGGGGAACGGTCACCCCAGTGTGTGAAAGTCTGCAGTTTTTCTGCCAGGCCACTACGGGTGTTGTGTTTCGGCCGCCCTTGACCTCTCTCACGTTTGTTTGTTTGCACTTAACCACTCATTATAGTGGGGATTTTATGATGCCACCCCCCAACTTTTTTACAGGCTCTTAATGAGACGGGGTGAGAGAGAGCAGGGACATCTGGAAGCACAGCTGACATCTACTGGGTTTAAAATGGAGTTAAAGAATCAGACAGCACACAACTGAAGGGAGTCAATAAGTCACAAGGTATCGTCCAGATCAGCACAGATGTTCTACTAGTTTGTCAGTAACTCAACCTCAATAACTACATTTGAAATCTGTTTGTTCTGTTCATACTGAGCTGTGCAAGCTTAAAAATGACAGTGATTTTAACGGTAAAAACCCTGCTAAATGGTCAATGGTAAATTTTTGCAAAATTCAGTTAAATACCATAAACTGACATTCCCAGAATTCCCTGCATTGCATTTCAAATGTTTTTTTCCTTATTTGAAATAACTGTTTGTTCTTAGTTTTCTCTTATCAGTTCTGTTTATTAAGGTTATAAGGTTAATGTTAAATGGAATATTGTTAAATTAATGTCTGTTGCATATTTTTGTTTAATGAGTCTCACCATGATGGTGTTTGGTGTTTGTGTAAATGACACTGAGCACCTTCTATATATGTTCATATTTAAAAGCTGCTTGTGATGGGCTTTGGTTAAAATGTGACTTGCTCATCACCTCCTGCATTTGGTGCTGACCAGTGCATTTCAAAGGGACAAAACAGATTTGAATAGTTTCATAGATTGGTATATTATTATTATATAAGTTAATGAAATTACGGTATTTAACTGTAAATGTAACTTAAAAACATAAAATGTAAAAATTGTTACCCTGTTTTTTTATGGTCAAATTCTGGCAACCAAAGCTGCCAGTTTTTCCCGTTAAATTTAATAAGATTTTTGCAGTGAGCAAAAATAAATAAAGTGAGCACTTTATTTATTAACATATTGAGTTAGATTATATTTGTAGATATTGAGTTTTTTTATTAACTTTGATCTTTGATCTTTATTTTTTAGTAATTGTGTACTTTTATAAGAATTTTTTTTTAATTAAAAGTTTTAATTGTTTAAAAATGTTTTTCTTTTATTTTAAGTTATATTGAAAATTGTCAGTAGTTTTTCTAGTTAAATGTAACCTGGCATTCTGAAAGTCAGTGGGGTTCAGCGACGTTCTTTGGATAATATTTTTTTAATAATATTATTATTTTAGATAATATGTTTGGAATGACATGAGGGTAAGTAAGTGATGACAGAAGGGTCACTTGACTGGATATTATTTTAATTTTATTTTAATTTTTTTTTTTATTAGTGCATTAGCCAAGTGAATAATGGCAAATTCTGTTTTGGCCAACTAACATTATTGGTATCAAAAGAAATAGCATAAATGTACACACACATGCACCAGTAAGGGCATATGCACATGAATGTACACACAGAGCCAATGTTGTGTGTATACGTGCAATTGTGGCGTTCCTCGGCCAGAAGTTTTATATTTTCCACTTTTTTAGCATGAAGTTCAAACTGTTTAATGACTCTCTTTGGTGCTATTAGCTTACTTTATTTGACTGGGAATCATTCTAGCACAGAGAATACTGACAGGATACTTAAACACAGAACTCTATAGAGGACAGAACTTGAGAAAAGGTCATAGAGGACGAGAAAAAAAAAACCCTGAAAACATGCCGATCTGAAAATTAAAGGCATAGTTCACCAAAAAAATGTCATAACTATGTCATAATCTATTAACATTGTGTTGGTCCAGATGCATTTGACTTTCTTTCTTGCATTTCTATACGTTTTAAATATGACTCATTCAGATTAGTTTGGTGAATTGGACTAAATTCATTCAGATCCAACTCAGAAGAACAAAAACTCTGTTGTAATGTACAGTGACTTTCTAAAAAGTTCACCTTTTGTGTTCTATGGAAAACATACTGGTTTACTGAGGGTGAGTAAATGATCAGGGTTTTTTTCTTCAGTGAACTATTCCTTTAAAGAAGAAACTATGTTGTAAAGAAAAAACAAAAACAATAATTTTGTTCAAGCCTTAAAATGTTAGAGACCTTCTCAGTCTGCTGAAAAACAATGGAACGTGAACTTTATTCAGAAAAAAAACCTTTCCATTTGGTGTTTGCAGTGGAAACTTGTGAAATGAAAAACAGACTAATTTCTCCTCGTTGAATGTGTTGTGGCAGAACCACCTTTAATAATAACACATGATTGAGTGGAATGGAAATTTTCTGTCCCTAAAATGTCCATAAAACGAGCCCCCTGCCCATTACAAAGGAAACTGCACTGGGCCCACTTGTGCCTGTTTTTTTTTTTGCTTCATTCTATTTTTCTTTTTGCTTTCTCTCCGAGTTTTCTCACTCCTTAAAGTTGGGCCTGCATGAAGCACTTTGCTAAGTCTAAAGATAAAAATGAATGAACTAAAATGTTCAAATAAATGGAGGTGGATGTAAAATCATTTTGAACTTTGAATTATAAACATAATAATAGCTTGTAATTACCTTTAGTTGTTAATTATTAACACCTTAAACTAAATTAAACTTGAATCAATAGCCGTTGCAATGCAGGACCCTAAAGATGCCTGTTTTAAATTAAGCCAAGACGTCTGACCATTATGTTACAAGATCTTTGTTTTTCATATTTTAAAAAGAAAAATAAGTGTTCAAAGTTGTTAAAACTCAGTGGCGCTAATTACATTCTTAAAAGCCCATCATATAAAAATATACCAAAGACCTATAAAACAGTATGATTCAAGGAATGTGTTTTTATTATCAAAACCTACCGAACAATTAAGACCAACATAGGTGGAAACTAATGGCCACGAGACTGGCCTGGCTAGGATTGAGTGATGTGACGGGGTGCTGATCGATCACGACAGCACAAGGAAACACATGCGTGCCGTGTGTCGGGGTACGCGAGGCCCCGTAAAAGGAGAATGGCGACTTTTGGCTGTTTATGGCGAGTGATAATAGCCCCTCCATAAAACAAACCCTGTGCTAATTATGCTGGTGGTCACACAACAGAACCTCAGCAGTAGCTCTAATGACTTACACTGTGTAAAGAAAGTAGACATAAATCCTGCGGGACATGTTACAAACATTATCCAAACACAGTCAAATATGTTTTATGTGCATTGTTTTATATCAGCATATTTAGACTTTATATGAAAAAATGTGTGTGTATCTCTCTCTCTGTATATAAACTATTCTTGAAAGGGATTCCTAAAGGAATATTTTCTGTAAAATGTAGTGTGCTGTGCAGTGAACTATATTATCAAAGCGCAGATCATCTGGATTTAGATCGCAGTCTCTGCTGAAGAAAAAACAGCTCTGATGATCTAACAGCATAATCTGGAAGATGGGGGCACTCTTTAAGCATGACCCGGAGATTAGCAATTTCCATTATATATGACTCATGTTTATCTTCTTAAACTTACTGGAATTTTGTAATGGCCAACAGGTGACAAAAAAGCAATGTGAGGAAAAAAGAAAGAGAAACACATCTGCCTTTGGAATATATATATATATAGAGAGAGAGAGGGTAGGTATTCACTGTAAGAATGGTATTATTGCGTGATACTCATCATTCTTCTTCATCCAAACACGGCGAATGGAGTTAAGACCAAAAAGTTTTACTTTGGTCTCATCTGACCACAGAAATTTCTCCCATAACTCCATTTTCTGACAATTGCTCCAACATTGTTCTTTTTTCATCAAGCTGCTTGGCAATTGCCCCGTAGCACTTTCCAGCTTTGTTAAGGTCTACAATTTTGTCTCTTGTGTCTTTTGGCAGCTCTTTGGTTTTGCCCATGTTGCTACTTAGACTTTGGCTGATTGTGGGGTGCACAGGTGTCTTTATGACAGCTAAAGACCTCAAACAGGTGCTACAAATTTAGAATCATTAGCAGAGTGTAGCTGGTCTATTTAAAAACTAAATAACAGGTCTTTTAGCATCAGAAACCTGTCTGATGAGCAAGGGATCAAATACTTATTTGATACAGTGATTCCCAAATAAATTATTTTAAAAAAATCATACAATGTGATTTCCGGATATTTCTTTTTAGATTCTGTCTCTCACTGTTGAAATCCACCCATGCTGAACTTTGTATAGACCCGTTTTGAAGTACAGTAACTGAGCATAGACAGTCCGAATTCTTTTCCAACAACCATAGTCCGCCACAGTCCGCCAATTTATAACCAGCAGTAAAACTCAACTAGCTTTTCACTGTATGACTTCTTAGACCTCCTTGAAAGACCTGAACAGCAGGCCATCTTATTATGTATTCTGTTTAGCACCTGGATCTTTCGAAGTCAAAGGGAGCTTGTTAAAAATCAGTCATGTTTTTGGATCTTTAGAACCCACCTGTGCCTGACCACCTGCAGCCACGTGCAATTGACTAGTCGCACAAACCAAACAGTATTCAATCACAGTCCCATTATGCCTGGGGAAGCATCTCTCAGGGTTATTACTTTTATCCAGAGAATTTTTAATTAACTTTTGATTTATTTAAAGAGTAAAATGCATTCAACAAAGCAGGAATCTCCAAAGGGATGGTGATTTGGATATCTGTCATTCCTAGATTCTAATATACTGCAAATACAATATTTGTTAGGAAGGCTCCTTGAAATTAAAGAGCTTTTTTAAGCGTGAACTTCATGCCGAAGCCGTTTTTACCATTAGCAATGCGCTCCGACAGGGCTCTCAGTCTAGATTTGGTTTTGTGCTGTGTTTCAGCATCATCGCGCCTCGAGTTCACTTTGTGATCCAGGAATGTTTGGTTTCTCTTAAAGGAATATTCCATCCCTGAGGTGACGACGTGCTCATGCTTTTGTTTTTACTCATTTGCAGATGTAGTGAACCAGGCATCCTTGAAAGTCGCTGCAAGGGCCAACGATTCAGATTTGGGGGCCTGTATTATGTTTATAACGGTAATCCCTCTGTTTTGCTTCTGGAGGTATTTTAACCTTTTATTTGACACAGAAGATCAAAATATATCCGCTTAATCCAAATCTGCACGCTAACCCCCGAGCTTGTCTGTGTTAATGTCTTGACGTGACAGTTTTTCTCTTTGTGTTCCTGGCTAGGATGGCAAATTACCTATGGGCGATTGGTTTTATGCCACAGAGTGATGGGAAAATGTGAAATTGCTTACAAGTCTTACCGACAGAATGATCTCAAAGGGGAACTGAGGCAACACGTGCAATAAAGCATGACTTTTCCCTCTATCCCTCTTATTTAAACACGGCAGCTCATTTTATAAACCTCACTGTCATTTCATATGCGCAGTGTCCCATGACATACCAGATTTAATAATTCATCAGACCTACAAAGAGATGAAAGGTCTTATACAAACTTATTTAATACGCATCCACCAGGTCACTACTTTACTCTTAACACATATTATTATAGTGGTTGCACTTTCCAAGATTGGTTGCTTTGTACATTAAATGCAGAGCAAGAAACGATGGATTCATTTTTGTGACACTATATTTCTAATTAGATTGCTTGAACTCAGGTGGACAAGCTTAATGAAAGAAAATCAAATGTATGCAAGGAAAAACTTGCTAAAAAGATTGATCCAGTGTTGGGGGTAACACATTACAAGTAATGTAATCGGATTACTAAGTAACTAGCCAAATGACACATTACTTTTTAAAAAGAAATATCTAAGTTCATTTTTCAAATAAGCAATGCCAGTGACTTTGTTTTCCTATGTATTTACTGACAGCTCAGAGAGAAGTTGGGAGAAAATGCAGAGCGTTGTGTGAGCAGTCAACATGATAATATTGTAGTTCTATAGTCTAAATATGAAGAAATATGAAAAAAAAAAAAAAAGATTTGGTATTCTGTAAAAGCAATAAAAACAGCCAAATGTCAAATAACCAGTGTCTTTGTTACTGACCTTTGATGAACCAATTCAACCATACTACTAACCAAAAAAATTAAATGTTTCGTAATGACGATTAAGCAATTAATCGAATTTCGGGAGAACCACGAACGAACGATCGCAGCTGCAATTAATCTCCTTGTTATTATTTATCAGCCTAACACTACCGCGCTGCTTTAAATACCGCCCAATTCCTCTACTCGGCTTCTGCGTTTTTGTCTTCCACTGCCGTCCCCTTCCACAACCTAAGCTGGAGCCCAATTAGGGGAACGGTCTAACGTTGCCCCGTTCTCCACTTCCTGCGGGGGGCTAGCGGGGTCCAGGCCGGATTCTGAGCATATGTTAATGCTAGCCTCCTAGGGGTAAACCTCCTATGGCTGGGCTCTGCCTGTCCCTGGACAAACCGTCAAACAAGCTATTTTATCGCAGAGGAAGTGGGAACTAGTGAATTTGTTATTGTTGAACAGTACTGAATTTTGTCTGTCATATTCTTCATGCAGTTAGTTTGAGCTGCAAGCAAACAAGCAAGCCATACCCAGATTGAAAAACTAAGTAACATAATATGGTACTGCATAACTTTCCCCAACACTAATTATGAATGCATCTGTTTTTTGTTTTGTTTTGTTTTTTTTAGATAACCCACCTCTCGCATAATAGCAAAAAATCTGACTCTGCAAGACTAGTTTGAATATGGATGTGAAAACATTGTCAAAGAGTTGAGAAATTGTCCATGAGTTGCTACTTTGTTAATGACTGATATACATTTACATTTTAAAATATCTTTGAATTTGTTGAGTTCACAATAAAAGAGATAATATTTATGACTCTGTGTTTGTTCTTCATTAAATCTTCAACAATAGAGCTGTTAAAAGTCTTTAAAGTTCTGTCAGAACAGCTCATAATTGGTCTGTAGCATTTTCTCTTCTTTTATCATTACGCTGTTTATTATGCTATTTTACTGTCACTGATTTTAACACTTTTCATGAAACATTAGACGCGAGAACAATGAGATTTAGAATGTTTTTTGTGGTTGCTTTTTTCTACAAATGTTGCTTTTAAAAACTTAACTTCTTTTGTTTGAACTTCTTGCAGTGATTAAAACATACAGTACACAAATACTTATAATAAATTTAAATGACAGAAAAAGTACCCCTCACCACCACCAACGAAATTGTGTTTAAATAGTTTATAAACATGTAAAAATGCATAAATAAAAACAAAACCAATAGAATGTCAATGCATTCAATTTAATTGATATTAATTAAATAACTTAATCCGATTATATCTGAATTAAAACATGGTTTAAGTCTGTGCTACATTCCTCATAAAGTTATTTTAAGGAACAAATTATGTTA
This sequence comes from Enteromius thamalakanensis, assembly GCA_032357475.1. NCBI lineage: Eukaryota > Metazoa > Chordata > Actinopteri > Cypriniformes > Cyprinidae > Enteromius > Enteromius thamalakanensis. The sequence goes on from JAUCMT010000032.1 coordinate 16,880,436, forward strand.
TTAAATAGCATTTTGGGATTTAAATAAAAGAGAGTAGTCCATATCGCAATTCAATCAAGCATACAGCCCTACTTTTGATATATTCTTTCAAAATTTGCCACGTTATATAGTATATGTCATGTTTATGACTGTTTTCTGCAGTTCAGTCTGTCTTTTCTAAATCACAAAAATCATAGTGTTTTATATGCTGCCTTACACAAACAGAAGCAGTTCCAACAAGTCTGAAATCATTAAAGTAATTCAGCTCCCGACCATTGAGACTTCCAGTCACTTATCATTTCATGGCCGTTTTTTCACTTATTTGCAAGCATTATTTTATTAATAGGCATAAATGCACTGTTAAACATTGGCTTTTTTTCTGAAAGATAATATCTGAAGTGCATCTTTTGCATCACATTAAAGAGAATCAGTGTGCTTTTCACACAGTAAGTGAATGTTATTTGCGCTAGTTTAATAAGTCATTTAATTTGTATTTGTTTATGCTTCCTGGATCCATTTGCCATTTAAATTCAGTTCCATTTAGATATGTCATGTTATGCAAGAAGGTTAAAACTTCAGTTTCTATCCGCTGTTTTATGCTTTGTCTGGTTATTCAGCCTGAAATCATTCCAATTTTCATTCCAAGTTTCATGTCCAGCGCACAAAAACTATTGATGAAAAGATTCATATCAAAACCTCTGCTGTATTGTAATCTGCTGTGACAACTAATCGATCACAACCTTCAAAAAGATATTTTCTCAAAAACAGTATGTCAAAGAGGCAGAAATACACTTATTACAAAAGCACACTCTAATTCTTTGCTACTTATTTTCCAATTAATTTGTTCAGTTGTGTTTGCTTTTGCAATCCTTAAGTGCTTTGATTGCCAGAAGACAAAAGTACGCTTTACGAAGACTGTCAAAACTGTGTTGAGAGCTCATTGTGACAATGGAAAGGTCAAATATGTTTTCAAACTTTCCGCACTTCACAAACTATTTCAATAATTTCTATATTCCATATAATCTACTGTTATGAAAGCTTGGGGGCACTCTCGACATGTGTAAGAATAAATTAATAATTATATTGTATTTGCAGTTATAGAAAACTAAACAGAACAAAGACATTATTGAAAGAAAAATTGTATCAAAATCTATCAATATATTGTATGCAAAGAAGTGACAAGAAATAGGCCTTTTTCACACTCCACGTTTGAAAACCGCAACCTTTAAATAGTTGCATAAAATAACTTTCGCTGTAGCCTGAATGTGTAACATTATTGTCTGTTTAGTTCTGTTCTTAGTTTCGTTTTCTTTTCTTCCTGTTTTGGTTTCAGTTTAATTTCAGTTCAGGTCTTCCTGTTTGCCCTTATTTGGTCCTTCCTGTGTCAATTTGTGATTATTAGTTGATTCCCTTCCACCTGTGTTTCCCCAGCTGTGTCGTGTCTTGTAATTAGCATGCTGTGTAAAAAACCCTTTTCTGCGTCTGAAATCGCTTACTTCCCTACTATATAGTACGTGAAAAACAGCATGCGAGGCAAGTAGTATGTCCGAATTCATACCATTCGAAATTCAGTAGGCGAGAAGTACCTGGATGACCTACTACTTCCAGCCGAATTCTGTAGTAAGCATATCATGCTTACTACAGAATGATGCATGACACTTTGCTATCCCATAAGGCTCCTTGAAAGGAGGCGTCATATTTAAAAAATGACGGAAAGTGAAGACGTGGCTCATTTTAAGTGATTCTCAGTTAAAAAACCTTATTTACCAATAAATGATACTCCTCATACCGAACTCCTCATCCTATCTCTAAAGGAGCACCCAGCCACACTACGGAGGAAACTCATTATTCGTGATCTCGTTATTTTGGGCATAGTTTATGGCCATAGGTGAGAGTATGAATGTAGATCGACCGGTAAATCGAGAGCTTTGCCTTGCACCTCAGCTTCTTCATTCACCACGACAGACAGGTATCGACCGCATTACTGCAGAAGCTGCCCCGATCCATCTGTCGATCTCTCGCTCTATTCTTCCCTTACTCATGAAAAAGTCCCCAAGATACTTAAACCCCTCCACCTGAGGCAGGAACTCCAAACAAACCTGAAGGGGGTAGGCCACCCTTTTCCTGCTAAAAACCATGGCCTCAGATTTGGAGGTGCTGATTCTCATCCCAGCGACTTCACACTCAGCTGCAAACCACCCCAGTGCCCGCTGTAAGTCCTCATTTGAAGAAGCCAACAGGACAACATCATCCACAAAAAGCAGAGATGAGATCATGTGGTCCCCATACTGGACCCCCTCCAGCTTCTGACTGTGCCTAGAAATCCTGTCCATAAAAGTAAACAGTAAACAGGACACGTGACAAAGGGCAGCCCTGCCGGAGTCCAACATGCACCGGGAACAAGTCTGACTTATTGCCGGCAATGTGAACCAAGCTCCTGCTCTTGTCATAAAGGGCCCCGGACCCCATATTCCCGGAATACCCACCACAGGACACCGCGAGGGATGTGGTCAAATGCCTTCTCCAAGTCAAAAAAACACATGTGAAATGGTTAAGCAAACTCCCACGAACCCTCCAGTACCCTAAAGGTGTTCCTCCTGGATCCGACGTTCAACTATCGGACGAATTCTCCTCTCCAGTACCCTGCATAGACTTTCCCGGGGAGGCTGAGGAGTGTGATCCCCCTATAGTTGGATCACACCCTCCGATCCCCCTTCTTAAAAAGAGGGACTACCACCCCGGTCTGCCAGTCCAGAGGTACTGTCCCCAAACTCCATGTGACGCCGTAGAAGCGTGTCAACCAAAACAGCCCCACGACATCCAGAGACTAAAGGTACTCAGGGCGGATCTCATCCACTCCCAGTGCCTTGCCACCGAGGAGCTTCTTAACTACCTCAGAGACTTCAGTCCCGGTAATGGTCAAGTCCACCCCTGGGCCCCCATCCTCTGCTTCCTCAGTAGAAGACGCCTTGGTGGGATTGAGGAGATCCTCAAATATATCATATTCCTATCCAAAGTTGAAGTCAGCAGATTCCCTCCCTCATGGTATACAGTGTTGGCAGGGCACTGCTTCCCCCTCCTGTGGTGCCAGACAGTTTACCAGAATATCTTTGAGGCTGACCAATAATCCTTCTCCATAGCCTGACCAAACTCCTCCCAGACCCTCCGCAACCACCCAGGCTGCCTCAGGAGCCCCACAAGCCAGCCAGGGTTAATAGGAGTCCTTCTTTAGGATTCTTTCCACCAGGGTCTCGCAGACTGTCTCAGGCCTGGCTCCAGGGTGGGGCCCCGGCTGCGCCGTACCGGGCGACGTCACAGTTTTAATTGTGTTTTCTTTCATAAGGGATTTTTAAACCGTTCTTTGTCTGGCCTGTCACCTAGGACCTTTTTGCTTCGGGAGATCCTACCAGGGACATATAGCCCCTGACAACATAGCTTCTAGGATCATTCAAGCACTCAAACCCCTCCACGAAGGTAAGGTGGCGATCCAAGGAGGAGTTGTAACCATTTTATATATTTGTAAAATATATTTGTGTGTGTGTGTGTATGTGTGTGTGCGCGCATGTGTGTTCAACAGAAGTTATATGGGTTTGAAACAAAAAAGACAGTCAGTAAACAATGACAGACCGTGGTGAAATAGTCCTTTATCAGCGTTTACATCCGCTTACCTGTATGTCACTATGTGACAAAGCACATGACTGTCGAAACTGCAACATTGTTTTTTTTTTTCTTAACTGGCACTTTTTATAGAGATATAACATGGATATATTATTTTTGTTTATACAAAACATGTACAATTCATAGCACACAACCCTACACTAAATTAGGTGCTGAATCCAGTCACTGAGATGCTGATTTCAGATTGAGCTTGTTCTGGCACAAATTGAGGCTTGATGTCATCTATGAAATGACTGAACAAAAGACCCATATGCATTCTTACAGATAACTGGAGACTGAACCACTAGACAATCTTGGTACAGTTCAAACTTTTATCACTGACATTGTCAATTAACTAAGGCTGATCCAACTAGTGAGACTAGACCAGTGTAATCCATACAGTAATGAGACAGGTGACCTGCTGGTGTCTGTGCGGTGCAGATAAAGAGCCCATGTACGGTGTTTCCTCAGACAGCAGGTGTTTTCTGTAGCAGGTATGAGACACTTCTCTTGGCTCTGCCTCAGACATTGTGATGCAGGAAGGCATCAGTCCAAGCATTCTCGTTCCACTATAATCACTTCCAACCTTGCCAAAAAATTTTGGCACTTACAATAATAGTACCCCATTTTCCCTTCTTTTTCTTCTTTCTCTTCTTTTTTTAATCAAAATTCAATTATGAAAAGAAAATTATGCGTCATCATAATTGCAACGTAGAATGAAATTAGATGCAAATTAGCATGGTGGTGCAATTGTTTGAGTTTTTTTTTTTTGTGTGTGTGTGCGTGTGTCATGGAATAATAGTGTCAATGTTGATAAGGACAAGAGGAGAAATAATTTGTCTTCTGGCTTTTGGGATGAGAGAGAGAATAGAGGTGCCGGTACCTGCACAAAGGCAAACTGGAGAGAGGGCATGCTGGGAAAACAGGTGCCAGGATGCATGCGAGTTCAAAATGGTGCTTTGACAATGAGAGAAAATGACTACCAGCCTTTTCACCTTTTGCAGCACAATAGAAATAATACAATGCATTTGGTGTATGTTGTTGGAACCAGCTGTGGCATTTTATAACCTCACACTACCTTTTTTTGTGTGTGTTACTGACCATATGATGGAATAGAGTATTTGGAGTGTTTTAACTATTGTACTGCATGCTTATCGTTATTTGCAGTATACATAAAATGAACAGTGGCAGTCCGCATGTAATACAGAAGTCTGTCAAAAGTTTGCTAGTTCTCCTTGCAATCTTTTTGATTCGGCCGTATGACTGTATTTCCCCTATATAAATTTTCAACAGTAGCTTAAACATACTGTATGAAGATACAGTTTTGTATAAATGATTCTCATCACAGCTGCGTTTTCCATTTCAAATGAGCCATCATTACAAAGTTGCAAAATATCTGGCACAGAGAAAGATACTGACCCGGCCTGTTGACTAACTGTATATTATAGCCTCTTGATCTGTATATTAACTGTATTTCAGAGCAGTGATGTGTATCTTTGTGACTGCGTTTGCCAGCACCTCGGCTCAGCTGTTCCTTTCTCAGCAGCAGTTCTGTCTTAGAGCTAATGGCTCCTTCTCCTACAATCCCTTGTCTGAACTGTGACAGCTCACAGAGCCCTGCTTCACCCCTGATAGTCAGGCTGCCAAAAATGTCTGAATCTCGTTAGCAGACGCAGACGTGTGGCATCGCTGCAAACCCTGTGCGAGAAGCAGCGTCGAAGACGACTAAACGTTTTCAGCGGGTGCCTTTGGTTCTAAGCGCCTCTGCCAGCCCAGATTTCAGACATTAGCATTTGTCCTTGTGTCTGGCAGACAGCAGAACCTGGAAAAGAAAAAAAAACTGTGAAAAAGCTGGTATTGAGTGAAAATCCACTCCGAGCAGCTAGCTTGTCTGTCTCTGCCCACCTCATTTGCAGTCTCTAGATATCTACCCACCCATTCTAATAGATATAATATGGTGCCACGGTCATTCTCTCATGGCAGCGGACACATGCATCATGGCGCTGGCATCTTGCTCAGGCTGGCAAGGGTGCATAGTGTCTGCAAGGGGTTTGGCGCCTGGAGTGCTGGTGTATCCATGTCATTGCTTTCACGGCCGCACCCAGCTGTTGTCTTGGATATGGCTTTCATTTCCATGGGTGATCTCGGTAGTGACAGGGCTCGGAGCGTTGCTGGCAGGACGAACTGATCTCCTGTGGAGCTCGATCAGCAACTCTTCCCCGTCTATTAGTGGTGCAGAGGATTCTGGGAATGCATGGCCGGTGGTCTGCGTTTCTGTGAAAAAGGGATACTGAGATGTCAGAGAATATATACAGTATACTGTGCATTGCAATCTTGTGTTGTTACTGTGAAAACAGTAATTTTGTAAAATGAAATATTGTTAAATAAATAAATATACTTACCCCAAATATTAGACAAGTAAAATGGGTAAAAAAAAAGAACAAAACAATAATTAAATAAATTAAATGGACAGATTCAATGAGTTTGTCATTAGGCTGCCTTTAAGATTTTTAGCTATTTTCAAGCCTTTTAGATACAGTAAATATGTTTCTTTGGAAAGACATGCATATTGCATAATAAAAAGCAAGTAATGAGAAAGTAGGATCTATTTCTAATGTATATTGATTTAATAGTAAACAAGCAAAAGTGAAGGGGAGTATGTATGGGCATTTGGATTCTAGAATAAGACAAACAAACAAAACTGTGTTTGTATTTCCATATTGTGACCTACTCTCAAAAGAAATAGAATGGGAAAAATAGAGGGTGTGGCTTGTTTTTCTACTTTAAATTGATTGGATGTAGTAAAGTAGGCGTTTCATTTAGAAATCAATACTGACAGTTGGAGGGGCGTGGATGACGTTTAGGATGTCACGCTCATGCCCAAGCCATCAAGGCCCATCAATTTAAACGGGAGCAGCATTTTCAGACTAGTTTTTGTGTGTGTTGACTTGCACAGATTTATTGTTCACCACAAAAATAGCAATGTGAGCTAACAAAATAAATATAGTCATGAAAGTAATGCTATTTGGAAAAAATATTCCATGCTAAAAAAAATATCTAAAGAAACTATATCTTTGTGTATCTTGTAGAACGTATATGTGTTACTACGTTCATCTGGGTCAACATATGTGAGCTACACAACCCAAGATGAATCATATGCTAAATGAAGGAAAAGCATCTGGGGAATTTCCTGCACTCACTGGTCCAGAATCTTTTTGCACCTGGTGTACTCAGGTGACAGCCAGCCAGCTGAGTCCTGGATAGCTTTTCCCTTGCTTTCTTCATCTCACAGTGGCGGTCAGTGCACATCTCTGAAATGTGGTTGATACTTGCTATACTGCTAAGCTGCGCTATAAACTAACACTATAAGACTAAACACTATTTGAGCCAAATAAAATAATAATAATAATAATAAAAATTAATAAATGAAGCTGAACATATGTATTCAACATATGAATACTTGACTAAATTAGGTCAGTATTACATTCTATTCCTTAATCATAGTTTAATTTTCTCTTTTCTTTTTGAACAAATCAGCTTATGAGTTGGTTTGAATCACTTACTCAAGTTCAAACAAAGGTTTAAAATTAAGAAGTCACTGATTTCGACTGATTGTCTGAATCAGATTTAGTACTGTTACATGGGATTGATATTAATGGTGTTGAAATTCTGCAGCAAAGCGATGATATCTCAGATCATTATCTAATCTTGTGTAAACTCCGTATAAATAAACCTGTCAATTCTGCTCCTTGCTACAAGAATGGTAGAACCATCACCTCTAAGACAAAGGACTGCTTTGTTAGTAATCTTCCTGATTTATCTCAATTCCTTAGCATGTCCAATAGCGTAGAAAAACTTGATGATGCAACAGAAACCATACACT
>JAUCMT010000032.1:16889930-16911046 GCA_032357475.1 Enteromius thamalakanensis
AGGCATTTTTGTAAAAGTTGCTTAAATATCTTAATTAAACTAATGCCTAGTCCTGGCTTAAGCTAAGCCCCGTTTGTAAAACTGGGCCTTAGTATACTAAACTGGTATACTTAAAGTCTGCCAAATTGGAACAACTAATTTTGTTCTTAATGCTCAAACATTTTGCACTTAAAGGGCAATATTACACAATCCTCATTAAATGCGACATAAACTCACATTTTAGGCTTATTAATAAGAAATATGCTTTGTGTATGAGTAATTATCCAAATTAAGTTTAATCAAAATTTTTATATCAGTAAGTCTTAAGTTATCGGTAAATAAATTAAAACTATACTTATTATGAAATTAATATATAACTTTTTTTTTACTAGGGAGGACTTTTATAATATTCAGTATTTTTGAAAAAATGTCCTTCATCCCACTAAAATATCATGTTTCATCAATAATATTTAAAACATATCAGCAAATTTGAATTATTTCTGAAGGATCATGTGACAGTGAAGACTGGAGTAATGAATACATTTTGAAACATTTAAAATCTTTTAAATTGCAATACAATTTCACTGCTTTAACTGTATATATTATAAACAGTATATGTATATTAACTCTAAATTAACAATAAACATGCTTTGGACTTCAAGACTTTCCACCAGAAACTCTTTTTCCAGCTTTTCAACACCTTGTGCTCCTTTCACGGTACGTTTACTAGCGGAAAACTCACTGGTGTATGGGTTTTTCAAGAGCTGCCATTATATTTAACAAAAAAAAAAGAAAATTCTAACAACATTCTAACAAAAAAAGGCTGCTTTTAACCTTTTTAAACTCCCTTAAAAGCAATCATTCAGCCAAAAAAAACCAAAAAGTCAGTGATTATTTATTCACCCTCGTGCCAATTCAAACCCACACACCGTAATTTGTTTCCAATGAAAAGGGAATTTTTGAAAAATCTTTACACAGGTATACACTACATAACAACAGAGCGGATACACCTGATGAGCTTTAAATAAACACAAAGCAGTCTCCAATTGCACGTTTCAAGTATCCTGCAGTAAGAGCGTTCTGTAAGAAAATAATTTAATAAAATACTGAGGCAAAAATGAAACTTAAAAGCCAGTTTTGGAACCAAAAACATTGGTTAACATAATAGAATTGTAAAGTTTGTTCTACTTTAAAAAGAAAGTCATATGGATTTGGAACAACTTGAGGGTGAGTAAACAAATTAGTTAACTGTTCCTGTTAAATACTGTTAGAAAAAGTTTAAAAGCAAAAGAAATATCTGTGACAGATTCGCATCTTATCTATGGCTCCAACACTGTCCCTCAGGTGTTTATATTTTTGTAAATAGACTTTAGGGCCAACAACGATGTAAAGTGAGTGGCAGCACAGGTTAGGGTTAGCTTGGAGACCAGCTGTTTCAGAAAAGTAAACATCAAGTCCAATGAAGGGGAAGAGGTTCCTTACTTCCTGCCCGTTTACCCGCAAACTGCGTCACTGAAGCATTCCAGCTCTGCTCTGAAGTCACGAGATGCACGCGCACAAAACAAAACACAGACTGACATATTGGCCGAGTCTGAACCTAGCAATGATTTGAGCACGCTACCTCACAGTAAACACAGCCTGGAAACACGGCAACCTCAAAGAACAATGAAAGCTTTATGCTTTTAAGCTTTGACCGCCTGACTCGAATATGACATGCTTTAGAATGGGTGTGTTCTGCTGATAGACAGAGGTCACCTCTGTATCCATGACACCAATAACACAGCCGCTCAACACAACGGAGGGAATCCTCTAGTTCCTTGTTCTGGTGTTTTTCTTTCTCTGTCATACTTTCTGTTCTTTCAAAACACTGCTGCACAGCCGTTTTCATTCGCGAACCCAACACTGTTCAACATCATTACAGAGTTAAAAAATAAACTGTATCTCTTTTTTATAGTCTTTATAGAGTTTCTATGTTCTAATTGCACTCTGATTCTATAAAAAAAATTACAATTATAAATAAATAAATAGATTTTTTTACATTAGATGGATTAAACTGCGGCAGGACTTTAAGGTGGGGCCTTTCTTAATAAAAAGGAAATGTCTGGGATTCCACAGAAACGTCATGCATGGAAGCGCAATTTCTGCGTGTATCGACATGCTTCGTGCATTTCCCTGCCACGATCAGAGAAACATTTAAAGCAACCTTGGCTTTGAGAAACACATAGTTAAAAAGTATTTGTTCTGGAGAAGATTAAAGTAAAAAAAAAAAAAACTACTTGGTACTTTCGTTATTTCTAAAGTACAGAAAAACGTAAAACTTAATTATATAAATTCACTGTAAAAAGGTTTTTTTTTTTTTTTTTTTTTTTAATACGACAGATTATTCAAGTCCATTTTACAGTAAAATACTAATTCAGCACACATAATTTTTATGCTCAGTTCAATACTTATCACTACTTTAGAACTACACTGTGAAATTTGCTAACCCGATCTCTTGTGGTGAAAAAATGCAATCAATGTTGTAATCAACAAACTTACATTCAAAAAAAGATTTGCTCCATTTTGACAGCTACAAAAGACACCAGTGTTTCTATCCAAACTCTAAACTTTGATCCCAGCTGTTTCATTGCTCCTCTCTCTGTTATTTGAACATTCTGGTGGGATTTTGTCAAAGTTTTAGTAGACACAGATGAATCATTGTCATTGGTGGATGTTTGAATCAAGATTGCAATCTTTTAACAATTAACCGTGCAGCTCTAATAAATATTTTTTCCCCCTAATTTTTGTTGTCAGTAATTAGCTACATAAGGATCTTTCATTTTACATTTCCTGTTACTTAGTTAATGTTTACTGCATTAGCTCCATGTGTGTATCCCTTATTTTCATTGTGTGTGGCCCAGTGCAATTCAAATACGCTGGTCCTTTAGGATGTTAAAGATGAATCATTTTTACAAGACCATAGTTTTACTAATAAAACCTAGAGCTTTAATGGTAATATGTTATAATACTTTCATACCCGTCTCAAATAGTTTTGTTTTTTTGGACCCTCTCTTTACTTAATAATACTAATATTGGGAAAAGTCACAGCTGTCTCTGGTGGATGCTGTTCAGTAATCAAACTAAATTATTCATGTTGTTTGGCCAATGCAAGCTCAAAGCAATAACTATCCAAACACTCCAAAATCTGGGTTGCTACATACACACTCTGCTCCGGCAGAGGATATTTTTAATTCTATGATAATGTCACAAATTAAAATACACAGAACAAAACGATGCTCACGTTGACTGCAAGTCACATTAAGCAGATACATTCCTTCCAGAAAATGCCAATAGATATGTGACCCTGGATAACTAAGTCAAATCTGAAAATTCAATAAATAAGCATTCCATTGATGTGTGGTTTGTTAGGAAGGGACAATATTTGGCAGACATACAACAAACTGAAAATCAAAGAGTGTAAAAAAAAAATTAAAATAATTCTAAACATTGAGAAAATCACCTTTAAACTTGTCCAAATTAAGTTCTTCATATCAATGCATATTACTTATCAATACCCCAGCGACTTAAGACTTCAGAGAAAACGTAAAACTTTGTAGAAAAAGAACACCCCTCCCACAAACACCACCTGCCGGTAAATACTTCCTGTCTTAACAGGAAATACATCAACACAGAATGAAAACTGCCAGTCAATTGAGTTTAAAAAAAAAGAAAACTATGTCATTCCATTGACTTTACAGGATTATTAAAAACACTCTTAAAAAAAGACTCACACTAGTCACTTAACGACTAATTTGTGGTAAATAAATGAGTCATTTCACACAGATATACAAAAATAGCCCAAGCCACGTAATTAAATGTACCAGTTTGACTGGGAAACCTACTCTTTTCTAATAACTAGCCAAATAGTTCCCTTCTATGAAGAAACTTCAAAGTTGTTTAACCACAGAGACCTCCTGTGAAAGACTCGACCCAGCAAAAACAACCTACTGTAAGCAAAATGAAATCGGAAGACAACACTTACCTTTCAGGTTTTTAGGGTTGTTTTGCTTTGTACGTGGCATTTTTAGGGTTTTTCCACTGGCTCAGAGACACATAGTACGGAAAGATGCTGGATGGGATGCAGCCGGTCACAGGGAGAAAAGACGATCTCCTATTCCGCACAGGAAAGACACCCTCTGCACATCTGGGACAGATGAGAGACCGTCAAAACTGAAGCAACAACAAAACAGGCCACAAACACATACTCTTGCTGCTAAAAACAACTCTAGCGTGGCGTCCTCTTCTCTGTGACAGATCACTGTTGTCAGCAGTGATGTTTTAGCTGGACTGACACAGATATAGACGTGTGAGCAGTAATCAGATTTCTGATCTTAATGGTCTGTTGCCGTCGACGCATTGACTAACTGCACTTCTACACACACCTGCTTCTGTCTGACAACAAACGCAGATATATGACACTGTCATCTCCGCAGTGCTGCCAGCTCTCCAGGGAATTTGAAAACTGTTATTAAGATCCCCATCACAAGCACAATTGCACCATGATTTTCTTATTAGACATATTTCTAAATATACAAAATGTCTTAAATCACCACGAAAAAATTCATTCATTTGCTTAATAGAAGATACAATGATATTTAGCATTTAAAACATACATTTTATTCATTTAAATAGAAAACAAACACCTCCTAAACATTAAAAAAGACAGTTTGAATGAACTGGGATTTAAAAATAAAATTAAAAAAGCATAAATGCAATGAAAAACAATGGAGGATATTGTTTCTGTCAGCTGACAGAGCTCTCTCTATATATTTTTAAACTATTTACAAATTAAAAATAGTAAATGTGCATTATCCTAAAACTGATAAATAGACAATTAATCAGCCTGATTGATATATATCCTCTACAATAATGTTGACATGTTGTTATCGCTTTCAAAACATTTTAAAACTGCAGCTCTCAAAACGGCAAATGCACTGTTTTGGCTCTGCAGGAATAGATGCAAATACGCCCCACTGTCTACACAAGCTCCTCTTTGTTTCAGGGTTTAGGAGGTTTTTGCTTCTATATGTTCTTCAGCTCTATTGCAGCATGAAGCTAACATCTGACACGCCTCGCCCATGCATTCCCGCATGCATCCCGTCACGGCATGTGCCAGATTCCACGCCAATGTTCCGTCTCACCACATTACATAAGGCTTACTACGAGTGTGTATGATTTCCCTCCTTGTGCAGCTCTACGGCAATGACATCACCTCCCAGAGGATTTGAGCATACACACACTCACACACACAGTGCATGCACCAGGTTTCACATACATCTGGTCCAGATAGCCCTCCTGCCCTTCACATTTTGGATTATTTGAAGCATCCATTTCGGGACATGGAATTAGAGAGATTGTTTTGTTTCAGGAGCAGGATTGAGAAATACTGTAATAGGACAATCAGTGTGTTAAAATAAAATCCCCCCCATATAAATGGGACGCATAATGTGTCGGACGAGTTATTTCTTTTTTTGTTTTATAATCAACAAAGACTTGTATAAGAATATATTTGAACGCGACTTCATTTCAGAGTCTGAATGTTACTGCAGAATACAAATACGATATTTGAAAATTTAATCGGATTGTTTCAATTTTAGTAAAAAATTCCTAACACTGTAACATTTCAACATTCATAATTTGAATTGTGCAATGTTACTGCAGAATTCGAAAATGACATCATTTTGGAACCAAAATGTTACAATGCTCCTGGAGAATTTTAATATTTAGTCATTTCAAAACTGAAATTGTACAATCTAACGGAATCATTTTACTAAATATTTCCTAGTTTCAAATGTAGCTGTGGAAGTTGAACAGGACATCGCAGAATTTTACAATGTTACTACAGAATTTGAATATGACGATATTGCAGACTTGGAATCTTACAGCATAGTTGTAATATAGCTTACATCAGAATTAGAATGTTTTCATATTACTGCAGAATTTCAATACTATGTTGTTTCAGAAATAATGCAACTGGAACAGCAACGCCAAGGTCAGGGGGTTTGATTCCCAAAGAACAAACATTCCAATAAAATGTATAAAATCTATTAGGAAACACCCTGAAACCAGTCTTACAGAGTCAATAGAAACTGCTGCACACGGGACACATACGTAGCCTACTTGGCATGCATGCAATGGCAAAAAAGATGGCACTAAACAGGGGTTGCTCCTGTAAAACAGCCCGTGCCCGTGATAAACTGACATGTTTACAGCCTATAAGACCCGCATGCGATGAGTCACCATGTGTCCAAGGTGGACACAAAACCACCACGTTTGTCAGTAAAAGCCGCTTATATGCCACAGTTCAGTGCCAAATCCAGGTGCGCACTGGATGAATGGCGCATTACTGCCTTTAAGAAACACATGAAGAGGGCGGAGCCGGGGAAAACCCCTCTGCAACAGGACATGAACAAGATACACTTCCCTAATTCGACAACAAAATGCCCTTTAAACCAGCCGAAGACGTGTAAAGCGCATTTGAAACGCGTTCATTTGCATCTCATGGTCAAAGGAAGGTGTTTCGGCGCTTACCTGCCGTCGCGGTCGGTGCTTCGGAGACTCTCTCCAGCAGCGTTGCAGGCTTGATAAACATTTACACCCCGCGTATTAGGATTCTGGAGACGTGCGCTCTCGGCGAGATACAAAACACGGGCCGGCTTGGTACAGACCGACAGACACCAGGCAAAATCAGACTCACACAAACATGCTCACAAGTTTAACCAACCTATAAATTCTTTTTGGAAACATTGTGTTCCAAAACAACAGCTCTTGGAGGTGCGTTTACGCACCGCATGCGTTCGCTACGCACTGGACCATGCGTCCAAGCGCTTATTAAGTCGCGTGTATTTCTAAACTTTCGGTACTTACAGGTGCAGTCTGAACTGTTGTCAAGGGTTTCAACGGTCAGAGGTCTGTTTTTTTTCCCCTCTCTCGCTCTATCTTCTCTCACTTTCTATTGCAGGAAACCGACAGGCCCACTGACGTCAACGGGGGTCCCGTCTCCGCCTCCCAAGCGAAGCAAACGCGCTCGGGGAGTGTCCTGACGGCCGGTAGAGCACGTAAATAAAACGCGTTTAGCACACTCTGAGCGACTAATATTGTAAACTTTCTACATAAACGTAGCGCGAATGCGAAATTAACCCGATTTACCGAGCAGCATTTGCAAAAGCGCATTTTAAGTGTCATTTGTAAAGCGTCGCTTCTCGCGGGACCCCTCAGATAGGCCCCATGTGCGCATAGTTCAGGACTGACGGTGTTCCCGGAGGTTCCTTGTTTGTTAGGTCACGTTGTGCCCCTCAACCAGCGCTGGGCTTTCCCGCACAGATCCAGGCAAACAATGGAGAGTGTAGCACATGAGTGTGACTGTGGTGTAATTATACGCAAAATCATATCGGAAATGTAAACGCTTCAACTGTAATGTTTCACATTCATGCAAAACTGAAAGCACTGAGTAGGATCGTTTTAAAACTGATGTTTCTAAGAAAGAAAAGGTTACTCACGTTACAGCCAGTGTTAAGGGTTTGGATTTATGTGCATTAAACATGAATAAAACTAGATTTATTCAGTTTTAGGTTTTCTCTAATTCGTTTAACAGTTCGTTGAGGTTTGTTGCAGTATGCGACGATACCGAGAAAGGAGGAGCTTAGGGAGAAATCAACTTTATTTTGACTGTTTAAACAGACAATCAGTGTAAGCGAATAAAAAGCGTTTTGCAAAACCACAGAGTAATGTAAAGTTGAATGCATTTCAAAGAATATAATTTTTATATTTTCCTTCACATTTTTAATATTAATATGGTACATTTAAAGTAAAAAAAAAACGAAACAAGTTAGATAATAAATAATCTAAACGTAAACTAGAAAACAGTAAATATATTTACAAAAAAATGTAAAATAGATTGCGTAATTACAATTTTTATAATTTAATTTTTAATTAGTTACAAACTACAAACAAATTGTAATTAATCTACACAGCAGTTCATACAACCACCAATGGATGACAAATCAGGATATGTTAATCAATGTGATTAAAGGAAACATCTAATGTAATATTATATTCATAAGATTTTGATTAATATATAGCTCTTTTCACAACATAGATGATTGCAAAGCAGTTTTACAGAATGCATAATAACCTGGTAATACCCATAAGAATCAGCGATGACCCTTGTTCAGAGCAACAAGTTTGGCATCCCATGCCAAAACCAACTAATACATTTCTGAAACTGAACGCATTCAAATACCAATCAAATTAAAACCAGGCTTTATCGCAGTTATGGTGCTTAAAAACTGATTTTATTGATGGACATTCTATAATGATATCATTATAGAACAGTTTTTAACAGTTGCCTCATGTTGCAAGCAATTCACAGAATGCTGACCTCAAGAGTAGGACGTGTGCAGAAACACAGGACACCACATATCTGCCAAAAAAAACATATTAAGCCACCCTGAGACATCACCAGATAGCACAAATAATGCTGCTCGGCTATTTTTAACCCACATCCAAAGCGTCTCACAATATGTCCACGGGTGTTTGTGTTCACAAATGGCACATTGCTTAATGAGAAAGGTCAGAGTATTTCAGCCCTGAGAATATAAATAGCTCTTTAATGAAGGTGGAAGAGGTGACTATCTGTTCTATCCTTCCTCCAGCAACAAGCCCACAGGGACTCATACATACGTGTGCTGGTGACGAAGAATAGGGGGCGAATAGCATCACGCTGGATATATGTGTTCTCCCCCTCTCTGTGTTCTATATTTAAATGCTCAAACAAGCACACGCATAAAGTGTGGCACGCTAAAAAAACTGGGTTTAAGATATTTTGGATGATATCAGAGAGCTATCAGACCCATGCATTTTTCAAAATCTGATAATATCTATATTCAAGTGATGAAAAAACATGAACACATAAATTGGGTAGGTTCTTGATTTTAATATATAATATGTTCATATACGCATAGCAGAAAATATTCCGAAGGCTGTCAATTTTAGGCGAAAATCATCAAAAATGCTGGTAGTGGCTGGCAACTTTTTGGCAGGGAAAGAGTTAATATTTATTATTTTCACATGAAAATGAGTTGATTCAGTGGCAGTGCAAGGGAATGCATTGCGTTGCGATGAAATATTATTAAAATATCTGGAATGATGTGCACTGATGAGTCATTCACAGTTAAACCAAGAATGAAACAACACTTTAATTAAAAATGTAACAAAAAACATAATAAATAGGAATGTCATGTTTGCTTTAATGATTCATGCAAAAGCTAGACTAAAACAACATACTCTAACCAGCTTAGCTAACTTATATCGCTCAAATAATTTCACAAAAGTTTGTAAACATTTTCAAGCAAACTTAAGCAAGAAACTGCAGAAGCATTATATGCAGGATGCCATTTTATAATCGGTGGTGGTTGAAAGGGAGTGAGTCACCGTGTCAGAATATGGAGAGTGTGCGGGCGGCTGGTTGTCACCGAGGCATCTCTGAATGGAACATCATCACCCCCTCAAACTCAGACGGGTGCTCTGTACAGGGACCTCAGGACTGCGTGTGATATGACGTGCTCCTGCTCTGCGACAGCAGTTCGTGGGGGGTGTTCTATGCAGCAGCTGAAATTAAAAGCATGCCGTCGGGTTCAAAAGTCTTGAGAAATGCAGTTTATTTTTCTGGTTTAATACAACTTTTTAATTACTTTTTAATATTATTGACTAAATTTAATAAAATATATTTAAAGATGATTTTCAAAATTTTTGATTACTAGATTTATATGACGACAGCAATGGAGCCTGGAGTGGACAAACTGCTAACTGAACTCTCCAAAATCAAGATACATTAACAACATGACTTGAGATATTAAGTCTGAAGTCTAGTTTTCTAACCCTACTGGCAGCTTGAATGAATATCGTCAGCAAAAACTGAACTGGTTTGAATGGCTTTACTAAAGCGCAACTACTAAACATGATGAAATATAAATGTAACTGCCATTTGACGGTGGTAAATTGATGCCGTGACCAAAATATGAATATGAAGTCATTGAAAACAATCGTTTAGAGAATATGGTTGACTAACATACTGTATCATTCCTGGTCATCAATGAGCAGGATGCACAGTCCAGAGCCATGATTATTTCTGATCCAAGTCGAAATCATTACAGCTGGGGGTGTCCTGAAGAAAAGGGCTCTCACTTCTGTTGAACTTCGGGAAATACACCTTGGTTTAAGTGGCTACAACCATGCAAAGCGTGTCTCTTAGTGTTTTAGAGAATTTTTCTTATCTTTTGCATTGAGTTGACTGGAAAATAAAAGGTTGTTTATGACATGTCAATTAACTTTCCATTAACATTCAAGATGGCATTTTTTTAGGCCAATAACTAGGCCAATGACTGTTGCCTTGAACTGTTAGCTTTGATGCTTTCTGTGCAGAGAGCTGACTTTTACAAAAAAAACATTCATTAACGTAACTGATTATTCATAAAGTATATATTTAATTTCTCTAATGCTACTCAGCAGACATTCAGAGGCCTTGTGTGGTGCTTCAACTACTAAGAGCACAGCTACATTTTATTGATGTATTTTTATCAGGGGCAATGCACATTTCTAGTACATACAATATGTAAAATGTGCCAGATTTAGCCAACACAGGCTCATTTTCAACATTACAAGAGGCCAAACACAAGCCTCACCCTTTGAATTCAGTAGGTGTTTCTTCCCAGCAGAGCCTTGGTGTCATAAAAGTGTCACTGCTCAACTCAGATTGATGGCACAACCAGTTTTCTAACTATACGTGCAACAGGAAAACTGTATATTTTATCTGTTTCTTAACAAAGATAATGGCTATGACTATATCTTATGGAAAAGATCAACTCCAGTCTTCAGAATTTTACTCTCGTTTGAAGATATATCAAAAGTTAATAATAAAAAAAAAGAATATGGTTCATGAATATGATAATAAATGCATGTGGAAGTGTGCTCTTACAATGACAGCAATGATGAAGTCATCTGCTCAAATTGAATCCTTTTTAAGTTTCAAAACTTAACAAAATATGCTTTATTTTATCCTACTGTAATTGTTCCTAAAATACAGTATGAAGAGATGTATGCTATTGCAGCAGTTCCATTAATGCTAGGTAGCCTATATGTACGGGTCGCTAAAGACCCAAATGTGTAATAATGATTGGCAAAACATTCATGCATTTAAGGGTTAAAGGGATATTCCACTTAAAATTGAAAATGATGTCATTATTGACTCACACTCAAGATGTTCTCAACCTGTATGACTTTGTTTTAGGGAACACAAAAGAAAATATTTTAAAGAATGTTGGTAACCAAATGGTTTTGGTTCCCAATGACTTCCATTCTATTTTTGTCTATACTATGGAAGTAAATGAAAGATGAAACCATTTGTTTACCACTAAAAAAAAAAACACCTGACTTTCTCTTTTCTTTTGAAAACCAAAAATACACATACAGTATTTTGATGAAAAGCCATGTACCAAACTTTTTAGGTCCCATTAAGTTCAACAGTATTTCCCCACCCCCCCTACAACGAAAGCCAATCAGAACTGAAACTCTTTGGTCACCGAGATATATATTTTTTATACCCACATGATTTTGCATACCTTTCGCTGAGTGTTAACTGTACAACTGTACAAATTGCTTAACATCATCACAAACCATTGGAACTACTTCAAATTGACTAAAGGTAAGTGCAAAGTCATTATGAAGCAATGGTCCAAATATATTTTTTCTCTCTCTTTTTTTCTTCTTTCTCTTTTTCTTTTCCAGTGAATGTGGAAGTGCAGAGTGAGTGCTGTCTTAGAATCCAGTAGGAAGACTCAGTTGATTAAACATTACAGACTAAAGCTTAGCAATTATAGTTGTAGCAGGCATTATTCATGTATTTGATCTGCCCATTTACCTCCAAAACATGGAATAGCCTTGTATGTGCACATAGTGATCTTGCATTCTGCATTTTAATGGCCATATGCGGAGTAATGAGACTGTCCAATCTGTATTTATTGGTTGTAGCTTTCAGACAAATTTATATGCAGCTTATCAGTCTCACAAGAACAGAAAGCATAATCCACATTCGGTGAAAGATTTTAAGCCTGGTGTAGTTAAAACTGCAGGGAAATTGAGAACCAATAGAGACCAAGCGAGGTGCATTCTCAAGGGCCAAAGCATCTACCTGAATGAAGATCGACAGGATCTAGTGAGCATAAATTTGGTGAGTAATAGAGTTCTCTCTCATTGCAAACACTAATCACAAGTGGTAATAACAAATTTGAGTATGCAAAAGACGTGACATGAACAGTGCCTATATGGTTTGTTTGGTGTAAAAGCAGAGACACTTTCTTGATTTTTTTATATATATATATATATATATACACTAATTTCATATATTTTATTATCCTAATTACAGCATAAAACAAATGAATATCATCAGCAAAAATCTAACTGGTTTGAATGGCTGCAGAGCAACTACTAAACGTTATGAAATATAAATGTAACTGCCATTTGACGATATAGTAAATTGATGCTGTGATCAAAATATGAATATGAAGTCATATGAAGAATATGGTTGACTAACATATCATTCCTGGTCATCAATGAGCAGGATGCACAGTTCAGAGCCATGATTATTTCTGATCCAAGTGGAAATCATTACAGCTGGGGGTGTCCTGAAGCAAAGGAAACTTTTTAAGTTGCTTGCAAATTTGCATGTTTGCACTTTTCAGGGCAGAGGCATACAATTTATGAATGAACAGATGTGGTTTTAAGTTTCTTAATTGATCATGTAATTGCCATTTTCATGTTAACAGTTAAGAACAAAAGGATATATATATTCTCTTGTAAGGTCGTTGTCTTGTTTTGTTGACATTTTTGCACCGTGAGCAGAGGTGATTAGGTCTCTCAATCATTCATTTAATCTCAGGTAAAAATAAATGCTGTTATATTCTCTTGTATGCTCATGTTTTATTTGCATTGTCATATTTTAACTTAATGAGCATGTTTAATTGCCATGTTTTAAATGCAGACTGTTAAAAAACATATTGACTTTTTCTTCACAGTTGACTATAGGTATACATGAAAAAGGTTTGAATGTAATAGAACACAAATGTTACACTTTCATTTGCAAGTAACTGTAGTGTCAAGTTAGCTAAAAGTATAATGATTTAAATTTTATCTGTACAGTAAAACGTCATCTATTAGGAATGACCAAATCTTTTTTTTTTTTTTGTAGTTTTGACAAAAAAAAATAAGTTTATTCAACAAGATTACAACAAATTAGATTTTGGTGGGAAAACATTAGAGATCATTTCATTTCCAACGGTCTTTAAAATATATTCTTTCTTCTATCTTATATCTTCTTCTAAGTTTGTAACTATTTTACTTTGTACATCGTATTTTCAGAACATGAACATAAAACCGAATCTACTGAATAAATATGTATAATACAAAATGGTTATTTTAAACATTGTTGCTATTGCCATTTCATTAAAAAAAACTGCTAAAATGCTGCGTGTCACATTAATGATGGTAAAATCACTGTAACACACAGCCTCCTGTCACATCAACATATGGATATCTGTAATTGCATGTAATTCTAGCTATAGTTTGTCAACATTCAATGAATGAGGCGTGTTACATCATCCCCTGAGCCATGCGAGAGACGTGTGCGCTGCCGCTTTCGTGACATGCAGTCTGATCCTAAGTGCATTCTAGAGTCTGAACAGACGTCCTTTGGGAGCAATCGTGTTTCAGCAGCGCCACATCAAAAATAATAAGCTATTTGCATACCCTAGCCAGCACTTCATCCAGTGCAGATAGAAATCAGTGTCATCTAACACGCCTTTGAAGCCATTGAATGTTCACTGAACATATTATTGTATGTCAGCTTTGGACCTCCTTTACATTCACTCTCTAATTAGAGGCTATTTCAAGATAAACAAATTAGCTGTTAGCATAAGAGGCTATCTGGGCTACACAACATAACATCCTATGTTAAATCATCTGTTAACTACAGGTTGCTGAAGCTGATTTAATTGCAATTCCCAAATCTCTGAAATATCTATTTATGCATGGAGAACTAAACTGATCCTAAACTGAATAAAATCTGGTGCACAACAACTATTTTGCTCTGAAAAACAGGAAAAGCCTCCCTAAACATGAATGAATGATGCATTTATATAGTGCTTTATCATGTATGGCCATACACCCAAAGCACTTTACAATCATGTGAGGGGGGTCTCTCAACCACCAGCAGTGTGCAGCATCCACCTGGATGATGCAACGGCAGCCACAGAACAACGGCGCCAGTGTGCTCACCACACACCAGCTACAGGTGGAGAGATATACAGCCTGTCACGATAGCAAGGCGAGGAGACGTGCAGGTTCATGTGCAGGCTGTTTATTAGCAGACACAGAGTAAAACAGACAGGCTAGGTCGTTACCGGCAGACAGGAGTGGGAGAGGCAAAGCACAAGAATGGTCAGAGTCCAGGCGAGGGTCGGTACACGGTAAATATAATCCAGGAAAACACAGGAACAAAGGAACAAGGAACAATGAAACACAGAGTGGCAAAATAACGGTCTGACAGTGCTAATGGACCATGGGAATCAGACAAACACAGGGGGGTTTTATACAGAGAGAAGTAGGTCACAGGGGTGGAGCAAACAACCAGTCACCTAGACAACAGACGAGTGGGTGGAGACATAAGTTCACAGAATGAGTCCGGGCATGTAAACAGGGACAAACAGAGAGTTTGGGGGGTGCTGGAGTGCCCTCTTGTGGCCTGAGCTGGCCCTCCAGCTGACCATGACAGTGGTATAGAGCTACACATGTAAGCATAACATAAAATATGTTGTAATGTTTATAAGTAAGATATTTTTAAGTAAAAATAATGATGAATAAAAAAGCAATACATTTATTAAGCAAGGAGGGAGTAAATTTATTAAAAGTAAAAGTAAAAACATTTATAATTTTTAATTAAATTTTTATTTGAACTTTCTTTAAAAAAAATTGTCTTGGTTTTCATAACAATATTAACACAGCACATCTGTTTTCAGCATTGATAATTATAAGAAATGAGCACCAAATCAGCATATTACAATGATTTCTGAAGGATCATGTGACATTGACGACTAGTAATGATGCTGAAAATTCTACTTTGCCATCACAAGAAAAAATAACATTTAAAAAAAAACAAAACAAATAATAATAAATAAAAAAAGAATAAAAAAAAAAAAAAAAAAAATATATATATATATATAAATATATATATATATATATAAATAAACGCATTTATAATTATTCTCTCTAATTATTATTGCTTGTATTCCAATAACAAAGGCAGTATTGTTACGCAAGCAATAAATGCATGCAAGAGGAAAACATTTAATTTATTTCCTAAACGTTGAATTCCTTTGCATTTGCATGTGCAAGTTAGCAAACCTTAACACAGACAGTAAAAGTTGGGTAAGGTTGTTGGTAAACTGATGTATTGCACATCGTAGTAATGGATTCTGAGGTGCCAGAATCCATATCCTAAAAAAAGTCACAGCATGAGATTCTGAGGGAAGATGCACACTTCAGGTGACAGGATGCAGAGCTTTCTAAGCTGAGTATGTGGCAAGCTGCAGTTTGCCCTTGTGGCAGCTTGTATTTCACACACTATTTAAAGAACTTTAGAGCGAAAGCAAGTCAACAAACACCACAGCCCTACTAAACGACCACAAACACACACATTCTCTGTGCTACAGCTCGCCAACACCCCGCACAAAGACAGACAATACTGTCTCAGAGCTCCCATTGAGAACTGTCATCGGTCGGAAGCTCTGGTGATGACACTCAGTCGGCGCAAAGAGAAAACGTACTGTTCCCCAGAGAAAGATGATAGACAGAGAGAGAGAGAGAGAGAGAGAGAGTTGAGAAAGTGAAGCATGCAGAGTGAAGAAAGGGTGAAAAGTAAGGGAGCGAGAGAAGTGTATAGAATGAATAACGAAGGAGAAATCAAAAGGGGACAAATAGGGATCAGCAGCTTTTCCCTGCTCACCTGTGTTCAAAGGCCAGGCTCTGGCCCAGTCTCCCAGGGTCATGCCTCATTGGAACACAAACATCCTGCCTGGCCCATGTGGCTTTTTATCTGCTCCCTTCCCTGCCTTCCCCTCCACCAGCGCAACCTGTAACCATATCCTACCTGCAGCGTATCCCTTACAGGCATTCATCAACATCAGCCATTAAGGCCTGTTCTGGGGAGAGAAAAAACCTAAATAGAATTTTGAGGTATAGTAAAAAAATGATATTAGCTAAAAAAATAAATAAATAAAAAATGTTGTCTTTTTGAACAGTTCTTCTAATTTTATGAAATTTATTTGGTAACACTTTATTTTGATGGTCCCTTTTGAACAATCTGTTGACAATAAGTAGCTTTGCACCTACATGTCAATTAACTCTCATTAGAATATTAGTACACTCTCTAATTAATATCTGCTAACTCTTTATTGATTGTCTCCCAAAAGACACTCTACTGACTATAAGTAACTTTGCAAGTACATATCAACTTATTTGTAACCCTAACCCTACCAGTCTACTAATACTCTGCTAGCACTCTATTGAGAGTTAGTAGATGCAATGTTCCTTATAATCAACAGAATACATTAAAGGGACAATCAAAATACAGTGAAACCATTTATTTTGGCAATGGGAAATGCAAATCATTAATTAATATCAATTAATATTATTGCAATAATGTATATGCCACCAAAAACAAAACCTTTTTACATTTTTTGAAAAATGTCTTATGTGTCACAGACACGCCAGGCTCAACCCTAAGTCAATCACAACTATAGGTGCGTTCGAGATGCACTAAGCAGCCCCTTGCAGTCGGGGGAGGAGTAAAGACACGGCCGTCAGGTCGGACACTTAGGTTTCCGTAGTGACTTTTATGTAATGCAATATGACGTTTATTATTTGTTTCTTTGTTTTGTAGTTAGCTACAGTATAGGAAATTTTTCAAAAATGAGCAGTTTATTCAGTGTAGTGAAGCCTCTCACAACATCCTTAAAAAACGGCCTCTGGTCGACCAGTTTTTTACTCTTATACAATACGATATATATTTTAATACGATAATATATACAATAATATATATTTACCATATCGCCTAATCTTCATTTGAATCATTAATGTTTTGTTTGAATATCAGATATTCCATATAAAGATGGATTACATACAGGAACTTTTTTAAGAAAAAACTGGCAGCACACATCGTGCTTGTAAATCATATAATCTGACCAATGAGAAAAAAGTGTGTCATCATCAAGGTTTTCGCAGCCGACTGCTCTCGTTTTGCTCTCGCGGTACTTTGATGGCACATGTGATCAAAAGGCAGACAAATGATCTTACCAGAATGCATTGTTTTGTAAGGCGGCAGCCTAATTCTTGCTGCGCCGCATGAAATCGGACGCACCTAATCAATATCCCCGGAGTACTGAGCACCATCACCTGACACTATAAAGCCACACATCACACACCAGCCATTGTCCAAAATCACTCTTACGTAGTGGACTAACTCTGTTCATACTCATAGTCTTATTCAATATATCCTATTGCCAACTTACCTCTGTGCTTTCCTCAGTCCCTGTGTTCCTCCCAGACTCACGGAATTCCCTCTGTGGCTCTCCTTTGTTCCTGGACCCAAGTCTATGTGGTGTGTGGCTGTCCTTCCTCTTCTCTTCGTCTCCCTCGTCTCTGTGTTCCTCCAGTGCCCTGGTGCTCTTGCAAAGAAGGGATATCTTCATCACACAGTAAGCATTCAACTGTCAATAATTGCCATACTCACCTGTTGCCATAGATCTTCTCTATGAACTTCATCAGCTGCAGTTGTAAAGAAACACTCTCTGTTCAACTTACCGTTTGTCTCTCATCCACTTCTTGGCCTTATGTTTCAAAAATCTAGTAAAAGCAGTTATATTAAGTAATATTAAAACAATTTAATTATTTTGGTGTTAATGCATTTTAAAATTTAACATGAATTTTTAGCAGCCATTGCTCTAGTTTTCAATGTCATGTTGTCCTTCAAAAATAATTTCAATATGCTGATATGGTGTTCAATATATTATGTTGAATGTAATCAATATGATGCATACTTTCAGCAGTATTTTATCAATAAAAGAATAAAAAACAGTATTCATTAATAACAGAAATTATTGGTAACATTATTAATATTTATTTACTTTTGATCAATTTATTGCATTCTTTATGAACAAAAGTAATTAATTCTTTTTTTAAAAAAAGACAAGTGCACAGGGCTGTATCATAACAAGACGCCACCAGCACCCTTTCCGGAAAGACCTCCAAACTTTTACCTTGAATGAACAGCAATTACATGCCAGCTGGCACATCAGATAGAGAACCTCCTTGGGCAATGGAAAAGTGTCAGTCAGACTACATACAGATTAAGAACCAACTCTTCCTTTGTCCCTTTGCTAAAGGGAGACTATTTTTATCTGCCAAAACAATGTATGTAAACCTGCATAGGAAGCCATAATCTGCTCCAACAACATCTGGTCAGCAATAAATCTTTACAACTTGAAATAATTTATTTCATACCAGGAAAAGTGTTATGAGTAGTTGGCAAAGTGATAAGATTTTTTTAAAAAGGAACTGCAGTCAGAAATTTTCAAAGGATGCCTATAGTCGATCATCAGACAAATGTTACGTTAATCAGACAGTTAAAACAGGCTGCTGAAATTCCACTGGATATATCTTGAGAGAAAAGTTTAGAAATTTCATCTCTTTCTAAAATAACAGTATATATATATTACTGTCTATGTATTTAAAAAAGTCTGTCTGTGACATATATATATATATTTCCAAAAATATACATTTACAGTATATTAACAATATTTTATTTATTATTTTTCTAGTATTTTTTAAAAATCAAATAAATCCAGCCTTGATGAACATAATTTTTTTTTTTTTTAAGAATTACAGATTTCTTAAATCTTACAGACCCCAATCTTATGAAAGATTGCCATATATGGAAGCAATTTTGATGGATAGCATTAGCTATATTTGCTCTAAAAAGCTCTGACCCAGAGGACTTTATCAGGCAAGAGGTGTGTAGGCATTTTTTTCATGTATATATGGGTTTGATGTGTGTCTGTGTTTGCTGTGGGGCCATTCCTTTACCCGCATGAGTGCAAAGCAGATTATGATGCCCCCATCAAACTTTACACCTTCTTTACCCCACCACGCTCTTTTGCCTTTCCTCTCTAAACATCTTCAGCAAAGTTGCAACAGATCCAAAATTCTTTTGTGCCCTAAGTGAACCAAACTAATGTTGTTTGGGTCTGGATATGGACAATATCGCCTTTCCCGTATCAATAATAAATAATATTAATTAGTAATAACCACTCATTATACACAGTACAGTTTGAATAATCACCACCGATGGAAACAAAGCCTCAATGGTTTGAGGAAGCATTCCTTCCGCTGATGTATGTACTCAGCAGACCAGATGTAATTGGTTGTAGTTAACGTGGTTGGCCTGAATCGGTGCACTGCTGTGGTCACAGATACGATCCACCCTTATTCCCCCATTTCCCATACTTTCACTGGTCCAGACAGAGGGCTCTGATTGGCTGTGCTGATAGCCCTAGGCCATGCTTTTCACAATACTACTTTTATCTTTCTATCTCATACATTTTGTCTTGTTCAGTCCCTGCAAGCAAGCAAAATCAAAGCTACAGACCCAACAACTGTGGTGTCAGCAATATAATAATTTACCTTTGTTCGTAAGTTGTGAAGCATTATGAATGAACAAACAAACAACTTACTTACCAACCATCCATTCAACTGACCAACTGACCAACCAACCTAATGAACGAACAAATGATTGAACGAAGAAACAACTTACCTAACACCTACCAATGAACCATCCATCATCCATCAAACCAACCAACCAAATGAATGAACAAACAAACAACTGACCTACCAATCATCCATCCTTACATCTATCTATTCAACTACCCAAATGAATGAACAAATAAACACATCTATCAACCTACCGGAATAAATAAACAAATGACAAAAAGAAACCAACAAACTAACAAACAACTTTCCTGCGACAGTCCATCTAACCAAACCAACCAACTAAATGACATTCAAAAGTCTGAGACCATTATTATAAATGCTTTTCTTTGCATTAGAATCTATCAAACCAACAATTTGATTTGAAAGTAATCTAAAATTTTACATTCATCTTTTGCTTTAACGATAGCAGCACTGCGGGTTGTGAAGTACGTGCACGCTCTCAAATGTTTAGATGTCTGATGGGGCCTCAAAGGGATAAAGCACAAAAGCAAAACAGAAAAAGGAACTTACATTACAGTATCAGTGTATCTCTCTGGATCTGTTTATTTCTGCTCTGTGTTGAAAGGAAATCTTCCATCTGATCTGGGCAGTAAAATCTGTTGTCACAGGGGAAGCTGAGTTTTTATCTGTCAAAGATTTACACAGAGAGTTTCAGAGACATGTTCTGTGTTAAGTGCTGTGATTGATAAGAATTCAAATCTGTTTGTTTTTGGCGTGTGTGTCTAGGCCTCATCCCTTGATGCCAAGAGTTTTCCAAGTAAGATAAATGACAACCTGTTTTTATTTTTCAGAAATATACACTACATATTTTTTTTTTAATCAGTACTTTGTCTTGTTTTCCAGTAAAAACATCCTTAAAACAAGATGTATTACATCATAAGCAAAGTTGGTTTGAGAGAGAAAGAAAAAAAAAAAATATATATATATATATATATATATATTCTTAGAATTTTGCAATGCACAAATATAATCAATCACTTTTATTTATACAACGCTTTTAACAATACAGATTCTAGCAAAGCACTAAACATTATCAAATAACAGAGTGATGGTAATGTATAATAAAGAGATAAAACTATTTATTTATCAAATGCAGAGACGGTCTCTGTAATCAAAATGATAATAATCACTAGAAATCAGGTGATCCCAACTTAGCCAGCCAGAGGCGACAGCAGCAAGGAACCAAAACCCCATCTATGAGAGGATGGAGAAAAAAACCTTGA
>JAUCMT010000032.1:16911056-16930501 GCA_032357475.1 Enteromius thamalakanensis
TTATTTATCAAATGCAGAGACGGTCTCTGTAATCAAAATGATGATAATCACTAGATAATCACTTAGCAAGCCAGAGGCGACAGCAGTAAGGAACCAAAACCCCATCAATGAGAGATGGAGAAAAAAACCTTGAAAGAAACCAGGCTCAGTCAGGGCCAGGTCTTCTCTCACCGGAGTCCAGCACCTAATTTACAGTATAATACAATTTTAGGAAGCTTCTGCTTAAAACAAGCTAAAAAATATATCAAAATTATACAATTTGTATTACTCTAAGAAAAATTCAGTAGAAACATATATAATGTCCTGCCAGAAAATTACCAGTATATTTTTTATTAAATTTTACAGAGCTTCAAATCTAAAACATTACACAATGCAATGCATAACTTAAATAAACAGCAAAAGAAAAAATTTTTTTTATGAAGCAATCCTCAACTAAACTTTAGATCAATACCCTCCTTTCCACAGCAAACATTTTCAAGTGTGGGTGCAAACACAGTGAAAGTGGCGATGAGCAAAGAAAGAAAAGTAAACCGGGGTCAAAATAACACCTTTTCAGTTCTTCATAGAGACAGTCTGGGTGTGAAAGAGAAGACCACGTCCAAAAGCTGTTTGTTTTCAAACTTGTGACGGCTGCATACATTCCTGCACGGCTCCTCACTCAACCTCGGGGCTTTAGGTACACAATCAGAGTCACTGTTCCATCGCTCTTATCGCAGCAAGAGCACACAGAACCGCCTCACCTCCTTTCCCGCCCAAACACACACTATATTCACCCAGCGTGTCGTTCGTGCCAGCCTCTGTGGGCATGTCCTCCCCCTGTAGCGCTCATGCGGGCACCTGCTGTCATTTTTACCATCATCAGCCCTGTCACAGATGTCATTCTTTACATCACAATGTTTAGTAGGCTCATACTAATGCATAATAAATACATTTTACTTTTTTATTATCTATATATCATTGCATTTTTCTATTTAGAAAAAAATAAACACTCAGATTTTGCCACTAAATTGTCCATATAATAAATAATTTATTTATTAAATTACATGATTTTATTTTTTCTTTTTAATTAATGGCTTTTTAAATGTATTCCCATAATATCCATCTCAATTATCTACTTGTCTGTTGGTCTATCTGTATATCCATCCATCCGTCTGTCTATCCATATATTCATCCATCTATCCATTCATCCATCCATCCATCCATCCATCCATCCACCCATCCATTCGCCAGTCTCTTTGTTAATCCATCCATCCATTTGTCCGTCAGTGTCAATTCATCCATTGATCGATTTGTCAGTCTATCTATTCATCCATCCATCGGTCTATCTATCTATCTGTTCATCCATCCATCAGTCACTTTTTAATCCATCCATCCATCAATCCGAAATGTCAGTCTATTTCTCTATCGGTCCATTCATCCGTTAGTGTCAATTCATCCATCGATTCCTTTGTCAGTCTATATGTTCATCCATCTATCCCCTCATCCATCCATCCATATCTAAATTGATAGACAGATGATAGATAAAAAAAGGTTAAAACTAATAAAATGCCTTAGCAACTGCATAGTAATGCCCTAGCAATCACTTGCATACTTTTCATAATCAAAGAAAATCTTGATTAGCACAAGATTTTTACCAGTTGTTGATATTATGACCTATTGTAAACTCTTATGGCTTTATTTTACTCTGTAAGACTGAAGGCCAACATCACAAGCCAACCGACATTCAAAATGATTCCTATCGTAAGTGTTTCATAAAACCGGGGAGATGTTCCTCTGGATCAGACACTGAATCAGCTCCTGACTGCTAAACAGGAGGGCAGGGGCCTGTGCGGTTTAGTAAATGGATATCTGTATCAAATTCAAAGCAGGTACAGTGCATGGGAGAAAGACTCTCACACATGCCAAACTAATAACCAGCAACAAAATGTGTGTGGTTGGGCTCAGGAAATCAGTACTGAACGGTACATTTAGGGCAAGATAAGGAGGCCAAAATGCTTGCTTAAAGGCATGAAGTTCAATACATCTTTGGAGAGAGCATGGATCTCGGCAGCCAGCTAAGGAAGCGTCTGAGAATGCATGACTCACCCACAGCATGCATTGTTTTCTCTGTTTTTTTTCCCTTTTATTGTAGTTTAAATCAATTACACACTCAAAAAAAGCATTGGTTGAACTTAATTTAGTTTTGGACCCTGGTTCCAAATATTGGATATGGGTGTCCTCAACATTAAATTAAACAGTGACCTTGAATGCCTTGTGTAGCGGAAACCCTAACGAACTGACAAATGTCAAAGTAATCCAACGTTTGCCATTACCTATGAATGAGCAATAGTGCAAATAGACTTACTAAACCAAGAAAATAAACATACAGCCTTCCAAACATACAGACTCATGTTTGACTTTAGAACCAATGAGTGAATTAAGCATTAAAAGTAAAGATGATTACACATTTGAAATAAAATTATATTTAATACATAACACAGATTAAAAGATAAATAATAAAAGTAAAAATCAAATAACTTTTAGACTAATATAAATATAATGCAATTGTTTATTAAGAATAGATAATTTATTTATTTAAGAAAATGATACACTGCTCAAAAAATAAAGGGGACACTTAAACAACACAATGTAACTCCAGGTCAGTCACACTTCTGTGAAATCAAACTGTCCACTTAGGAAGCAACACTGATTGACAACCAGTTTCACATGCTGTTGTGTAAATGGAATAGACAACAAGTGGAAATTAAAGGCAATTAGCAAGACCCCCAATAAAAGGGGTGTTCTGCAGGTGGTGACCACAGACCACTTCTCAGTTCCTACACTTTCTGGCTGATGTTTTGGTCACTTTTGAATGTGAGCAGTGCTTTCATTCTAATGGCAGCATGAGTCGGAGTCTACAACCCACACAAGTTCTCACAAGTGGACATTGGCATTTGCCAGAGAACACCAAGATTGGCAAATTCACCACTGGTGCCCTGTGCTCTTCACAGATGAAAACAGGCTCACACTGAGTGACTGGAGACGCCGTGGAGAACGTTCTGCTGCCTGCAACATCCTCCAGCATGAGCGGTGTAGGGCTGGCATTGGTGTGGGGTGGCATTTCTTTGAAGGGCTGCACAGCTCTCCATGGGCTTGCCAAATGTAGCCTGACTGCCATAAGGTACCGAGATGAGATCCTCAGACCCCTTGTGAGACCATATGCCGATGAAGCCTATGGTATAACTGAATGCATTTTTTATTTAAGTTGGCCAGTCTCTCTGATGCACTGGCCATGTGTTAAATATATCCCTTTTTATACTTGCTGAGAATTCATATTGGATCTATATCAGATTTATCTGAAAAATGATGCATAAAACACACGCCAGCCGAGAGCCTCAGTCTCAGTTTGCAAAATTGCAAGCAGGTGTTTGTTCGTCATTCCTCTCTTTAGCTCACTTCAGAATGCCTCTATTTCTATAATAATTGCTGCATTTAAGCTCAACTTGCATCAAGCTCCACAAGCTTTCATTTCATGCTGCTGGTCGTAAACACGAGAAGGCAGTAATGCTGTTTCTTGGAACTAGTGTATAAGGTGGCCATAAATGAAGCCTGGTTTCCTCCACACTTCCTGCAGTAAAGAACAGTCATGGTTTTTGGCACAGAGAAACCAAGGGGGAATGCGAAGGAGCAACATGCTGTTTAATGCAAGACCTGACAAATACTACCATGATTTACTCTAAAACAGATCTGGAATAAGAGGGCGGCATTCTATAGGTTTTATAATGCACTAAACACCCACATGCGAACACCGCTGGATATTGTTAGTGTAAACAGTGTAAAGGGAAGGGGTTTATGACTGCACCATGTGTGCTTTAGAGGGGTTAATCCAACTCTTGCTCTAATGGATGCTGGTTCTCTATGATAGAGCAGACCTGAAGGTGCGGCCCCTAATGCAGGTGAAGAAAGGCTGGGGCCCCTTTGAACAGGTTCTTTAAGGTTATACTGAAAGAAAACAGGGAAGATAGAAGCACCATCCCATTCAGACTGTCCAACAGAATACAGCAAACTCACAAAGTGCCCCAAAATATAAATTCTGTCATCGTTTACTCATTCTTATGTTGTTCCAAACCCACAAGACTTTGATTAACCTTCAAAACACAAGTTCATTAGTTCATGTTCAAAAACATCCTGATAATTTACTCACCCCCATGTCATCCAAGACGTTCATGTCTATCTTTCTTCTATCAAAAAATAAAATTAGCTTTTTAAGGGAAAACATTGCAGGATTTTTCTCCACGTAGTGGACTTCAACAAGGACCAATGGGGGAAGGTCCAAATCAGGGTTTCAGTGCTGCGTCAAAGAGCTCTACACAATAACAACTGAGGGAAATAAGGGTCTTGACATAAGCAAATTATTAGAAAATTTAAATGAAACCTCAAAGTACAGGTGATCAAAACCTAGAAGATCCGAAAAGGTCCTAAAGGCGTTGAAAAAAATGAATCAACATGAATCATGCTGTTTATGTCTTGTGAAGAGATTTAAAGGGATGAACAGATTTTATTTAGACTTTTATTTGCATAAACAATGATCAACACATACATAAAACACAGATCAAACATAGATGCTCCATTCATGTGGAAGCATTTTACAACACCTTAGATAGACCTCACAGGTTTTGCAATAATATATTGTAAGTAGTGTTTTAATGATTAAAGTGCCCCTATTATGCCATTTTAAGTCTCATTATATTGTTTTTAAGTGTCTCCTACAATTTACATGCATGCAAGGTGAAATAATGCTTTTGCTTTCTCAAAATCAGCGTTTAATATCACCTAATTTTCTAGTACTTCTCAAACGATTCGTTTAAAGCATTTCTAAGATTCAGTCTCTCTAAACCCCTCCTTTGCGTAAGCGTATTTGCGATTGGTCAAATAGCGCAAAGTGTTGTGATTGGTCAGTAAAATGACATGTTTGTGGGTGAAATCAAGTTGTTTGTGGGCAGCCAGCTCACAACATAGGCGGGAATTATGCAAATGCATTTGGCTGTGAGGTGTCTCCCTCACGGAAAAGGGATTCAAACTAACGACTCATTTAGGCTGTATAGAGTCAAATCTTTTTTTGTGAGGCAATAACTTTATTTATCGTGCACTTACAGATTTACAACTTGGCAGATTGTTTACATTCACATACAGCTACATAACACACTGCATGAAAGGCAATATTGGAAATGGCATAATAGGGGCACTTTACCCTAAGTATTATGGGTCTGGAATGACACAAAGGTGAGTAAATATTGTCACTTTATCTCTTTAAAACTTTTAGAAACTCAATTTTTTGATTTTTTAGAAACTTCATTTACTCAGTAACCGGGGTATGATGTCTCAGAAGTTGAAAAGTACCACTCGAAAGCCGTTTCACACTTTAACACCTCACAGCTGTGGTTCGAGGAGGGGTTCGTCCACCTTTGAGAGTTTCTCATATCGCCCGAGGCTGCTGAGTGGGTGGAGCGCTGAAAACATAAAGGGATCAAAGTCGTGCTGTTGTGTACACACAGCAAGACAAAACTGATAAACACATGCTTCATCTGAACCCAAGACAAACTTAGCTAGCCACACTCTCCCATGCATGCAGCCATAATCAATCTTTCTTTTAAAGGAACAGTTTAATCAAAAATGAAAATTATGTCATTTATTTACTCAATGTCATGTTGTTCCAAACCCCTATGTTTTGGGGGAGAAAAAAAACCTTTATGCATCTGTTTTTTTATAAAATTACTGTTCGTAGTGATTGTGTGCTATATTACAAATCTTCTGAAGCCAGCAATTTGTTGACATTAAACCTGCATCAGTGGAACCCTATATAAGAACAATGATAAAGAATGATAATGAATAACTGCAAATAAATAATTGATTTACTTTCTTTATTTGAGTCTGTTTGTCACATTGCTTTAGAAGACTGGAATGTATTAGAAATATAGCACACAAGAAAAACTTCAATGCTTTTCAATGCTTTGCATGTTCTTTATGTTAGTAAATGCATCAGAATAAGTGTACATTTTCTTTAACCAAAAGATACAATACTATACAAAAGATTGGCATCATTTTAAAGGAAACCTTTTAAAATTTCTTTAAACACTGTTGAAATTGATTAAACTTATTGTAAATATTGTCTGTGTTATAATAAAGACAAAAAAGAGGCGCTTTTTATTTTATGTTTTGTAAATTAAAATTTGAAAGCTCTCTGCAGACAATTGTATTTGTTTCCAACACATGTCAGCAAGCACAGTGAAAAGGAAATTTATTTCTATCACAAACTATGCAAGAGTTATTCTATTCCAACTGTAGGGAAGAATAAAACCATTTTTGTACAATTTCCGCCTACACAAATTTCTCCCCAAGTTTCAAGTCTCCCTAATACCAACATACAGTGGAATAAATGCAATAGGTGGGGGTTGGTACATAGTGTAGTTTATGTGTAAATAACTTTGTGACAGTAAAACAAATATCAAAGTGTTATATCTGCATAAAATAGAGATTCTAAGCTTTCAAATGGTACCACATTTGCGTTAAAAAATTAAAGGCATAATTTGAATATGTACATTTGGACCCGCCGACGGGTCCACAGAGTTTAAGATTAAAGTCTGCCAAAACATAATCATTTAGAACGCAAAGAAAAAATTTAATTTGACATTACTACAATATGCACAAGTAAAAATAATGTTAGGATACAAGGTCATGTCAGATTTGAAGTACACCACCTCAATCCATTACATTCAAGCACACTTCTTCACAAGGCATTTTAGGTTTTAATGCCCAAAAAGTTGTAATCCTGTAAGACTGAGAGAAAATAAATAAATAAATATTCTCTATGCCTCAAACTACAGACAGTGATGTAACCCAAGCTTGACACTGTTTTCTACATTGTCTTTTCAGTGCTAAACCTTTGAGAGTTTAGAGGCCAAGGAGGAGGCAAAGTGTTTTCATGACTCCTGAAGGACACAAACAGCCCCTTTGCT
The DNA here is from genome assembly GCA_032357475.1 of Enteromius thamalakanensis. Lineage (NCBI taxonomy): Eukaryota > Metazoa > Chordata > Actinopteri > Cypriniformes > Cyprinidae > Enteromius > Enteromius thamalakanensis. The sequence goes on from JAUCMT010000032.1 coordinate 16,918,052, forward strand.
CTGAGATAAGTGAGTCTGTCTCGTGCTAAAAACACCGGCTCCCCAGGCACAAACACACACTGGTACACATCTCCACCACCAATTTGTCTACACATATCAGGAAAAGGCCCTCCTGGATTTGGAATCGCTGTCTCTTTTTTTAAAAACCTCCGGCTAGATTGATGGTTAACGTAAGTGCTCTCGTTTCCTGAAGTTATTAAACACATTTATCAAGCATCTTGCGATTGTTAGGAGGAGACGCAGAGAAAAAGAGGCTTAAGTGCCTGCATGCTGCGCGACGTGATTAAAGAGCGTTTAACGAGCTGCAAAAACTTCTCCCGCAGCCCGCGCTCTCTCATCACACCCTCTCTGCCGGAGACGCCCAATCAGAGTGTTTGTGTGTTTTAGCACATTGTGTGACTGCATCAGTCTTAGGTCATTCTTTGGATGGGCACCTCACATGTGGCGCTCAATGCTGAGTAAGGTTTGATTACCAACTTGGCATACTGAAGTACAGGTGTTGGGTGGGCTAATAAAGCCTTTGTGCCAGGACTTCAGAGCAGTGAATTTAGATTTGGTCTCTTTTTCCTATGAGCACTGGTAGATTTATTCACATTGCATTTATTCATTTGGCAGACAATTTTATACAACTTCAATTTATTATGCAACTCAATTTGCTTTCCTAGTGTGTTTCTGCTCTTATTGTGGATAATTAATCCACTGCGTGTTATTTTGAAGGAATTCAGTAAGACATATACTGTTCTGTCAATGGCATCATGGCTAAAGTATTTTGTATTTTAATATTTTGCCAATAGTTAATGCGTTAATTTAATGCTGAATAAAACAATAAAGGTTACAGAATAAAAGTAAATAACATTAGATAATTGAGATGCTCACTTCTGATCTTCAAACAATATGAATGTATTAAAAGCACTTAAAACATGATACTTGCGTTTAGATTTAGAACTTTAAAAGGTCACATTCTACTCATTAAAGGTGTCTGATATTCATATTGTATTTAAAAATAAAATCTGAATAGTTACCTCTGTGTACTTCACTATAGGTTTTTAAGAATAGAAAAAATGCAGTAAGCAGACAGTTTGACATACAGACGATACTATTTTTGCTTACAATACAGAATTAAATAGATGAAAAATCAGTATCAAGTAATTATTTATTGAATTTAATGAATATTCTAGTATTCTAAAATGGATTCATAAACATGGGCATGTGTCTAGTTGTATATTGCTTACATTGTTTAGATTGCATTAAAAATCCTTATGTCTATGCAAGCATACCACACTTTACATATGAATCATACATAAATCTAAAGAAAAAATCTTCAAAGACACATTACAGATACACTTCTTTAAACAAACTGTCATCACCAAAAAGCGAATCTCAGAAAAAAGAAAACGTTAATGAGATACGCACTTTGTAATTTATCTTGGTAATATAAGAAATAAGATAATGCCTCCTTTTTTTGTAAGCAAATACCTCTTTAATCAAATTCGACCTCACATTTCCTGTGGTATTTTGTGAAATGCACTGTTTAGTTAACAGTTACACAACAGAGCTGTCCATCACCATGCTGTCATGTGGTCTGCGGCCCCTGATGTCTGTGTAAGAGGTAGACCAGTGATAAGGTAGATCAGTGTAATATTAATGAGTGTGCGAGTGGTGACCTCTGCTCTCTACTTGTAGCTCCCTCATAGACTGCTTCTCATTTGCCCTGCAATGCTACTGCCCACCCGCCACACAGTCCCAGATGATCCACAGTGCAATTTATGGATTTTATTAAACTTCTCAAGATGTATGCCCTTGGCACTGTTAGGAAACTTCAGTCTGGCAGCATGTAAAAGAAGACTTTAATCCTCCATTTCTCCTCATCTTCTGCATTCACACGAGGCTCCATCTGAATATTTCTTTCTTGGCTGTTTTAGACAGCAGTGCTGGTCGAATTGAGAGGAAAGCCTATGTTGGAAAGGGATTTCAAGTCTCTACTTCATTTTGGAAATTCAGCAGGACGTTGCCAGCCAATGCCAGCAGGATCAACTGCTGTTCACACTTGGAAAAATATACTAGATTTATACAGTTTTTTTAATTGCCATATGTTTAATGGTTTTTCTTGGACAACTTCAAGCTCCTAACAGTTTCCCTGCGTCACTTTTCCAAAGCTTTCACTGCAATCATGGAGATTTTCTGCTCTCCACAGCCTTTGATGCCCGGTGCTTTAGTACGCTCACAGTACATTTAAATCAGGGGCATAGCAACCATTTTAACGGCTCACCTCAATATTTGGGTATAAAATAATCATTATATTTGAGCAATTTCTAATAGTTTTCCTGGCCATAGGGCAAAGAAAAAAATAAAAAATAAAGCAGCAGAACAGTTTTGAGTAGTGAGTTCCATCCTTGACTACATTATTAAGACAAATGGTCGTAAAAACTGTCCAAAACGTGTACAAACCTGGAAGTAAGATTTTTGGCACAAATACTTTTTAACAGTGTGAAAAACTCCGAATGCACACAAGAGTTAATACTGGGTCCAAAGGTCTTCTTATAATAAAAAAAAAATACTAATTAAAATATTAATCACAATATTACTGCTTTTACTGCATTTGTAATAATTTTTTATAAAGACAAACCTCTGAAGATTATTCATATTTTATACTATTTTCAATTAAAATTATAAGTATGCAGAACTCTATAAACTACGTAAAGACCAGAATTCAGGCAGATTGACAGAACTGACAATGCATGTTTGATCTGCATCAAATCAGATGCATCAATCGCACAATGTTATTCAATGCAATGCAGTTTATTAAAAGTATTTTCTACTTGCTACTTGTAGACCAGGCTCAGACTGGTACACTGCTTGCTTGTGGAGGTTGAATGTAACTTAAAATACATGCTGCTTAGGAGTGTGGTGTCACACAGGCACTGAGAGAGAGAAAGAGAGAGGTAAGTGAAGTGAGAGAGAAGGAAAACAGATATAGCTATAGTCTCAGGCAGTGAGAATGTGAACATTATGATCCCTGACAGTGTTGTTCAGGGGAAGCGCAGCAGGTTTACAGGTGTTTACTTGTACTGGCAAAGGAGCAGAAGGTTCCAGCAAACCATTACAAAACTCCCTTGAAGCCTCACGTGCAGGTGGTTCTCCAAAATCTGCAGAGTAACCCGGCCAGCAACCTTTGATCTAACACCTGACTTACAACAAACCACAGCTGAATGATACAAAACTCAACTGGAAAGATTTTAGAGCAATGCTATTTTAAAGTTGGTGGGACCAGCTACTAAAATTTGCCAAAAAAGAACTGACAAAATATCACTGCAACATGGATTTATATGGATGATCTGTTTTATGTTGTTGCACCTAGTTAACATAGTGATATGTGATATATTATACAGTTTCTCAATGGTGAAAAATGAATATTCAGAATAAATGCTCTGGCCAAAATGTTGCTGTAGTCTGCGTTCCCAGAGCCTTTCCCCTCAGCTGGCCTTACTTGAGCCCATGAGAAGCTGTTCATCAATGAACAGAACCTTCTCTCCAGTCAAACCACAATCACAGACACATGTAGAGCCTTAAATGCATTAACCTTCAAGTGCAGTGACAGAAAACCACTTCCTCGATTGCCCACTGCCCGTCGCACGCTCTCAAAGCAAGAGACCCGGACGGGCTAAACCGATGACAGATATCATTTAGAGCCATGACGCTAACTCAACAGTAGTTATACGGCTCTCTCAACCCCTGCAAAACATCTTACTAATGCTGCAGACATGAGAGTTTAATAAGAACAAATGAACACAACTGGACGCATTGCACTTGGGATATTTGATTTGAATGGTTGCAGGCAAATCTTGCGCAATATTGACGGGATGACGGGCGTACAGAAGTTTCCAATCAAGTCTCTGTTCTGAAAAAAAGATTTGTTTTGGGGGAAAAATTACAAATAGTACACATTCAGTTTGATTTAAATGCACACAAAGGACTATGACTCAAGTAGGAAAGGTTTTATATTTAAAAAAATGTCACAGATTAGATTGAAAGAGCTTTGTGACGGTCATGTGGCTCTTTTCAAATTAAGGTTCAAATGGAAACATTCTCAGCTTTGTAGAGGATGTTCCTGGGAATCAATTGCTTCCAAGAAAGCCATTATTCTTTTTACACTGACCACAGAGTGTAAAGCTTAAAAAAGTGCCATAAAAGTTGCCTATGACTATTTTCGAAGTCTAACAAAAGTCATTCGATAGCTTTTTGTGGGAAACAAGCAGAGATTTAAGTTGCTATGTACAGCGGTTTAATCTCAATTTTCTTTTAGGTTCCATTCCTTTGTTAGCATGTCATTTGATAGGCCTTTCATCCATTACATCAGAATCTGTCACAAATGAGACACAGTACACATATGACTTCAGTTAACATGAAAATGCAACTCTTGTGTGTTTACGTTACCATATACCAAGGCAGCGGTCTCTTTAAGAATTATTGCTATGGTAATTGCAGTATTTTTTCACTGCTATAAACACTTGTCGTGGTGACGCGTTACTGAAAATGACTACGATTTTCATTTTTGGGCCAGCTTTTTCCATGCTATTCTGACTCCAGCAAACACCAGCGGTTTCAGTTCTTTGGTGAGCAGTAAACAACACCAACGAGTGACATTGTTTTACCCAGTGCCAGCGACATTTCCTTTAAACTGCTTAAACATCCATAGAAACTTTCAAATGCAGAAAAGGTTCTTGACATTTTTAAAGTGTTCTATTAGGAACAGTTCATTGAAAGGTTCTTTGGGGAACCAAAAAAGGTTTGTTTCTATAGCATGACTGCAAACCTGCAAATCTTTTTCATATCTTTCACTGTTAATAGGTGATATGAAAGGTGCATCTGATCTAACTCTACAGTGTAAAGCTATAACTCACCTCTCTCTATCGTATGCTCTTTTTATACATAGTTAATAAGTTTTTTTTTAAATATCAGCTAATGCAATGCATTTGTTGACTCCTTTATTTTTATGCAACTTCTTAATTAAAAAAAAATTTTATAATTTAATTGAAAAAATAGTCCAAATTAGAATTTACTTACTTAAATTATCCCCCCCTTCCCCAACCGCTTTTCTCCCTAACATTTTTCCCCCGGAGGACTTGTAAATAGGTGGATGCTCATTAACAAACCACCGATTTGACTTTACTTCAAAAGATGTATAAACAAAAACAAATGAGTAAATTACTGCAGCTCAAACCTTCAAAACAAAGGCCTTGTGCCGGGCAAGTGGATGTCTTGTTTAATAGTCTTAAAGTGTCTGAGGGTGGAAATTTCCTTTAAGGGCTCATGCTAGTGATAAACTTGTTTACAAAGTTTCATAAAAATACATCTAAAGCCTTTTGAATGTGCATGTGGTTGAGCGGGGAGAAATTAAACATTTGGTCAGGAAGTATCATCAGGTCCTCAAGCCATGAGCTGTAGACGGAGGTCTACTTGCATGCAACACTAAAGCAGATTACCTTTAACTTCAATGACAGAGAGCTCCACGAAACCTCCGCTCACGCATATGCGATCGACACACGACATGATGGATTGTTCTTTGATTTAGCGCTAAAAAACACAGGTAATTTTGCTTCATTTATCGTCACTGGAATCACAAACAGACCTCAGACGTGCACGCAAGTCTCCTTCTCCTCAGCCTTGTTTATATCCTTTAATCTATTTGATTTGTATGGTATCATTTTATTTTCCTAAATCTGCTTGGATTTAAGCACACCATTAGAACACATCAAAGATATTTCGACCTGGACGCATGTATTGACATGTGCTGCCTGACCTCAGAGGCTATTACCATGGTGGTTTAGACCACTGCTGCATTCTCATTAGGCTGCGTGATGAAAGCAAAGCCTCCTAGCCTTACAGGACATTAGAGAAAGTGTACTGTCATTTATCATACACCACCTCACCAACTAGACAACAACAAGTTAATCAGATCACTGAGCTGATGTTGTGTGATGAGCATATCGTTATAAAAAATTCAACAGATGTTATGTTTCGTATTAGTGAGATATTTGAAAAATAGATGACTGTTCCCACAAAACGAGAGGAAGATTAAACCAGAGAAGGATGTGAATCATCCGTAAACAAACACAATGATGTAAGAAAATTGGACCTTTCTCATACTGGCATTTAACTGGCTGATAGAATACAATCAAAGAATTATATCTATATCTGTCTCTCTCTCTATCTATATGCATGTGTATACTTATGGATATTACATTTTTATCAAAAGTAAAACATTTACCATAATTTCACAAGCAATAATTACAATTATAATAATTATATTATAATCATTAGATTAAATCTGTTTAAATATATGATAAAATATATCAATTGAATACCTATATGTAATTAAATCTGTAATTACATTTAGAACCACACTGTTTACCCATACCTTAAATCTTAACCTACCCATACCACCAAACCTGTGCCTAACCTTACCCGTAAAAGTGTCCTGCAATACAGTATGAACACAATAAGTACATTGTACTTATTTTTGATGTACGTAGTAGTTACAGCCACCTTATATAAAGTGCTACATGCACATTATTACATAACATGAAAAAACGGCAACATTCATGCATGCAATATTCATTATTTTTCCAAAAAGAAAAGTCCCTCAAAAGCAATTATACATAGCGAGTGAGTGGTGAACTGCAAGGCGCATAGTCTCCAATTCATTCTGCTCACTGCAGCTCTGATTGACTGCTGGAATTGTGCAGTTTGCAGCTGAGCCCAACCTAGTCATAACCTCGAGTACGGGCATATAGCACATCCCATCAGCGTGCCAGTGCCAGACTATGAAGGTTATCTGCATCAGGAGCAGTCAAGCGCAAACTGCATGCAACTTGCGTTCCTTTGCGCACACTGCGTGCTGCTTAGCGGCGGCCATGACAGACGTGCCTGGATTTAGGATCTCACTCTAATTGCACAACAAAGAGCATCTTGTTTTGGACACTCTCTCACCTATTTGTGCTTCCAAGTATTTTGATTAGATTTGAAATGCTGGGATGGCAATAAAATATGCCCCCCCCCCTTTCTATGTGAAAAAATAACAACAACATAAAACAAACAAACAAAAAAAAACATGATGCTACGAGAGCACAGCATGCCAGACATTCCAAGGAGGTGTTGTGAGACGTGGAGTTGAGGGGCAACTGAGCACTAAGTGCTTTCAAAACAAACACCCACCATCCACACCTGTGGGACAGGGTCACTGCGCTGCCAGGGCGACAGCTAGAGGAAACAGTGGGGCGTTTCTTTGCTACCCGTCAAGCTGGGCATCAACACTTCCTCATCACCGTCACCAGTGCGTTATTACGGTTATTTTTAGGGCTACCCTAAATGTCAGTTCTCGTAATTAACGCATGGAGCAGCACCAAACAGCTGGGTCACGAAGCGGACCCGGCTGAACTAAGGAGAGGAGGAAAGTTTATTGGGATAGATTCTGAGGCGCTTCTCTTTGGGGGGAAAAGGAGGAGGCGGAACCATCAGCAGAGTCGAGCGAAGTTCAGTGCAGTGTTTGTTTGTTTTCTGTGGGTAAGTGAGTAATAAGTTAGGAGGAGAGGCGAGCTGGGTTATGGAATAACAGATCATTCATCTTTTCCTTGGCTGTTGGGGAACACAGGAGCGATTACTCAATGCTTAAAGCGATTACTCCGGATAAAGGTCAGACTATGGAGGGAGTACCACATCACAGCAGGTGCCTGTCACCAGAAATGACTTAGAAAGGAAAAGAGAGGAGAAAAACAACACTTTTTATTTCTGTCGACCATGTCCAGGGTCTTAAACCTAAATAAATTCCTGCTGTGCGACGGCAGGCATCACACAGACCGATTTTTCCAGTCGCAAATTAAGCTAACTCTAGAATATCCAAATCCCTGTCTAATATCCTGCTCGTATGACCCAGAAGAAACCGGCAGCAGTGTTGTTTTCAGTCAGCCCATGCACTCAACCCTTCACCCGCCTTTTCAAGAGTAAAACATGAAGTAAAAGCAGATGTTGAGTTTGTTTTAAACATGCAAAGCAGCTGGATAAACTGCGGGCATGGGTGTAATATTCCACCCGCTCTGAGCTCTCCACATCTCCTTTAATGGTCGCCAATGATTCAAATTTGTGTGCAAGCACAAGTGAAGTACGAGACCTGTTTTCATAATAATGTAGCTTTTCTGGTAAATAGCTACTTTATCAAACAAGCAGTGGTGTGGCACATCTAAGGGAATCAAATGTCTCATGTAGTGAAGTAAGACAGTCTGATTCAGTCTGATCATTGTTCTAATTAATCAGTTCATCTTAAACAGACCGCCCTCACATATTATATGTCACATTATAAAGTTTGACTCATTCTAGGGAGTGTGATATTGCCATTCCAATTGAAATGAATGATGTATGGAAAACCAGGATTTAAAGATGTGACAATATAATGAAACTCTACTTAAAAACAAATTTTGTGCTTATTATCTTGGGATAGAGTGTTCTATTTTCTATATGCGATACTCTGAATTGGAAACATCGTACGGTAAATGTTTTGCGCTAGAATTACAATGTTAGTCAACACGCCTGCAGTTTAGCAGCCCACCAGTGGTAGACTAGCTAAAGCATGTGTTTAATATCATTCCGGCCAGTTCACTGTCTATGTGAAACACATCATTTAGTTGGAACTCCAAAGATTTACCAAACTGATATGTATGATAAACTTCAAAATACCACAGCGACCACATAAAGTCAACAGTCCCACTCAACTGCTGTCATATAGTTCATATTCTCCAAATACAAACCTCGAATCATATGATTATGCAAACAATTTCAGAAGTTGGTTTTTAAACTAAATTGCACTAGCATCTAAGAGGTCATTCAACCCTGTCTCTTTTTCCAAAGCTGTGGTGCGGGCCAGAAGAAGTGTCATCTGGTTCCAATGAGAAGGCTCTTTGATTGTTGAACTTCTCGAAGGCCTGTCTGACAAAGACCTCTTTCGCTCTTTCGCTTTTTGGACAAAATAAACAGGAAAAAGGGTCATGTAACCAGGGGCCAATTTTTCAAAAATAATAGTAAAACGTAAGCTTATGGAATAAATTAAATCCCAAGATATGTTCAGGTGTGTTTCGTCGCCCCTGTTAGCCGAATGTGTGCTTTCATTGTTCCCCCACATTAAACCAACCTTTCATACTAATAATGCAGCAACAGCGTTTGCAGAATGTTTGTAGTTATGATTCAAATAACATTTAATAGGCCAAATCAAACTGTTATAGTATAACAACACAGTCTATAAGCACAGAGTAAATAACCAGAGTAGTTTCCCAACACAGTTTTTAATGGTATAGTAATTTCCAAATGCAAAAATTATAATAAATAAATAAATAAACTGAGCATAAAGTTTTGTAGCAGAAAAACTTGAACAGTATTTGTGTGTGTGTGTGTGTGTATATATATATATATATATATATATATATATACATACACATATATATATATATATATATATTTATATATCTATAGATTCTTCATATATATGTATATGAAGAGCACATAATTACAGAATAAATCATAGTAGGTGAGTCATGACACTCTGAATACCTAAATCAGTACGGGTACACCTGTGTGTACTAATGCGTCATATGGTACGAAAGTATAAGAAATTCACCAATAGAAAAAAGCATTTAAGAGGCCACTTGCCAAGACATCCGTTATACGATAATACAAGGGGAAAAGCAAAACAAATAAATCAACCCAAAATAAAAGCCAATAAAACTAAAAAAAGCTGATGAGTAATCATATACATATCTGAAAAGCATAAAAAAAAAACATAAAAGATCAAGACGTGATAATATGAGAAGAAACGAGACCAAAAGAGGAGGGAAAAAAAACAAAAACGTGGTGAAACTGCACATTTGGGAGTCCGTTCTGATGTACTTACCGTGACAAAATCACTGAGCCTGAACATTCACAGCAAAGATGACCTCAAGCATGTCACAAACACCTAACGAAGGCAAAGTACGCACGCTGAAGGCCCATATTTACACGTGGAACGCGATGTCGGCTCATTGGCGTGTCATTAGCATGCTGCGAGTCTTAGCGAGCCTAGCTTAGCTTGTCATCAAGCCCATTACCAAAAATCAACCTGTTCTGTCTTCTTCATAAATCTTGCATCTCATGACTAAACAATAACAATCCATCACTTCCCACTCTCTGAAAAAAGTACTACAAGCAATGAAAACAGTGGGTTATGATTGGACGAATATCAATCAGTTAAAAAAAAATGCCTGTAGATTCAGTCGTTTAAAATTGTCGTGAGGGGAAACCAAAACAATATCTTACATCTGCTGGTGAAGACACTTACTTTCAAGCATACGAGGTGGCTAAAAGAAGTTCATGCTGAAAAATAAAGATATGATTTGTTCTCTCTCCGACACGTGCGAGAGTTTGCACTTTTTTTCGTCCCCTCGTTGGGTGAGTATTGTACAGAACACAAAGCAAGCCTGAGGCTTTGATTCATTCACAATAATAAATTAAAGCCGTAATAAATAACGATCTGAGCGATGTTTGTCCGTGTGTGTGTGTTTGGATGGGTGTGGCTTCAGGAGGCAGTCGTCCACTCAGGATGCAGTGTAAGGAAGAGGGGGAGGAGCTTGAGCCGAGGAGGGGCGTGTCCTCGGGCGAGGCGTGTAGCGTGTGGTGCCGCCACACGGATGTGAAGTCAAGATGGTGAAGGGCAGCCGCCGGCTTCATGTGTTTCCGCTGCGCTGCGGGAGGGGATGTGAAACCGCCAGGAAAAAACATCCGTCTGCCGTTAGACGTACTTCATTTCTCGTTCTTTATTCACAAAGTCTATAGTGTGTCTCACTGTATATTTCCCCAAGTGGACATCTGCTCCGGAGTCAACATCAACTGTCCATGCTATAGCACTCTACGAGAGATCAGAAACAGAGATGGAGACCAAAACCACAGCTGCTTTAGCAACAAAAGCCATTCAGGATAACATTTCTGGATGAAACCCATTTGAATTGAAGAAGCATATTAAAAAGCTATAGTTGTATGAATTACACAGTTCAGATTCGACATCTATTTTGTGTCAAGAGAGTGTTTTTTTACTAGCTGCTTGGGGATAAAACACAAAAAACAACGGGTTTTCATTCTTTATTGGTATTCTATATTGGTTTTAGTTTATGTGAAACAAATTTACTAACAAATTTTTACTGAGGCGAGGTTTCAAGAACCTTTCAGCTTACTGAGACTTGTTCTAGAGCACTTTTGTTGGTTTTGAATGCTTCCATTGTCCTCTTGTCTAAGTTGCTTTCAAAGTCAAAGCCTTGTAGCCAATCTATTTGTGGCGACCAATCCAAACATACTTGGCCAACAGCTCTTTAAATGCAAAATGTCTAAAGGAAGTCTACAATAGGTTATTTCCTACTGAAACAGGAAGTTTAAGCAGGCAAATGTGTCATAATCTTTAGTTTGCCTAACAAAATAATAATGAATTGCCATGAAGTAGTTTGAGAGATTGCAGTGTTTTTTATAACTTCAGTTCGTAATGAAAACCGCCGGGTAACACAGCTTTAGATTTCCAGCAGTACTGGTGTAAACTGCGGTTTAAATTAGTTTGATATACTTTTAGCAATCTGATGTTAAAACACACAAGCGGCATTGTCTGAGTGGGTGGTTCATACCGGTAAGCCCCTCGGTCTCCTGGGTGTCCAGGAAGGGTGCGGGGCCCCAGACCCTCACGGTGCCGTCGTCGGAGGCGCTGGCCATCAGGCCCGGCAGAGCAGGGTTCCAGCTCACGCAGTTGACCGTGCGTGTGTGACCCGTCAGCTCAGCTATGGGCAGCTCGCTGCGTTTGTGCCAGATGTAAACTTTGTGGTCTAGAGAGAACACAAACCCCGTCAGATCTCTGCTGGACCAGCGCAGTCCGTTAGACGGAGACGCAGGCCTTCTTACCTTCACTGCCGCTGGCGATAAAGTCTTCGTTGTAGCCGCCAAAGCAGGAGTGGATGGTGTAGAAGCCCTGAGTCACACCCTGGTACTTCCTGACTAATACTCGGTCCTGCAGGTCCCACAGATGAACTCCCTGCACACACCAACACAGCGCTCAAGCTAAATCTCTTTAACTGTGGAAGTCAAACATCAGCGCTATAGGGTTAGGATTAAGGGGTTTTTTATTGTTAGCTGCATGAAATTAAGCATTAAGACTCTAAAATTGTTCATGTGAGCTCACATCTATTAAATAATATTAATACATGCAACTTTTACTTTTAATAATGACTACAAAATTACTATAAGTCAAAATTAACACAATGTTAACATCCATGGTTAAAATATGATTTGTATATACCAAGGGGCAACCTCCCGCTCTCTCTAGTGAAACCAACACGGAAGTGATTAAAACTGCAATTCATCGACTAGCCGCTGGGGGCTGGCTCCAAAAGGGAG
>JAUCMT010000032.1:16930601-16969353 GCA_032357475.1 Enteromius thamalakanensis
CCTGGTGCGGAGAACATCAGCAGGATCCAGTTAACTTAACTGCTTGATTGGTACAGTGCTGGAATTTCTGCAATATAAGTTTTCCACAGGGGTGGCCCACTCCACACTGAAGGTCTATGTAGCAGCGGTTTCGGCTTACCACACCTCAGTGAATGGACACACAATGGGGAAATACCCCCTTGTTATACGTTTCCTCAAAGGTGCACTGAGGTTGAGGCCTCCAGCGCATCCCAGAGTACCAGTCTGGGACATGGCTGTGGTACTGCAAGGGCCCGTAGCTCTGAGGGCCGTCCTTTGAGCCCATAGAGGATATCTCTGATCACATGCTGACGACAAAAACCTCTATTCTGCTTGCACTATGTTCTCTGAGGAGGGTGGGGGACCTTTAGGCTCTTTCGGTTGCTCCTTCCCACCTCGAGTTTGCCCCAGGCATGACAAAAGTTTGTTACTGCCCAATTACACCACAGCCTGTAGTGCCGCAGGCTTTCAACCCCCCTCCCTTCAGCACTGGACACCTATGTCCACAGGACGGCACTGTGGCATAGATCTGGGCAGCTCCTGGTCTGTTTTGGTCTGCCAAAAAGAGGGATTGCAGTGACCAAGGAGACAGTGAGCAGGTGGATAGTTGATTCTATTAATACCGCGTATGAGTCATCTCCAGCCGAGGCTGGGGGTCAGAGTCCACTCAACTTGTGGGGTGGCGGCTTCTAAAGCCCTTCACTCAGGGGTCTCCCTGGAGCAGATATGTGCGGCGGCAGGGTGGTCTACCCCTCACACCTTTGGCAGGGCCGTGAGAGTGTGGGGGCGTGGGCATCTCGTTCCCCATAGCGTCTGCTGGATGCGGCTTGAGTTCCTAAAGAGGAACGTCTCAGGTTATGACTGTAACCCCAGTTCCTAGAAACAGGAACCTAAAGAAACAAACAAACAAAAGCTCTTGCTAGTCACTTTTTAATAACCTTACAACTGCTACAAACAAGTTTTTCTTTGTCTTTCAGGTTAAACAAATCAATAAGTTGCATGAAAGCTACACTTCATCAGTGTGCCGAGTGTTTAACAGTGTTTGAGAGCTGCCCGTTCAGACTGTGGTAAGCTCTCTTGGGGATGCATTTGAGGGTTTTAAATATATTACTCTAAGAATCTGACCTGCTTAGAGCTTTCCTGTATTCCAGAAAGATTCAGTGTCTTCCAGAGAAGGATGCATAGAGTGTACAGCAGCTTAAGAATTAGAAGACATCTGGATATTACTTTAGTCTAAAAGTTCCTTACCAAGAAACTACTGCAGGTGTTGATGTTGAAGAAAAAACTTTCCATTGAAAAGCTAAACAACTGGAGGGTGCTGAAAGCATATCTGCAAGTTACACGAGTGATAACCACATTCCACAACCAAATTTACTCCTGAAAAAAAGAGAGAGATAGCAACAGGTATGTGTCTTTATTAATAAATTAACACCGGCATTCTTTCTTTCTTACAAGCCCATATTGTCCATTTCAGTCCAGTTAAACAGCAATGGTTATGTAAATGCAGCACATCTGTTGATGGTGATTTATTGGTAATTGTCAAAACAATAAGGCACATAAAAATAATAATAAAAATGAAATTCTATTAAAACAGCTAATTTAGCTAGATTCTTTTTGCAATTCCAACAGTATGTAGACAGGTTTGAGCTTTGCATAAAATTCTCAGGTATGCAGTCATCAAGTATGCAGAAATAGTTAGACACTAACATAAACATGCAGCTCCATGGGTTATCTGGGGATTACCATAGGGTTTCTTCTTCAAAGTCTGGAAATTGACCTTCAGTACATCTTACAATCCAATTGTCTAACTCGTTAAAGAATGATATAATAGAATCAAACTTCCAAAAATGCCATATGGCCCTTCTACGTGCAACTGGTTCCTGCTTACAGCATATCTTAAGAAAAACTCCTATTTCTCTAACAGGGCCTGATAACCACACACAAAATGATGCATTCACATACCACAGCGAGAGTCTAGGTCTTAATGGTCTGGAACCTGTACTGCGAGGACAGATTTCCAGAGAGGCTTTTGTCACTCAATGTGTGCAATGTGTGGTCTCCTATCTTCACCCTCTCTGTATGAAATCTACACTACCATTCATTCTCAGTATTTTGTGTCTTTTTTCAAATTAATTATTACATTTCAGCAAGGAATGGATTAATTTTTTTTATTTATTTATTTAAGAAACTTAAAAAATGGCCTCCAGCTACTGTAAATATTAGGTAGCACAACACAGCATAATATAATATTATATATAATAGTTGTAAGATTTCACAAAAGCATGTTTTTACTGTATTTTTATTAAATAAATGCAGTCTTGGTCGACATAAAAAAGCTTTTTTCAAAAACTCTTATAACTTAGACACCATACTTTTGAATAGTAGTTTATGCATATGTCAAAGAAATCTAGATTAGAAATTTAAACATATGACAAAACCAACCACAGAACAAGATTGCTCAGAGGCAAATCTCCTGCACGTCATAAGATGCATTTTTGAAAGCGTCTCTGGGTCAGTGGCACAAAATATGCATCTCCCTGGTTGCATCCCACCCATATTTCGAACAAAATTTTGTAATATTCTTCAGCAATTCAGCAACACCGCCCGTGCTTAAATATTTTATCAATCCACAAGCCAAACCGACTACTGACGGCTGTTTACACACACCCCTCTTTGCTGGGGAGTGGGGTGAAAGGGAGGAACATTTGCAAAAATGTTTTCATAAGAGGTGAAGTGTGCTTTTCAACACATTCCTTATTCCAAAGCATAGTGGTTTCTGAGTCACTGCCATATGACCTTATTACCTTATAAAAAGGACAATTATACAGGATATCATCTAAGTGGAGTAATAAATGTAGCATAAAGAGAAGGGAACGTCTGGCACATGCTTTGAAAAGGAGCCACGGAGCATTCAGTCTCTCTCTGACCAAGCAAGGCCCTGATGACAGAGGCAGAGATGGCATCCACTGATAACGGCTGTTCATCATCACATTGCTCTCTGCAGCCACATGGGCATCGCTAGAGGAGATGGGTCCACACTCACTTCAAACCAGCTATCGACCTGACCGGTCAAAGTCTTGCAGAGTGAACAAAAGCCATAAATGATGACAGACAGAATGAAGAGGGGCAGAGCACATGTAAACAATCTCCTGCCAGGAGCTCTTTACAGGATTTAAGTGTCAGGAAGCAGTGATTAAAAGCCTCAGATGGGACATATTTCACTATTCATGTTCGTATGATAGCATCAAACTAATTTCTCACAAATTAGCTAATAAATAACGCAACGGGTGATATGTAGATGAAGGTCTGTCGAGGTTTGCTAAAGTAAAGCAATGCCATTAGGAAACTACCTCCTGACATAGCCAATAGATTTTAAAACAAGGGAGGAATGGCATTAAAGCAGCTATTAGTGCTGTGATCAGAAGCGCAGCGGCCAGAGCTTGGTGAGCAAAGTTCTTGAACATGTTTGAAATTGGGCACAGAGTTAAGACCATGACTCTTCAACAAAGCATGTTATTCTGCAGACTAAGCAAAACCAAGACCAAGCCAATGCCACATTTCTGAACTTGGTGACTTTTTCTGCTTTTCTGAAACCAAATACACCTCTATGTTTTGCTTGGCAGTCATGCTAACACTAAGGCATAGCTGAACAGGTTCTGGCCAGTGCTTTACCCAGAGTGCTCAAGGGATTGTAGAGCGCAATGGAAACTCTGTTGCTCAAACCTCACAAACTCTCACAGTTAACATGCTAAAATCTAATCGATACGCTGTATAAACAACTTGATTTAAAATTGCACGCTGCAACATCTGTCATGCATTGCTACGTTTCTCAGCAAAACATCCAACTTAAGAAATTGCTGATGAGAAGTGTAGGAAAATATGCAGAAAATATAACAAATTGCTTGGATACCTTGCATCTGAAACTTTATAAAATTATTACTTCATAAAACTGGAGAGTTGAACTGAACTGATATTTTTACCTCTCTAGCACTTCTTGTGGCCAAGGGCTGTAAACTGAAAATGTCTTTGTACAACATATTTGCACAACATATTATATTACTATAATTATTATATTAATCACCATTTTGTAATGTTAAAGATGATTATATTTAATAATCAAACAGCCAATATAATTTGCTGATAAAAAAAAGAGAGAAAAGCTTTATGGCCTTTCTAGGACTCCTTGTAGAAAAACAGCACAAAAATTGTGAACTTGAAATGTCTTTGGTACATTACCATACATCTGTCAAAAATTATTTTATTTTATCAGCAACACATTCAGCTTAAGTAATTGCTGTTCAAAAACCTCACAGAAACTCTGGACTTAGAACAAAAGTGAAACAGGTTAGATTGTGATGTTGGCCCATTTTATGCAAAATAACAGCCTAATTGCAGGGCAAACCAGGGAATAGTGATTAGTCATCATTACAAGTCAAGCGCAGCCAAGAACTTCAGAATGCTTCCTCGATGCGGAGATATTACTTTGAAATATTTCTCAACTCTGGAAAATGCATATACCAAAAAAAAAATGATTAGGAAACAGCTAAATTGAATTTTCCATTATAACCGAAAGCAGTTTCAAAATAGCCAGCCAGATTAGCTTTTTTTTAACTAACAACGTCTAAATATAAAATGACAACAAGTTGACACACAACGCCGTTTCAATGAAGAACCTTAGATTAGCAGGTCAGCCGCATTGCCCTGCACTGAACAGTTAGTGAATCGGAGCCCGCCAGTCTCAGTCAGGGGCAATTGGGCCTGGGGTTTGTTTTCCCATGAGTCATCTATAAACTCCGCTCAGGTGCGCAGTGTCCTCATCCAGTGTTTTACACACATCGTGTGATGTCATCCAGTCACTGGCCTGTGAGCACAGCAAAAATAATATTTAGTCCTTAAAAAAAGCGTTTCTTGGATTGGTTTCTATGGTTACTTAAATATTGTGAAGAGCTGGTGGGACACCCGTAACACTATAGAGGACAAAGGTTAAGCTTTGCTTTGTACAGCATCGTCTGCCAGTTTCAACTGGACTCTGGGCTCTGGATGATCTTTAAAGGCGCACAGCGCATCTGGATATTTGAAATTACATCAATGGACGGACAAATAAATAACTGATAAAGATCTACTGAGCAGAAAATCATGATGTAGTACAGAGCTGCTGTAGGGCAGTAGTGTCCGGTGCTGTATGTGTGGTGACTGAAACTAGTCCTTGGTATTTTTCATGGAGGATTACCAGGTTTACCTCTATACAGAATTCTGTGAGATGGCACAATGGTCTGCAGCAACCTAAGTCCAAGAACTACCCCCTTCTGCTCACCCCTTAAAAATAGCCTTAAACAAGAGGGTCTCTCACTGGGCCAACATCAACATCCAATAAAGCTCAAAGATAAACACGGGGCGGGTTCCATGGCAGAGTAGATTTCATCCCTTGGGAAACGTAGCCAATTCTCCCCCATCTGCTCAAACACAAACCTGCTGGCTTTTACGCCGAACAAAAACGACTCCTGTTAGAAAACATTACCTGGAATTTTTACGTGATTGTCTTCGAGCTGCTGGGAGAATTATATATCACGGTGACCATCGGTTTTGATTGGCTTGTATCGGCGACAGGTCAGTTGCTCTTGGAATCGCTTCTTCGTACGACTCCCTCCTGCACTTTTAAGGGAGAGAGTGGTTTGAGTTTAAAAACATCAGCTACGCTGCCATCTCGCTTTCACAATGTCCTTGAATGTGTACCAAGATAAAGAGAACAATTTTATGCTGGAGCACGCTCAAGAAGCGGACGAGTCGCAGGTGTTGCACTGGAAACTTAGAACCTTGTTAAGATAAAGACAACACTTAATTGGGTTAATTAGAGCATACAACTAACCATGCATAACTTCTCACACCTTCTCACAAAGCATTTGCCCTGTAAAAACAATTAGCTCAATAAGAGTTAGTCCTCCAATAATCTATATTTTCACATCAAAAGCATTTTTTCTATAATTATATCAGAAAATCATCTTAACTGATTGGGTTAAACCATGTAAAAAAACCTTCTATAGGGTCTTCTCCCATCGACTGGACCCTCAGTGTGTTGTTTGAAGTCAAATGTCTGGCGTATTGGAGTTTTTCGGCCATTCAATACACTCCTCCCTTGTCAACAGATGTTTCAAGGCAATGAAGAAGCAGGAATCATGTGACAGGGGAAGAGTGTGGGAATAAGCTCGAAACGACGACTAAATGTGTGTTTTTTTTGTGCAAAAGTCAATTCGTGCATTACACCAATCTACTGCAGATCTGTCACTATGTGCCAGTGAGCAGATGTTTGGCTTTTTAATGATGCAGCATCTGGGATTTCTTACAACAGCATATGATACAATAACACGACCATTATTTACACCAACCCCAAAATACTTTGCGAAGCACACAGAGTTACAGGAGTGTTCACATGTGACTTTTTGAGGCATGTCACCAAATCACCAAGCTTTAAATTGACAAAAATTACTTCTCCCAATTAGTTTTATTATATATATATATATATATATATATATATATATATATTTTTATTTATTTATTTATTTATTTATTTGAGGTACAGTGTGCCGTTATAATTTTAGTTTCGCTGACAAAAAACAAACAAAAAATTTTTGTTACAAATTTGTCAGTATCAGCAAAATGTTATTTATATATCATACAACATGAATGTTATTTCTTTTGTATTGATCTGAATTTTCACATAAAAGGGAAAATAATTCATAACAATTATCCTGTTGAAAAAATTGTGTAACTTTTGAACAGAATGAATGAATGTACATCTGCCATATTTTGTTTGAATATATATATATTTTCATTGAGATAAGATAAGAGAGATAAGAGAAGTCTTTATTAATCTCGAAGTAAATTGTTTCTCCAGTGGCTGCATATTTCTACAACTACAGATGCAACGATATAAAATAAAGAAATAAAAATATATCTGTATATAAATAAATAAATACTGACTGTACAGAAAAGTACAGTTGTCTCTTGACTTATATGATTGTTATTGCACACAAGATAATTATTGCATAGAATATTTGAAATTTTAAATAGTGAAGTTATTGCACTATGTTTTCTGTAATCATGCAGTCACAACAGCTCCCGAACGTAGGAGGAAGAGTTATAGAGTTATATAAGCATATATAGATGGTATAAATGACGTCCCGTGGCGTTCAGTTTTATACTTGGGTATTCTCAGTCTGTCGCTGAACGCATTCTGTATGACATCAGTGACTCTGGATGTGATGTATTGTCCATTTTACTGAGAAGCCTCTTCAGCATTCTCCTCTTAGATACCTCAGCTAGAGACTCCAGCTCCATACCAATAACAGAGCCCACTTTTCATCAGCAAATGAGACTGTCCTTTAGAAGCCACAGGGAATAAACTGAAAAAAGTTCAGTTTCCCGTGATCTTTATCTTTTATTTATATCATTATGAAAGCTATCTAAAGACCACCTTAGCAGCAACCACATTGCAGCATGTTTAAATGTTCTTAGAACACTGTAACAACCAAAGAGGAATACCCTGGCATCCACAACATCCCAGCATTATGGCTACACATTATGCATGGGTAAGCACCCCCAAAATATTTAGCAAATCCTAATACATGCTGACATTAAATAATTCTTGACTTGCAATGACTTGATTTATCAATTCTAATGACTGCAGTAATGAGGTTCAGCTCAGGTACGGAGGACTAAATTAGATCATCCGCAAGGAGCGGGTTGGGAGCTAGATGAAAGGAGAGTAAGGACATACAGGGGCCTTCCAAAAGTTCTCCACCTCCAATAAGTCTAATGAAGATCTGGAACTGCTTGTAATCAAATGCACCTGAATCGTGCTGGTTCTAATTCCCTCTGAAGATCATGTTAATATTAAAAGCCCTGTTATTAGAGAATGAGGTCCAAAGAATTCATCAGCTCTGCTTACATCACCTCCTCTCTTTCTGAGGTAAAACCAGAGTAAACAGTTGTTATTCTGCTCTGGCACACCAAATTGTTTTGCACTGGAATCAGCCATCTAGGAATTAAAACAGCTGGTTTAAAAACTAAACTGCATTAAAGACTGTTTATGTACTGCAGTTAACTGGCATCTTGCCTGAAACAAAGGAAAAGCGGATGAATAAAAAAAAAAAAAGATGTTAGAAAGGTATCTGTTACTGATATAGTTTTGGTTTCAGCCCAGCGTTTAGACAGTTATATGGGAAATCCCACTGCCCATCTAAACATTAGGCTATAGGCCAGAAAGAGCTAGAGCTTTAGCTGGGATTGATTCCCCTTCATAAAGGCCTCTTAAAGTGAAACAAAACCATTTTACAAAATCAAAGGCCATCTGCGCTCTACAGATAGATAATTTCACATGAAGACTTGATCTCAATATCCAGGTTTACACCCACATTTTTACTTGAATTTTAAGAGTTTGTATGAATATGTCAAAAAGGTGCATAAAATAAATTATTTGATCCGAAGATGTCTACATATAATGGAAACATGTGCCTTTGCTTCAAATCACGCAATTAAATGACTCGGATTATAGACCTTGTTGCTAGCTATGCTAAGATCACATGTTCAATTCCACATCAACTGATAAAAAAAAGAACAAAAAACAAAAATACCTTGAATGCAGTGCAAGTCACTCTGGATAAAAGCATCTGCCAAAATGCATAAATTAAAGACTTTCTTCAAAATGACTGGCTGCTATTTTCGCTTTCAGATATAAGACGACGGAATGTGATAGGAACGCTGCTTTATTAGCAAATTCATTTTGCAACATTCCAATATTTTTGGTAATTTGTAACTTGGATGGAAACTGAGTGCCCTCTAAACTTTGGAAACACTAACGTACAAAAGCTAAAAAGTACTAATTAGGCACTAATATGTACATTTATATGTAAAATGTAGGGGTAAAGATTATGTACTTCCTTCAAGGTAATGCTGTAAAAGCCTGTATCAATAAATGTTGAATTGCTCTTCTATGTATATTCTGAATTGTTTTGTAATAATATGTGATTTATAGATTAGTCATCAGAAACTGCTTGACTTCAAAATTTTGGAGGGAACTGCAGCCACTGACCACACCAGACGTAAATAACGTCAATTCAAAAGTATTTGTGCATATGCAATTCTTTGTCAAAAACGAGCGTCTCTTCTTCATCGGCTACAGTCAAGCCACAAGTGAGTGCTCCAAAAACCATGTCCTATTTCAATTCACTTCAGCGTTTTCATTGGGTTATCAACTTAAATCTGCACAGAGTTGGTCCTGGGCACTGTACAAGCTATGTGGGATTCTGGACAGGTAAAACAAACCAAGAGCCTTGAAACATGAGATTAGAAGCAGGCCGGTCATGTGCATTTGGAGAAGAGGCAGATCCGAGGAGGCATGAAAGAGTAAAAGAGCCCCAGAGAGAAAGAATTGGACGTGTGGGCCGTGAGCCAGCCGGTACTGAGGTAAGGAACTGTGTTAAACTCCTTCACCTGGAACAGCATCTGTAAACATCCAGCTGTGCAAATGTGTGTTGAGTGCTCCAGGCTGGCTACCTTGCATGAGGGCATCAGAAACACAAACAAACAAATGCAAAACTGTTTAAATGTAATGACTTCTGTGGTGTAATGAAATCAAGCATGGCAGATAGGTTTCAATACGTTCCTTCCGCCGAATACCAGCAGAAAGGCATCTATTAAATGTTGGATAGGATTTAATCTGTTTGTTTTGCTTTATTCTTTGCAGGTTCATATTTTGGTTGGTAAACTGAGGGATTATAAAAGCTTATCTAAAGTAACTTGAAGGAAACTGTTTGCTGCGGGTCCTGCAGAACATGGTGACTCCAATTATTATCAAGATTGTCACTTTAAAACGGAAAAAAATAAATAAATATCACAACTCAGGGTTCAAAGATAAGGATGGCCCATGACCCAGAGCCCATGTGCTATAGTTTGTGGCCAGTTTATGCATACTAAATAATACAAAAATAATATTTTTTAAATAATAAAAAAAAAATTATTATAATTTTGCCACATTAACACCCAAAGTTAGCAATAACCAGTTTAGTAAATATTCTATTTTAGTTTAGAATAACACATAAAAATTAGCAATACAAAAATAGTTAAGAAATAATCATTTAAATATATAAACTAGAAATCACTGAAAATACTCAATTTAATCTACAACAGTATTAGGAGTAAAAAAGAAAAGAAAAAAACTAAACTAATACTAAACTGAAAAGACGACGTGACAAACCAGACAATAATATTCGGTATTTTAAGGCTCTGGAATGGAGGATTGAAATGAACCAAAAACAAAATAAAAAAGACTGGAAAAATTCTGCAATAAACATAGTAAGCCAAAGTGAGTTTGGAGAAACCAGCACTGTACCATCCAAAAAGCTCAATGTTCAAAGAAACATCACATGTATTTCACCATAGTGAATTACTTTCCAGTGCATCGTGGGGCATGTTTTGGCGAGCGAAGGTACGTTTCCAACTCAATAATAAAAGCTAAGTGCTTTGAAAGCCACAGTTGAGAAAAAGACTAACCTATGCTTGGCACCCACCTGGCACATGAACAACATGCATGACATCAGAGGGTCTGGAGCCCTGTTAAATCACGCCCCAGCAGGGCTTTTTAACACCAAGATCAGTGCAGACCACTGGGCAACACAGGCAAGTGGGGATAAGAAATCCCTACCACAACCCGCATCCATGGAATCACCGTCACACTACTTCTGAAAGGGTAAATGGGGAGCGCTTGGCTCCTGAAGCTGGTTTGGGCTGGAAAAGCAGAAGGACCATCTCCCCAAGAGGACCAGACCCCACTGCAGTGGCAGGAAGAGTTCCATTAGCTCAACCCTGTATGAGTCACAAAAACCTAAGGTGTTTGCAAAGACAAAGTCAATAGTGTAAGGTTGCCTTTTAAGAACAAGGAAATTCTGAGAGAAAGGCGTATGCAACTTGTTTTTTTTTGAAGGACTCGGGACTGGTTACTAACAGGACTTTCATCAAGTTTTTTCCCCAACATACTATTTTTGATGGAATAACTGTAAGATATCACTAAACCAGTGCTTGACCAGGGAATTCGCAAATCTCTCAAAAAATTTGTTTTTTCCCCACTGCACTTTTGAAACAATAACTGACATACCCAACCAGATTTCTGATAGACCATTGCTTTCAAAAGACATACTATGTGTTATGGCTATGATACTAAACGCTGCAAATTGTATAAATAGTAAATACAAACCTTTGCCTTAGTAAATACAAACCAGAGCGCACAAATACGAACAATAACATTTAAAACCAGTTTATAAGGGCTTTACAGAGTTGTAGACTTTTGGAAGAAATAAGTGCATCTCAAGCAAATATTGTCGTTGTTTTATGCCAAGCCAAAGCAATTAGCCTCTTTCCGATTTATTTCATCCAAAAAGCAAACTATTTAGTCAGATTATTACTAAAGCAATACAATTAAAATTCAAGCAGTTTCACACAGCCGTACAAAGCCTGCTGTCTATAAACAATAGTAAAATATTTTTGACATAAACAACTATTTAAGCATCTTTATGCCAGCTTAACAAAAGGATGGTAGGTTATTTATATAAAAAACAACATTTTTTGAAGTAAAAATTAAAGTGGCTGGAATAGGAGAAACATAAATAGTAACAGTGTTTTTGAAACTGAAAAGGGTCAAATTTGACCCATAGCCCTAAACACCAGCACTTGCACCCTGTTAATGGAAAAAGAGATGTGACATGAATGTGAGACGCTACTTTATAATAATAAATTAATAGACAGATTTCAAAAAATATCTTTTAAATAACAAAATGTATAAGAAATATTAATAATAATAATAATCATCTCCAACACTATGGCCATTCTGGGCGTTTGCATTTATATGAATTGTGGGAAATGTTTTTAAATTTCAAAAGATTTCATTTGCATTTGTGGCATCCATTTTTAACCTCATCCAGAGAAATACATTATTGAGGAGTCAGTATGCACTGTAAATCATTTAAAACAAACAAAAGCTTTCATGTCTCATGCATTCTCACTGTTGCCCTCTTCTGGTCCTGGAAGACTAGGTGAATAATGACGGCCCTGTTTCTATAGTGTGCTCCTGTAAAGACCTACTTCCAAAAAAAACTGCATGAAGAAAGGCCATGATGGAAAAGGTAGAAGAATAAACTGCACAATTTCAACTGTAAGGATGAAGATAGATAAAGATTAAGTCACACATGAAAGATGAAGATAAATGTGGATTTAGAGGTCTGGAGAACATTCTGGACTCTTATCAACAGGCAACTCTTCTCAAAACTCAAAAGAAGGCAGAACAGTACAAACACTAAGCTGATCAATCCCTGGAGGCCCAATTAATTCTGACAGAAGGATTAAAGGAGGGTGACTCCCAAGGTCATGTGATCATCGGTGGTATACACCCGAAAAGTGAGACCCAAACATTTACTTTCCTGTGGTCCTGGGGTCAGGCCCTTTGATCCCACACAACATGGGCACGGAGCAAGGAGCAGATGCAAGAACAGAGCTAACTGACTCCTGAGGTAACCAGTTGGAGACACTGCATACACTACCATTGAGAACTTTTCTATACTTAAAAATAAAACTGAAGGCTGCTGACATTTCAGTTTTTCCATTACAGGAGTTAATTGAAAAAAAAAAAAAGATTTGTTTTAGGACTGTAAAACTACACATACAATTTTAAATGTTAACTTTTATACTCATTTCCTCATTATTAAGATGATTTTATGGTATCCTGGCCAGGTCACTCAGATATTAGTAATTAAATTTGAAATGAAAATAATTTGAAAATGATTATCTTTTTACAAGACCTCCATCTGATACTGAATCAAGTCAACACAGGAGAGCGAAATATCATCTGAGTGAACTTTCTTGCTAAAAACCTGCTTTTGTAAGCAGCCATAGATAATGGTCCCAGTGTTGTTGATGGCACAGAGCCAAATATCTTGTTGCTTTACAGAGCGAAGAAAGAAACCCTGCACGGTTACTCAACCATGTGCTACCCAAGTTAAGTGGTACAAATTGTTTATTAACAGGTATTAAGTCATAATACGATCCAACGAGATGAGGGACACATGTGTTGCTTTAGATATCTGGACTAGATACTGTCCATCATGCATGATTTACCCAAAACTAGAAGCAAAAGTTCAACAATCATGAAGACAAATTGATCACGGATCACAGCCTAAATGGGCTAAAAATGGGCCCAACACTAAGACAAGGCAACATAAATTCAATCATGCACATAAAAGGAATGGATAAAAGTAAAATGTCCACATTTGTTGTGTGCTCTATGCAGCAGCTCACACATACTGAAGTCTTTAAGTAAATTTTGGTTCATGGGGTCAATGCTGTTGAACAAATAAAGGGGTTGTGATGGGGAACTCCCGACATCCATGTTATCCACGTGTGCTCTTTAACAGTTTCTGTAACAACAAATAGAAGGAACAATTATTTAGAGCAGGAGGCAGCACCATTGGCGCACAAAGGGATAAACACTATTATGCGAATGTATTATTTTATAACTCTTGCACCTGCAATGTCAACCGTTTACATACATAATTAATACAGCCTATATCGCTTGGAAATGCCCAGTTTTTTTCCCTATTTTCCATGGCAGAGCACCTGTTTTCAGAGGCGGCCATGCTGAACCAGTCTGCGCTTGAACTCTGTAAAGCATGTTAATTCCTAACATGTTTAGTTGTGACAGTCCATCATGACTGCGCTCTTGATTTGAAACAAGCAAAGCATATTTCATGCCCCTGCTGCTCAAGTGCATCTGTACAAGGAGCACTCTGCACACAATTACATCTTAATCAAATAAGCTGCCTGCCTTCGTGAAAATAAACGCAGCGTGATGACTCAAAATTGGCCGGATCTCTGTTCAATGTTATTGTGACTCATTTGATGTGGTGCCCCATTCAGATCTATAGCGCTGGAGAAAATATCCATCAAAGGGGTGGTTGAAGGATGATGTAGCCGGATTCCGGCTGCAATGTGAGTATGTTCATTTGCTGCCTTAATTCCTTTTTCAGGTCATGCAGGGCCTGAGCCAAAAAACAATGGATGAATAAATAAATAAAAATTACAGGAGATTCAGCTGGGCCTAATCTACAGTAGAACACTATATCTAAACTAAATCTAACAGCAATCAACACACTGCCAAAAGCATGGATTGCATTTATGATTAAACTTCAGACACATCCTGAATATTTAGTCTGTTAAAAAGAAAACGCCTCACATTCGCTCACTCTGATGTCTCTGTTATTTTTTCTACAGAATTTGGGATGAACTGTTTAAACTTGTGTCAGACCAAAAAAAATACTAAAATTAAGCCTGCATTCTTTATGAAATATATAATTTCTTTTTTTGACCTGGACGTGATCAGGTGACAGGGAGTGTGTTTTGTACTGTTTTATTCTGATTTGTTTAAAACAAAATTCCATGCACTCCAGTATGGGGTTTAAAGTAATATTAGAATCTATCATAATCAGCACAGGGAGCACACAGCTGCCAATTTCTTCCCATTTGTGTGTTGATATGAACTCACAGAGTCTCACTCAAAAAACAGGCTGCACTGCTAACAGACTGCACCTACAGATAAGCTGCCATTCACCTAATGTAGCTCTTGGCAGTACACTAATGAACAAATTGATTGCTGTAACACATACTGTTGAGAAGATCAATAGGGCGGCCACGGGTGACATCTGCAAACAATGCAGTCTGATCAAATTAATATGCATTGGAAACCTAACCCAGCCAATCTCAGGTACCCACTGTGCTTGTTAGAGAACATCACTGCCTCAACACATTGTTGGACCTCAGGCTAAAATAAATCAAATGAAGTATAAAGAAGGGAAGTTGGAAGTACATTTTGTCTGATAGTTCAATGGTGCACAGACTAGAGATAAAAAGAAGACACTTTCTTATCTTTATGAAATAATAAACACAACTAAATGTTTACATGAAAGACCTACATTCACAGAATATATATATATATAACAATGAACAAACAATGAACTTTTATAATAATGATCAATAATTGATCAAATACAGTTTAGAGGCATATTAATTAGCTTAATTATTATGGTGTTGTTGGATACCTTTGCAACCGTTCTGACATGGTGAACTTTGATGGTTCCTGACTTCTCCTCAAAGGCTTTCACCCTGGACTCCTCCGCTAGACGATGCAGGACAACCAGGAGGTTGAGCTGGGCCTGTGGACACAAGAAAATAACCAATTATTTAATTACTCTGTCACTTAACTGACACTTATGCAATATAAAGGCACTTATAGAATTTACAGTCTGTTATTTATTTAAAGAGGCTCTTTGGGAATTGGTGCACAAAAGCTTGGAGTCAAGAGAACTATCCAATGTTTTGAGCGAGGTGTAGCATGCAGAGATCACCCTATACCTGTGCACGGATCAACAGATAACTACCATAAGGATAATGTTACAGGAAATGCCGGACAGATCCAGGAGAAGGGGGTGTCAGAGAAAGACAAATCTTCCAGCCCTCCCCAAAGACATCAATCCTTTTGCAACCTTGTCGGATTAGACCAGGAAATTGTTTCATTTTCAGCACTTTATCATCTGTCTTGGTGCATTTTGTCACGAGATGCTGAATGGTGGTCTGAACTCTGGGATGAATTTCACATCAGTCTTGAGCACAAATTAAGTTTACACATTTAAAATTACCACCACTTGTCCTGAAACATGTGCTAACATGACAACATTGTATACAACAATATCAACCAAAGAAATAAACAGAGAAAACGCAATGTACAGGTGTATCTACCTGGTGCAGTTCATAATGTGAAGTCATTCTGTTTTTCTAAGGGTATTTCCATCATCATTTAAACAATTTAGTTGATTCTAAACCACACAGCTGTAGCCATGTGTATAAATATTTTTTTCTGCACGAAAAGATGCTTTTGAGGGTGCATCACAATTTGCCATTACTTTACATTTACATTTATTCATTTAACAGAAGCTTTTATTCAAAGCGACTTACAAGTAGGGAAAAACAATCTGTTTCAAATTCACCCACAGACAATTTTCGGTGCTGTAGCTTTAAGACTTATAACCTATAACAATCAAATACTTCAATCTGATTATTTCTGGCCTGTTTTTATAGCTTAGTTTTCATAAAATGAAGGAGATTTGCCAAATATTTCTTATAACAAAAAGAGAAACTTATTTCCTGCACTTTCACCTCCACTACGGTCTGCGCTCTGTGTACTGCTACAAGCTGTTATATAACGAAAGTTCTGTATATTATTCCTTGCACCTTCCCTCTGTCTCAAAACACATATACAACAAAATGAAACAAGTTACCACATCCGCTGAACCGCATCCAGCTAGTTTTCCTAATGATTTCAGCTTAAAAAGGCAGCGCTCTTTGTGCATCTACACAACGCCATTTGGATGCAATTTAAATCTATTAATACCTCATTTTCATAATTGTGGGTCATCTCTGGGGCGTCTGAATACTTCTCCAACAGCTGGTCTTGAGAGTGTTTCGCGAATGAAACTGAGAAGCACAAGCAGGCTTTCCCTGTGCCAGAGGCTTTGCCAAAATATAAAGACCGGGCTGAACTGATTACAGCGGAGGCTGTTTCTGCTGCCTCGCTCAGACACGGAAAGCATATGGACTCCTCACCGAGGGAAGAAGTGTACAGACAAAACCGATCTCAGCAGAAATAGGAACATTAAAGAGAGTCTGAAACTTCTGCCTCAGAGTGTGCAGACTTAAATTTAACTATGATCTGGCCAAATGTCACCTTGGTTTTGTAACAGAAAGTGTAACAGCACAAATCTGAATTTATATAACCTGAAAGAAATCCTGCAGAAACAGTGTGAGTTGAATTGTTTTAAGTCTTTTCACACTGCACCATTAAACACCAGATGAGCTAACAACACGGATACAACAAAACCAACAGGCAATATGTTTTTTAGGTTTAGGCCTTCCTGTAGCTTACACATTACAGCGAAAAATAAACATAATAATAATAATATTATTGGCAGACAACAATAGGCACTCATTGTGCATCCCTAACATTCACCTCAGATCACCATTTCCATTAATCAGCTCTTAAATAAACATTCTTGAACGACCTACAACTACCAATTTCAGTTCAGGAACCCATCATCCAATTACAGTACACAAGCCAGGCACGACTAATGACCTGGTGTGAAAATGCCAGGAGCTGTTTTCCTGGGTCGCCAAAACAAGCCGTTGATTTTCCACACTTTCCCAGAGATTCCTAACACCAGGGAAGAAATGTTGCTGTCAGGGGGCAACAGTGGGTCTACAGTTTGAGGGGAGATCTGAAAAAAGAAAACAGTCACTTTTTCACAGCTTCCTTGCAGGATGCAGCTGATTATTTTCGTGTTCAATCAACCATCAAATGCAGTATAGGCTATCTCAGTTCTGCAGGGGGAACAAAGCGCTGTCTTAAGCCACTGCTCCACCCGGCAGGATGCACTTATGAACAGGAGAGATGAAATAGTATGACTGGGATAATCTCACAAGCTGTTTTGGTGCTTATAGAGTAAGATCTGATGCAGGAGAGCGTAAACATGAGTTACTACATTTGATAGAGCGCAGCATAGGTAAGGAAAAGCCATCAAAGAGAAATCTGGATCAAAAGTTTCTGAGGAAATTGAATATGTATTGCTGTTCGAAATTCAGAGTTCTGGGTCTAAACACCCCTGTTTCGAATTTGCCATTTTGGAATCTATTCTGCCAGTCTATTTATGCTAACCGAGGCCTAAAGTTGCCTGTAAATTACATAAATATCTGCAGTACACATCGGATTGTTTTTGCATATGACTTAAATTTCAATCTGTTTCTCATGAACACACAAATCTGTCAAATGCATTCAGAAGACTTAAAAAATGTTGAATTTTCTAAAGATTTAGAAGTATTCAAAGTTCATACATTGAATGATTTGTAGTCAAAGAACAAGTTTATATGAATCAAGCTTTTGAGTGAAGCAAAAAAAACAACAACAACTAATTATTGAGTTTGTTTGTCATATATCCAATTCAGAATGCAATCACATTTTAAACATTTTTTGACCCTATAGATTGAAAATCAGTGCAGTGTTATATATTTGTAGATCTACAATCAGCGAACTAAGATTAATGGTTTCATCTTAAAGCCAAACACAATCATAGCTTGACCAATTAAAAGCAGACTCATTCATGATGTGATGCATGAGGAAAAGTGTGAAGGGCCTTATTAGAAATTTTGTCATTAAAAGCACAGGAAATCAGATCAAACCGGTACATATTCATAGGATGATAAAAAAAAAGAGCCTTTCTTTCATTTTTCCCTGCATTTTCCTTTTAATTTAATGGCTGGATTAGACCCCTGTAAAGCAGAGCACCTTTCAGGCGGCTTTTACATCCCCACCTCCAGTCTCTATAAAGAAAGACCAGCTGCAATGGACCTTTAATTAGGACCCTGTTAGCACACGGACAACCTACACACACACAGAGCATAATCAACTATGTACAGTGCCCCTCAACTTAGAAACATCGGATAAGCAATTCCCTAATTCCCATGGAAAACACTAGGCAAACTTGCCGAAAGGCAAACCCCAATCAACATAAACCACTGGACTTCCCTTTTGAAAAGTTCCTTTTAATCAACTTAAGCTATGAAGTGGTGAGTATCAAGCAATAAAAAAGGCAGTGTTATACATCTATTGCATGTACTAACATTTACAGTGGCCACTTCATGTGATAATGCATAACACAAATTGATTTCATCAGTGCCGCTTGCATATAAAAACGTTTAACAAATGTAAACACATCTGCTAAGTTAAAGGGCCAAGTTTCTTAAAATAAAATTGACTTTAAAAAAGTCATCATAGTGGTTTGGTTTTAATGGCTTGTCCTCCCATTTGTGGTTTCCTGATCCTAGAATTAGGTCTTTTCCTAAGTGACAAGACGGCCAAGAACTTTACACTGGTAGCAAACAAATCATTACCATCAGAGCCATGGTCTTGCAGTTATTAAAAATGCTCTGACATACGTTTCTAATGGAAACAATGTGAGTTTTAATATAGCTGCAGTCATGTCCCAGTATAGTTTCACATAATAATTATAATAATAATAACCAAAAACAGACAAAAAAAAGGGCTATAAATAAATTATTTGTGTAGGTTATTGTATATTCCTAAAGAGAATAGTGGCAGCAGTGCTTCTTGATTTTTTGTATTATAATGCAGATAAGCAATAAAATGCATAAGACATTAACATTACTCATTACAGCTCATTTGCATTAGCTGTATTTTTTCTCTAAACAAACTGGCTCCGTAATAAGTTTTGTACTTTCTAAATGTGTAACAACTAATAAATATAAGTATTATAAATGTGGTTAAAATAATGTATTAAAGCACTAAAATACATAAAGTGCGCTACATATAGAAACCTTGCCATATAGCATTATAATGTTCACATAGGCTAATTATTTTGTATCTGCATTGTGCTACAAAAGAGAGTCAGATTTTGCTCCTTCAAAGTAACAGAACACTCATAAGGGGAAAAAAATGCAATATTATAAAGATGTTTTTATTAAAACACATTTCCTGCCCGATCACAACATATGGATGTCTTAAACCCTACTCGCTGTCTGCGTTTCTGTGCTCAATGGGGGCGTTTTAAACGTTCCCAGATTCCTAAGCTGTCCAAAATGCTGTCTATATAGGCAGCTTAATAGATTTTGAGACACAGCCCAAGACAACAACGAACATCCATTTCCACCCCAATAAATATAACGCAGCCTATAGATGAAACAACAACTGCGTTACAGTACACATATCATTTGACAGGTAAATTAAAATTAGAAGCATAATCCCATATGAATATGACGCGCGTCTGTGGTGGAAACATCTTTCACTGAACTTACTTTTCATTCACTTACCATCAAGTCTGCGTTTTTTCCTATCCGTATGCTAGTGTTCTTCCTCATATGAAGCTTCAGGGCTGCTCTCGGTGCTTTCTTTGACATGTTTTGGTTGTTTGAAGGCGGTTTGCCGTGTTGAAGAACGAAAATAAAGCTCGCGACTGTTTGTTTTTCGACGTATTCAAAATATCGCGCGTTTCACTACCGGCTCTTGATGATGACGTGTAACGCGCTCTCACAAGCACGTGATTTGTGCGTATTGAAACCGATCTGTGGGAGAACTTGTGTGAATCATTTGGAAGTTATGAATCCTCTTTGAAAGTTTAGAATGCAGTCCAGGGTAAGAAATTATAGTCAGGCTGTTTTTATTTGATTAATCTGGTGCTGTTTCTGTTTCTGTTTCTTATTTAAAGATACAATTCAATTACCTAATAACTTTCGTAGCCTATGTATTATAATAGCTGTTTAATGATATTACGGCTTTTTTTAAAAATAATTATGGCTATTATTCATGAATTTTTATTAAAAATTTATATTTACAAATACACTTCATTGTTTGAAATGGGCAATATTGCTATAGCTTGAAAAACTAGCTTGAAAAAGTAGTAACTGTACTAAAACTATATAAAGCGCAATACAATAAAGTAGAATAAATAAACATTCAATAAGACATTTGTAGATCAGACCTTTTTTACAGGTGTGTTACGTTCTGTGAGTTTTTGCCCCCAAAAGCTCAAAGAATGTAAAACAGCTGCAAAGCATTTGTTGAATTAAAAATAAATTAATATATAAGATGGAGCTGAAACGTTGCCAGAACTTTGAGTCCATTTTAATGGCACATGCTTTATGGTTTCTATTAATTGCTCTGGGCTTTGGCATTTGGCTGAGTTTTAAATGAAAGAGAATAGCTCCCGGCTTTATTCATCTTATTCACTAATAAAATGTTTCAGCTTGACCCACTCATTTTTCTCCATCCTCACTGCTGTTTTTTTAATACACATGTAAAAGCACGGCTATGACATTACTCATCTTTAATGAAGCAAAAAAAAGTATTTTCAAGACATACTTACACAACTGAATAATTTCTCTGATCCTTCTTAACTGATAAGTTGTGATGCAAAACAACCGAGATGTTAAGAAACAATGCGGTTTGAGTAATTGAAAACTTATTCTTAAGTGTTTATTGCATGTATATATTTTTAATTTAATTTACTCTAACCTCAGAATGCCACTAAAACAACAATTTGTAAGCGTGAGAATTTCCTACAGAATAGCAAGGAATTGAGTAACACTTCAAAGGACTGATTAGTGGTAGTTCTTGTTCTGGTATTCCATGTGGGTTTCATTTACAGATTGCTGGAATCTTTTGGATCAAGACATTTTAACAACCAAATACACAATCAGATAGTTTTAGCTGCAGGGATCTTGTACTGTAATTACATGGATAAGTGCATAAGTAATTTCACCCAGAACTCACAAATCATGAATATCTAGCTGAATACTTGCCATATATATACATACATATATATATATATATATATATATATTTTTTTTTAATGTATTTGTTTGCACTAGCTAGAGACCAGTTAATTTAAAAACTATTGTTTCAGGAGGAGGAAAATATACACAACAATAAACATCAACATTTTTGGTTTTTTATTTCTATTACAAAGAATATGAATCTGTATAAGTTTCTTTTAACTGTTAAACACAAAAGAAGACACGAGGGTAACCAAGGAGAAGACAGGTATCCACTGACTTGGAAAAATAAATAAATACAATAAAAAACAATTAAGTGAACTATCCCTTTATGCATCTCATCAGCATTCTACAACATATTTTTCAACTTCCTGTTTTGATGGAATCTTAAAGTATCCGCCAAAGCTTCATACATCATTTACTCCAGAGCACTGCCATTTGCAGCTATTGAAAATAAAGCTTTATCACACTCATCTTCATACACAGCTACTAACACCACCATTTCCACATTTTACTCCACCAGGCCCAACCATCCCATTTCCTACATTCATCTTGCGAAGCTGATTCTCATTCACAGAAAGCAGCACTGTTATGGATGTGCCGAGTTCTCATTCAGCTTCCTCCTCCACACCGCAGCCTTTGTAAGGTAAGAATATGGCCCAGACACATGTTTCAATGGCTGACAGACATAATACTACACAAGAGCAGACTGTCATTGGTGAAATACTTCAGTTTTAGATGTGTTCTGTACTCAGTCCAAACCACTTTAGAAGCCACAGATTTATAACATTATATGGGTATCACCATTTTGGTAAATCAAGCAATGAGAACAGACAGATCAGGAGGTCTAAGAAGGGCTCGTATATTAGGACAAGTGAATTACCTTGTCCAAACAATGTCCCAACATGCATCCAATTCAATAGCTTCTCAGTCAGTGATAGGAGCACGCTCACAATGAAATGAAGGCACATCTGCATTGCACTCTGTTAAGCATTAAGCAAATGCAGAAGGTCAACAGAACAAGTAATGGAGGTCATTAAATTGTTTTATCATAGCTGATAAATGTGTTTAAAAAAGTCCTACCGAATCCAATGTTTGAAGTTTTGCCACAATGGCTACAGAAGGGGTAATTTAAACCAGAGCAAATGGATTATAAATCTTCAGAGAGCCTTTAAGTACTTTGTTGCAAGACTTTGATAAAGAACAAGCTTTTTGAAACAGGTGATCTACAGATATTACTTTAAGATAACTTGTGATTTTGTACAGATACTCCTCTAAATATGCATATAAATACCCTATCATTCAATGCTTTTCAATTAAAACAGTATTAGAATTAGAAAATATCTAGAATAATGAAAAAATAGGCTTAATGTTTGAAAAACTGATGCAACAAGGTGTTTGTTCAAATTTGGCTGAAATAAGTCATAACCCAGATTGCTGCAGATATACATTTTAATGGATAAACTGAGGAAAACAAAGAGTTGGGACCTCCAACACTGACTTGCAACTTAAAACAGGTGAACGAATGCTGTTAAGAGTTTTCTCAGCTCCTGCTGAATATCATAGCAATGCTAAGCATTGCAATATGTCCTCACTATGCCCGTAAATATATCTCAGTCGTCAAACAAATTAGAATTTGCATTATAATTCATATTTAATTGTAAATATTTAATATTTTTCATTTGTCAGAAACTTTTATAAAAAAGCACCTAAGCTGTATATGTGATCAGTATACTAGTGGAAGCTTGTTTCAATAATAAATCACAACACTTCACCGTAGTTCTCTTTTAAATATTTGAAATATAGAAATGACTTCTGTGTCGGCTTGTCCTGTAAAATGAAAGGAACATCGTCCTCCAGGTTCTTCATGGAAGATGATGGGATTAATAACCTTGACCACATGGTTGTAGGCAACTGAAACTCATTCCATATGATTAAAGAAAATCACATGTTGGCACGTTTATATGTGGCTCTGGTGGAGATAACTCTGAAGATGCTACCATGGAAAATCTTAGTATTGGCTCATACGTTTCCTGCAGCATTATGGGAGTCTTTGATTCCTGTCTGTATTAGATCATGTGCATATGTCTATTGGACAGGAACTGCATTTATGGCTGTTTTCTCCACGGGGTCTGTGAAGGTATTTCCAGAATCGTTTTGGCAAAGATGATCAGTCAGTCATGGATCCATGAACTCTGGATTTCTGAGAGTAAAATTTACAGATTCTGGATATGAATTCATATTGCGTGGGGGTTGGAGCTGGGAAGAAATGCATTTAATCAGATTCAAAATCTTAAATATTTGTTCTGCAACACATTCCCATACCAATGTATATTCCATTTGTATGGGAATACCATTCTACCAATGTAAATGGTCATGAAAATAAAGAAAACACATTGAATGAGAAGGTGTGTCCAAACTTTTGGCCTGTTTTATACATATATATATCATGCTCTCCATGTGTACAGTATTTCTTCTCAAACCATGGTGCTCAATCAGCACAAATTTCATCCTTGCAGAAGAAGAAAAAAAGTTTCAAAAGAGGGAGTTTCATAACTCTAAGAGAACATTTTTTTCTCCCTGGCTCCCTGTCTGTCTTTAAATTATAAATGTGACGGTAAAGTATTTCCACACATCAGCATTATAAATCTGATTGTAATGTTGTTGGGTGTGTTAAATATATGCCTTCAAAAATTTGAAGGTATAGCATGGGGAAAAACTTTCATTATTTCACTATTTTTAGCCAATCACCTGAGTAGTAAATGCCAGAACTGCAGGATAATGTCTGATTAGCTGCTTTGATACATACTGTACACTTTAT
Source organism: Enteromius thamalakanensis (assembly GCA_032357475.1). Classification (NCBI taxonomy): domain Eukaryota; kingdom Metazoa; phylum Chordata; class Actinopteri; order Cypriniformes; family Cyprinidae; genus Enteromius; species Enteromius thamalakanensis. The sequence continues at coordinate 16,954,873 of JAUCMT010000032.1, forward strand.
ATACTGTACATGTCCATCTCCTACATCTCTGTTACACCATTAAAATCACTAAGCCTAATTGCATACTCAGTCCATCAAGCCTGTGCTTATTTAAACGGCACTGTCATGCCTCTGATCCAAAGAGTTCACGAGAGCAGTGTCTGAGAGGCCTTTTGAAAAGCAATCGCTTGTGGAAGTGAGATTTCGAGAGTGAGTCTAAGCAAAAGCGGAAATAGTAAAGAGAGGGGGGAGTTTGTTTGCATTCCCACTTTATGTTTATATCCACTGTGGTATGGTGCCTGACGGCAGGCCCGTCTGAAACCATGTGAACGGGACACACTGGAACTCCCTGCATTTACCGTGACAAATAACAAGAAGATTATCAATTAAACAGGGCAGTAAACTGATTCTGACTGAAGAAAAACAAAGAGACTTTTTGAAAATGGACCAGTTGTTATGGGAATGAAACAGAAGTTATGTCAAAGGATGCTGGGAGCCACTGTGCAGGGTTAATATACTCTATTTGGTGCACCAGACTTACCCAATGACCCATGAAAAGATTAAGATATTACGATAACACTTTATTTTGATAGTCCACTTTAGAGGTCAACGAGGAGTCATCAACACTTTATTTTGATGGGATATTCTACTAACCCTAAACCAGTCTACTCTGAGACTTAGTAGACATATAGTTGCAAATTAATGAAAATTTGTTGACATGTAGTTACAAAGTAACTTATAGTTAGCAGAATATCTAAAATGGACTATCAAAAAAATAATGCAACCTGACCTCATAAAAATATGTTCCTCTGTGCACTTTTTGTTTCCCCATAGTTTTAAAGAGAAATGTCCACTGAAACACAGAACTGTGAACCTTAGCACGTTTTTATTATGTTAATATAGGTATGTGTTGGGGCAGTTTAGAATGGAAATATCCGTAGACTGTTGCTAAAAAGTAATGCTGGAAATATGCCCTACACCAAATCCAACCCTTAACCTACCTGATAGTGTTAACAAATTCAAAACTGATATACTGTAAAAAGACATTTGTTGATGCAGCCGTGCCATTTCAACTTCCTTTTACACATATTTGAACTGTTTTGTCGAACCGTAGTTACACAGCAATCAAAATGGAGCTCCTCACCTCTTAAATACATGTATGTAGCTACTCTGTGAGCTACTAAGCAAACCTACCCTCAATGAAAACACATATATATGAAGCTGGATATGTGTGATGTTAATGTTCAAAAGAATCAATTTTTTAAATATCCCACCATATTAATATTGTGGATTGTTAAAGTTTTTTTTCGTTTTTTCCTCATCTTCAAGGACAAAATAATTCCCACTAATTGTAGAATCAACCATGAACATATCAATATTGTTCTTTATGGTAATAAAGTCAGACATGCTAGAAATACAAAGAGTATTTTCCCCCCACATGGCCACATCTATGCTTCCACTGACCATTCATCCTCTCTCGCTCATTCATTTTCTCTCCCTCCTGGGGCTGTGCATCTTTGGAGTGACTTACGCTCCTGTCTCACTTCATGTGGTTGTTATCTGATGACATTCCTAAGTGTCAGAGACACAGTGGATATTCCAACTAGCCTACTGTCTTATCAGAACATCACAAGCTCCCACCACTGTCTTCCAGCACTGCATGACTTCAGTGTTTCATCATATAGTGCTAGGCCTCAACCACTTAAGAAACAATAAAATACAGGCTATTTCTTGTGCATAGTATATCCTTATGTCATTCCAATCCTGTATTATTTTTTTCTGTTCCTTGAAGCACATGAGTGCATCATTGGGTGAAAAACTCCTTTTAATTCTGACTAGGGAAATGTATTTCCACCCTAAAATATTTTGCCGTGATAAAGAATAAAAACAAGAACAGGCCTAACTGCTCAAGCAAACCCAAAGCAGAACAATATCTGTCAAGCCAAGGAGGTCAAAGGTCAAGAGAGGTGTGATCAGAGCAAACAGCAAATAAAATTGATTTACGGCACCTTTTCAGAGTGTTCTCAACTATATAAAACTGTCTAAACTTGAGTTACCATCCCTGTGCAATGAACACCCACAAACATCAACAAATACACATTTTCTCACTGTTCTCCCTTCTATGGTCCTCCCTGAGCTCAAGAGACAGGGGAAAGTTCTTGCGAATTTTATGAGCAGCAGGCTAGAAAACTGACTTTCCATTTTGTATATATATATATATACATGTGTCTGTGTGTGTGTGCCATTGCAACAGTATACAGTAGTAGGATGAAAGCCATTTAAATTTGAGTTGGGTTAATGAATAAAAACACTGTTTATTGAAACAAAATACGTGTATCTTTAATTCTTTAATTGGTTAAGTCCAAAATCATTGTACTAGCTCAAAAAAGTTTTTATGTAAATAGGACTGCATGACCAAACTCACTATACCTAATGCATACCTTTTTATAATATATATAAATTCTTACATATATAAATATATATATGTAAGAATTTAAACAAGGTCTCTGTTATTCCTCTCAGTCTACAGTCATTCACCCTCTGTGAAGGCACAAGCAAGGAAAAGACATCAACCATAAGAGGGGGAGAAGAAGAAACCAACACAAGTATAGTAGATATACGCTTGGTTTCTGACATCCCCATAAGAAGGGAAAAGGTCCCGTTTATATAGTAAAGTCTGAGTGCAGTTTAGCCATACACATACACATTTGGGTAAACACACCAGATGACACCTTCTTCTTCAAGCACAGAAGGATCATTCCTTTTAAGGCATATAGCATTAAACAGAAATATAAAGAGGAAGTTAAACATTTTGGCCCATTCCTCCATGCAGATTTTCTCCGAAGATTTTCTATGGACTTGAGATCTTGAGACCTTCTCAAGGACCTTGAAATGCAACTCCTTCGTTGCCTGGGCGGTGTGTTTGGCGTCATTGTCAGACAGAAAGACCCAGCCACGTTTTATCTTCAATGCTCTTGCTGATGGAAGGAGGTTTTCACTTAAAATCTCATAATGCATGGCCCCATTCATTCTTTGTTGTCCTGGTCTCTTTGCAGAAAAACAGCCCCCAAACATGATGCCCCTTTTCTCTAATAGTTGAGGTATACCTATGATGAAAATTAGAGGCCTCTCTCATCTTTTTAAGTGGAAGAACTTGCACAATTGGTGGCTGACTAAATGCTTTTTTGCCCCACTGTAATTATCATCATCATCATGCCTCCTGAAAACAAAATCACAGTTCTCATAAAGATATTTATTCACACAACTGTTTTTAACATTGATAATAAAAATACACTTGTTACTTGTTCACTTAATTAGCATATAATAAAGATTTCTGAAGATTCTTGTGATACTGAAGACTGCAGTAATGGTAAACATTTTTAAAATATTCTAAATAAGGAAACTTATATTATTTAACAATATTAAAGCCTTGGCCATAATTTACTATTTTCAATAATGACTTCGTTGTAACAAAAAGTATCTGAATTGTTAAACTTCCATGCCTTAAAAGCAAGTTCTAATATTTGTGCGGTGTGTGTGAATCCGGTCGGCTGTGCCATGCTCCAGAGTCTTGTGTAAGATCGCTTCTCGCTGTGCTGAGGGGGCAGTGTTCAGGGAGTGCAGAGCTTATGTTATCAGACTGATGCCGCGTGGAGACCCTCAGATAACAATGCAGCCACACTCTACCCTCCCATCAACAAGCCCTGTCTGAATCCAATTAAGAACAGGGCACCAGGGTGATGGGGCATGGAGGGTGCGAGAACACAAGCTCACAAACACACATACAGGGAAACATTCAAAAGGCCATTTCAGTTATTTTGCCTACTACAGCAATCACCAAATAAATCATTTAGTATTTAAGTACACTTGAGGTTTTTTAAAATGTTGTTGTTAGACTAACGCATAAATCTTTGCACATTGCTTGACAGTGGTAACCATGTTATAAAGGCTTAAAGAAAGAAATAATTAATTGTATTACCTTCGCAAATACTCTGCGAGTAATCGCATCTTAGTATTTTTACAATTTTCTAGTGAGACTATGATTTCATACACATATTACGCTTTCTAACGTGCAAATCTTTGCCTTCTGCTTTACTTTGATACTATTCGAACTACTTTGAAATACTATTTATGAGTAATCACAGCTCATAGTTTTTTAAAATACTTTTTACACAGACTAATGTGCACTTCATTTGAATTTGGTAAACCATAATGTAAAAAATTAATATGTAATTATCTGTGTGAGACTTTGTTTGTGGCAACAGATTATGCTACAGTACAGGCTAATGTGCAAATCTTAAACCATGCTGTAAAAAAAATGCATCCCAGTCTGGCTCTATGAGCCATGAGATCTCCCACTGACAAGAATGCATGTGCAGTGATGCATGGCGCCCTCTGTTAGCTTAACGGTTTGTTTTACTCTCAGGTTCACTGACCTCAGCCTGTGAACATATGAGTGTACAGAGCTAAGATGCCTCTCATGCCTAGAGTCCCCCCACTCTCTTTCTCTTTAACTGGTGTCTTAGTGTATTTCCTCATCCGACATGTTTCTATTGTGCTAGATCTTATCTTTACCGACCATCGGACATCAGAATTCGTGGCATCTGGCTTGCATGTTTTTTTTTTTCTACGAGTGCTTCTCACAACCCAAAGTTCGCCAAACAGAGCAATCAGCTATGAGTTTAAATCTGCTGCGTTAATAAATCTCTCTCTGCAATTCATTCTCTGACTTGCCACAAGGGAAGTGAAATTAAGCAGATGCAAGTAGTTTTTCATGGTTAGAGAGCTACTGATTCTGACACCACTCTGCTCTGGAGTGAGCACTATATCTGGCTGAGCGCTTGTCAGCTATGCAGGGCAAAAAAATATTTAAAATACCAAACAAGAAACATCCCTTCAATACAATTCAAGCAGATTTTATTAAAATGATCAAAGCAAGTGAATAAGAACCGGTTTTCTGCTTTCCTTTTAACATGTAGCAAAAGGTAGCACAAATATTTTTTTGGACACTGATTGATTGATTGATTGATTGGGTATGCAGAATAATAATTTCATGGTTTCCATAATGTATCATGCAGATATCAGGGTATATTAATATGGCAATAATTGAGCACCATATCAGATGGTAAATCTGTTATTTATTAAATCATTTATTTATTTATTTTCTACATTTATTTATTTATTTGCATTCATTATGTAACATTCTGTTGAATGAATGAATAAGTAAATACATATTTTGTGTTGTTTCTATTAAAAATATCAAAATCTTTAAGATAAATAAAGTTACTTAAGACACAAAATTGCTTGAGAATTTATGGTTGAAGGTAATATTTTTTTGTTTTGTTTTGAGAAGAAAATAATAACCCAACATTTCTGTTCAGCTAGGATGTTTAAATGATCTTATCTTATTTTATCTTATTTATTTATTATTAATAAAAAATCATATGTGATTTTTACATTCTTGCTAAATAATTATGTTTTTCTTTACATCAAAGAATTAAGCAGCACAAGGGTTTTCAATACTGCCAATAATAGCAATGTATAAGCATACTGTAATGATTTCTGAAACATCAGGTGGAACTGAAAACTGGAGTAATGATGCTGACAATTCAGTTTTAAAATTACTGATGCAACTTTTGGACTGTAGTCTATAGTCCCTCCACCAAAGCTCTTATATTTTATTTGTGTGATTTGATTATGCATATTTAAATTTGACATCACTTTCAGTCACAAGACAAAGACAATTATGATAATCATCAATGGGATGATATGTTTTAATGCACCACATCTGAATATAAGTGAGAATGTGAATGCGATTTGAAATCTGCAGCAAAAGAGAAAGTGTAAATAATAGGTTCAATTTCATTCTTTTCCTCACACAAAGCTTTCATATAGCTTCTGGTAAACAAGTAAACAATGACAGAATTTTAATTTTTGGGTGTACTCTACCTTGAAGCACACACCTGCCTGTTCCAACTTTCATTAAATGGGACTTAAAATATAACATCTTTACTAATAAAGTATACTATCTGTACACTAATAAAATGTTTTGTGTATGACACGGTGTGTTTTGTACCCAAATTAATAGAGGAGATTCCTGGAGCTCTGTCCCACTGATCCACACTTGTGTCCCCACGGAGGAAAGGTGATCCTGGGGATTAGGCTGGTGTTGGTTCAGCCTGGTCCGGGAGAGACAGACAGGGGCTGTCACCCTGCCAGAGTCTCGAGTCATTCAGAGGTGAAAGCTGCTGGAAAAGAGGATGAGGAGGAGAAGAGGACAGACGTAAGAGGACGTGAGGGTCACAGAGGTCACAGCAGGGAATTATGAGTGATGAGTAACAGAGAAACCAGATTAATGTGGTCATTAATTCCAGATGAAAATAGGATAGGATGCTCGGAGTGACTGTGAGGAGAAAGAATACCATGTTATCACTTCACGCAGCTTGTTAGATTAAGTGGGTGGCAAGTTACCCCGCTTTACCTCTAAATAATGTGCATGCATACATGTCTGAAGATATAGCTTATGTTTAGCTTTAGCATTTGCCATAAATATACATTGGTACATACATAAATATACATACACAATATACATTTTCCTCCAAATTTTATAAAAAATATTGATCATTGAAAATCATTGAAATCAATGGAAGTATGGTAATTCGTTTAAATTAAGGTAATGAATAAATAAAAAATAAATAACATAATAAATTTCAATAAAATATTGAATTTTGCATGGTAGACACTTATTTATTTCAATCAATTAAATTAAAATTCTTGTTTTGTTAATATATTTACAGACACAATTGATCTAAATAAAAAATAAAAATACATTTTTTATTTAAATTTTATTTAAAATGAAATAAACAAACAAAGAACAATAAAGGAGTGCAGATATAGGCAATGTTAAGAAGAAGAAAAAAATTGATTTTCTGCTAGGACATGATCCATTACTTTTACAGAAATTTTCTACACAGAAATGAATATCAAAATTCAAAACACACACACACACACATTAATATATATATATATATATATATATATATATATATACAGTTAATATATAATATGTAAATATAGTATGTTGTGCTACAGATATTTTCCAGTATTTCTTGTCTTGTCTACTTTAACTTGTATAATAATATTATTATATAATGTAGATAATAAAAATACATTTACAATTTTTGCAATCAAATTTCAAATATGAAATTATCAAAAGGTATTAAAAACCATTAAAAAATTAACTGTGTGCAAACCTGGTAGTGTAAATATAGATCAATATTTGATGATGTTGGCTCTTTGTCAGGTGCATGGCCTATTTTGTTTCAGAAAAGGGCCTCTGTGACCCTACCAGAGGGGGACAGAAGCCATCAGCACTTCTCTGCAATAACAAAGAGCTCCCTTTGCCAAGCCAAATAGGTGTGCGTGGTTGATGTGGTATTACCTCATGCAGAGTCACTTATCTGTCTTCTGCATGATGACCTTGCGCTGACCTACAGAAGTATCTTTTTCACCTGTCTGCACACAAACCGTTGCCATTGGCTATAGTTGCTTTGATTCACACTGGCTCCACTGCTCTGGCTGTAGAGCAATCCTACAACGATGATAACCTGTGCAGGAATATTTAGATACAGACCGGTTTATAATAACAATGCTGGAAAATGTTCTTGACCCTCCGACTCCCTCCTGTGGCCATGTCAGGGTGAAAGAAAACTGCACCATCAGGAAACTTGTTTCTCCAAGTACTTTATAAACTGAACACTAATAATTAGGTTAACCTTTATTTTCACGTGTCCTTGTTACAGTGTAAATATTCATTTAACCATGGCTCTAAATTATAACACTGTAGGTGCAGAAATAGCTAATTTAAGCTAATTTCTAACAGCAAGTCTATACCTACAGCAAGTCTTTTATAGAAGAAAGGCTTCAGGTCACAGTTGCAGAGGTAAGTTGTGAGAAAGCATCCTGGAAAGAGAATCTGGCTGGAGAATTGGTCAGCTCAGGAGGTCACCCTCAAGGTTCACTGACATACAGAAGCTGAGTGATTGATGCTGATCGGGCCGCAGAGCAGGTTGACACCGCTCTCATCCCGAACAAGAGCCGCTGTAACCAGAGTGCTGAGAAACACACAGCCACAAAGACTCGGGGAGTAGTTTGACTAGTGCACTCAAAACAAGAAAGAAAGAAAAAGGGCCCATAAACGTCTGTGGATCCTCTGATGGAGATGTCCTAGGCATGCTTGGATCTTCAAAGGGTGCAGGTGAGAGAGTCATTGTGCACCCTGACGTCTCACATTACCCTTTTAGCTCCCAGAGGGGGGCAGAACATCAAAGAGGAGGCTTAAAAAGCCTGTCATTGCTCACCTCCACATACCTGCAGTCCATGGCCAACAGCTGCAACTCAGAGGAAGATCTCTTAACTGTACTCTGTCAAATCAAACAATGGGGCTCTTCCAAAGGGCTCACCCCTCAGCTGATTGACTGGCATGTATAAGGATGTGATGGGATCATTTCAGTTAGTTGGCTGTGACAAATGGATACAGATGCTTCGGGAATGAGTGGAGAGAAGTGGAGAATCATTCAGAGCACTTTATTATATTATATTATATATTCCCTTTATTATTTATCATAAGATCACCATATAGCAATATATATATATATATATATTATTTTTCCCCCTCAAAACCTTGATATTATTAATATATAATATAATATATCATAATATACTTTTATATTTTTGCAGTTTAAAAAAAAATGTGTTATTATGCAGTATTTTGAATTGAATTTGAATTATGATTCTGAATATTTTAGGGAAACCTCAAAATCTTTTATTTAAGGCTGTCAGTCAATTTAAATGTTTTAATCTAATTAATTACATGATGTTTTGATTAAATAATCAATCTAGCTAATGAAATAAGTTTGACTGTGAAAATACGAGCCTGATCTCACGTCAATTCATACATATTTTACAAAATACAAAATCTCTCCTATGAATTGATATGATTTTTGCTATATCGTACATATATTACGAGTATGAATTTGTACGAGTGACCTACACCTAACCCCGCCCGTAAACCTACCCGTTACTGGGGTTTAAACAAATCTTAAAAATTTGTACGAATTTGCATACAATTGCCAACTTGTATAAATTGGTCATAAGATTGCGTTTGAAAAATCCCACAAAATAAATATTTAAACAGCTATGTTTGTGTTAAATTAGAAAGTATCAAGTAGACAGTACAAAGTGTAGCTTTAGAAATATTTTATGTGATTCGATATAAAATGTATCACACAAAAACTATTAGAGTATTCAAAAGGCTAACATAAACTATGGGAACATAAAAGAATATAATTTCAGAAACATCTAACGAAAGTCATTGGTAACCAAAAGAGCTTTTATGTAACACAAAAGAAAGCAATAATTCAGATTTGATTTTATTCATTCCAAATGATGACAGAATTGGGGGGAAATTTCTGCTCACCAAACTACTACCAGATCGGAAGTTTGGGGGTTAACCTGTGCCCTGATTTCAAAATGTGATGCTCTGCAAATGTAGTTACAAAATTTAAAGTCTACAACTGCAATGTTCTTGTGCAGCATCACAAAAAACTATTTCTGTCACGACTAACTTAATTTCTGCAGAAACTAAATCTCAATGAAAACACAGTGAAAGCCTCAACCTCAGACATTGTCGTTAAAAATGCCAGATTTCATACCTTTGACGTTTTATGAAGTATAGTATAATGCCTAAAAGAATAATTGCCACTTTTCTTTATACTCAGTCCAGTGAGCCAAACCTCGTCCAGCACTCTGAAGTTCAGACCAGAGCTCAAAGATCTCAACTAACAAGCAGAGCATCTATCAATGCACATTTGGAGCTGGAAAAAAGACCAAGAAGTCGACGGTGAAAAAAAATGCTTGGAGATTAGTTTGAGTTTAGTGCAGGTGATTAACGTTTTCAATTATGACTCATTGACATTGATAAATAATCATATTTCTGCAAGCTTTAATGGTCTCTTGCTTACATGTCATCTGAAGTAGGTGCTGAAAATGATGCAGAGTTTCTGCCATGTTTTCAAACTCCTGACATCATTGTGCATTCAACACACTGCGTTTGATCCTTAGATAGTGTGTGACCGTATTCTTGACCCATTCAGTATAATGCATGATGTACAGCGATTTCAACAGCCCCAATCATACAGTGCATTGTTTGCAGATTCAGTCATGTGTTCCAGCATTACGTAGTGCTGGGTATTTGCAATTCTGCTGCATTCAAGGTTTATTCATTCGTTCATATTTCAGTCTTCTTGACGGCATCAAGGGAAGTGTATAGTAACCAGACACAGCACCTGCTTCTTATTAAAGGGTAATAATTTTTTCCCGTCCAAATCAGCCACACTGTTGTTTTTTGGGCATTAAATATTGCTGATAACTTTTGGAAACAAGAACATAAAACATTTAGAAGAACAGACTACTTAATGGGAAAGTTTGGTTCTGTTAATGGTTCTTATATACATTCTTCTTCGAGAATACCAAATTAAAACACATAATTTCTAGAAAAATTTGCTCAAAGTTTGGGTGACTCTTTTTAACTGATTCTTTTAAGTGAATCACAAGCATACCAGTGTAGTCAGATTTTAATGAATCATTTCTTTTTGATGAATCAAACACACAGCTTTTAACTAAACGTGAGACTCTAATGGAAACTGAAACTCACCCCCCAAATCAATGCCATTACTTGATTTGGTAACACCTGTTAATAGTTTGTGCACAGACCTCTTTAAGGACATGTGCTGAGAGTAAAAAAAGCACTTTCAGCAGCCATAAAATCAAAACAGAAATTTCTTATAATATATTTTACCTAGCTGACAAGGATCACTCGGTTGCTTTGTGTCAAACTCAAATGCAGTTAACGTACACCGTAGGTTTTTGACCAGAATAAGTGCAAGACAAGTTGTCCATCATTGGAGGTGTGGTGATGCATTATATGTAGCTTTATAGACATACTAGTGTTTATTTCATAAAGAAGGAGGGAACGGAGACGTTACATATGGGAACTCGCCAGAGAGACCTATATGCTCTGAGCTTTTACTAAAGGCCAATGAATATTGGCGTGCACTTATTGCGCTCAGGTGCCTCTCATCACTGCGTGAGTATAAGAGGGCATGCGCACAGTGCACCTGCAGGTTTTCGCTGAAGAGCCATTGCTGGCGTCAGCACAACCCTAGAGACGTGGCAGGAGAAAGTGTAACGTCTCCATTCCCTCCTTCAGGGAACGTGGGTTACGTTCGTAACCTAGATGTTACCCTTTCAGTCGAATCACTTCGACATTACATATGGGAACCCCCATGGAACAGGCCACACTCTAGGGCCGCGTTACGCGGAGATCCCCTGCCAACTGACGAGACATTTTTAGCTTTTCCAGTTCGTTAACAGAGAATCTGCACGTAACCTTCCCAACCTCCCCACGGCCCATATGAGGGGCGAAAGGGTTGCTTTCAGTGGTGCTGAAACAAGCGGTTGGGGGCGGAGCTCATGAAGTTTCTTTAAACTAACACATGTGGGACAAAAAAGATTCAATATATCAATAAACATATGGATATAATTGAAGGAAAACATAGCCTTGTGGAGACCGAGGATATAATTTATGCCACACCTCTGGCGAAGGAGACCAGAGGAAGCACAGCCAGAGCTACTCCGCTCTAGTCCGACTGCGGGGCAGGGAGGACTCAGATTACGCACATCAAAGGGAAGCTGAGAATTTAAGCGCGGTTCCGTGGAAGCGGCGCAGCAAGCCGGGACCAGCTGGTCCTCTCGCTCACCTGCTGTCCTGATTAAGGACGCGAGAAGACACGGCCTCTACGCGGAGGTCGTAAAACCTAGCGAAGGTGTTGGGTGTCGCCTAGCCCGCAGCTCTGCAAATATCTGCTAAGGAGGCGCTGTGCACCAACGCATGGGACGAGGCCATACTCCTTGCCCACGGTGCCCACCCCCTGAGAAAGAAGGTCCTTCCTCCAGGGGATTTTCCAAGGAGCGGCTGCTGCGAGAAGCGTGAGGTCTGCAAACCATGTCCGGGAGGGCCAGTAAGGCGCTACTACCAGAACTCGCTCCTCGTCCTCCCTGATCTTGCACAGGGTCGCCGAATAGGCAAGCCTGGGAGATGGGAGCGTCAAGAAAGCGAACCTTCTCAGCATCCGGCACCTGCACCAGGTTTAGCCAAAGGTGGCGTTCCTGGACCACCGCAGTGGACATAACCTGACCAAGGGCGCGCACTGTGACTTTCGTCGTTCGTAGAGCGAGGTCAGACGCAGTGCGGAGTTCCCGCATCACCCCTTCGTCAGGTCCGCGCTCGTGCAGCTTTTTGAGAGCTTTCGCCTGGTACACTTGCAGTGTAGCCATAGAGTGCAAGGCGGTGGCAACCTGTCCAACAGGACTGTAAGCCTTGCCTGCGAGAGCGGACGACAGCTTACATGCTCTGGACGGAAGACGAGGTTGACCCTTCCACGAAGCCGAGCCGTGCGGACACAGATAGACTGCAACGGCTCGCTCCACTTGGGTAATCCCCTCCTAACCCTTGACTGTCCCGCCATCGAGTGCGGAGAGGGCCGAAGGGCTTGGGCGCAAGCGTGATGAGTAACAACTTGGTCAGCTCTCCGTGCACCTCCGGGAAGAAAGGCACTGGGGGAGAGCGCGGCGACGTTGGATCTCTGGCTCCCAGAAACCAGTCATCCAGCCGGGAAGGGTCGGCAGCAGGCACACGGGGCCCCTGCAAACCGATTCCTTCCGCAGCGCGGAGGACCATGTCTGACAGCTCGGTGTCTGCCGCAGACGGAGCGGGCGCCGCAGGGCGACGGCTGTCCAGCGCGGCAGCAACCTCACCATCAGAACCACCCTCTGATGGTGCAGAAGACATCTCTACCTCACGGGGCGCCCTGAAGGACACACTCGGGCCTGCCGTAGCAGGGGTAGTGGTCTCCTGCGAGAACACCACGGGACTATGCGGTGGGTCAGAAGTTCGCGCAGCCGTACTGGACTAAGCATTCTGGATCGTCACCTGGAGATCCCCCAGGCGTCTCGCCGTGGCAGCAGTGAACTTGCTACGGTCCAACGTCTTACCATGGGAAGAACGCGAGGGGAGCCGGCTCACGAGTGAGAGGCGGGATCTCAACGTAGCCAAGGTCATCCGCTCGCAATGAGCGCAGTGACCTTCCACGAACGCTGCCTGAGCATGTTATTTGCTAGTTTATACTGTATGCTAATTTTATGTCTTTTGCATTACTCCACAATCTCACTATTTATTCAAAGAAGGCTATGCCATCCTAAAAAAAAATACAGGTATGAAAAACATAGACAGGAATCGTCGACTTTTGAGAAACTATTTATACACTGTGCACTTTCAGATTCAAATAAATATGTCTTTAAGACTGCTGTTTGTCAGGTACTTCTTTAAAGATGTGTTTTATTAAATTCTATTTCTGCCATTATTTATTTAATTTTTAATTCTATTCCTTCATTTAAAAAAAAAAATAATAATTTTAAGGCACATGAAAGCACAGAGATGCTACATACGTTTGTATGATGTTTATCAGAATGTGGTACTCCCTTGCTTACTGTCACATTCTCACTGGATCCCCCCGAGATCTACTTTCTAAATAATCACTAACATTTATTTTTTTACGAAATAGTAATAATAATAATAATAATAAGTGTGTATCTAGTGGTAAGACAATGTTTTTAGTCACGTTAAAAATTTCAGCAAATCTCATTTCAGTGCAGCTTACATTGTTGAGTACCTATCATGATAATATACTCTTCGATAGTTCTCTGGACCCCTAAAAGATCAATAAAGTATCTGCCAATTTACCAAAGGTTGAATTTACACAACTAGTGCAATCATTTACGGGAAATTAAAACTCATTCAATCAAAACAGTACTGTTAACTCTTCAAGCTCTTTATAAGTCCCCTGTCTGTTTGACAAACAGTTCTGCTTCTACAGCTCTCTATATACAGAAATTATTATTTTATAGAGTAGTTAATCACACGAGTAATCACAGTCACACGAGTACAGTGCATTTCAGACATACAGATGACATTTTGCTCAATACATTTTTTTTATTTGGGAATTTTACTATAGGCTTTTGGGATGCAAACAACCAAATGTTGCGATCTCTTGGGTTTGTGTGCATACAGGATAAACAGAGACACATAGATAATACTGAGATGCACAGCTTCATTATTTAGGGTTTTTTCTGACACAAAAATATCAACACAATATTTTATGATTATTGGAGCTTCTCATTTTGAAAATGACTCAAAATGTTCAAAATCCACCCCTTCCCAAACGTGTTGCCTAATCGCCATGATGGAAAGAGGGAATCGATTTGGACTCTGAGGCTGGTGGAGGGGCTGGGGGGTATAAATCTGAGGGCTGCAGGGTCACAGAAGCTCACAGGAAGAGACACACAGACAGTCAGGATGGACGTGAAGCTGCTGTGTCTGACTGT
>JAUCMT010000032.1:16969453-16997824 GCA_032357475.1 Enteromius thamalakanensis
CAATACTTCAACTTTTACTAGAGTATTTTTAAACACAGGTATCTGTACTTTTACTTAAGTAAAGAAAGTGTGTACTTCCTCTGCAAACGGCTCAGGCCATGGTATATCACAGTTATCTGAAGGTGAAAACAGTTCTGGCCATGGTAACTCACAGTTATCAAACAGTTCTGGCCATGGTAGTTCACAGTTCATTTGATTCAAGATTCAGAACATGGTGATTCACAGTCATCTGGTTCAAAATGTTCAGAACAGTGGGATTCACAGCCATTCAATTCAAAAGGTTCAGAACACGGTGATTCACAGTCATTTGATTCAAAAGTCTCACCTGGCCGTAAATCTAGAACTGGGACAGGCACTGAATTAAGATTCAGTGAATCCGACTCGGTCACAGTCTGTGATGGCATGCAGGGCTGTAATGCCAGGTCGGTATCCGCATCAGGAGCTGACGGCTTGTGGAGCCGTAATGGCGGATCGATGTGCGCAAAAATGTGCGTGGTTTGCTGCTCGCTCTCGGGTGAAGCATGTGGTGACAATGAGGGAGCCGGGCAATGCCCGCATAGGACTTCCACGGACTGTGTGTGTGTATGTTTGAGGGCTTTCAGCCACAAAACATGTCTTTTAAAATTTAAAATACTATATTGTTTTCTATGAATAAGTAATTGAAATGATTTTCATATCATTCTGAAGTAAAAACTTACTAACCACGCATAATATTTTTTTCCTAAAAAATGCAAACATGTCAATTTATTTTGGTCACATATTATTATAGCACAGTTTGTTCTGATTACAAAAAGAATACAGGTTGGTCAATAATATGTTCTAAGTAGCTGAAAAAAGCACAAATATCAGAGCATGTCCAAACATCTCAACTGACCCAAAATCAACTCAGACCTCAGAGGGTTAATAACTCTTTAACATAGATGTAGTCATTCTGTACATCTCTTGTTAAAGATTTATACATTAGGTATAATGTGCGCTGTTTAGCATCCGCTACAGATACATTCTTTAATTATTTCCACCCAGTTTTTGCCAGGTTAACTAGCTCTATCTGTTAAATTAGGGAGTTTTGCTCTGCCTTTCACATACTTATCTCCATTCATGGTCACTCTGTGATATTATTTGTTGGCTAATAAATCTCTTTGTTTGCCTGTCGCATGTATAATTGATATTGACACAGGCTCTTTGAGCAAGGAAGATCTAGAAAATCCTGTTTTAGAAAGGATGACAGTGAAATGTTCAATGCTTGTCTCGTGCAAAGATCCACCAGAGCTAAGGCGGCAATCAGTCCTTGACAAATGTGTCATTCAGAAAGTACTCATAATGTAGGCATCACTTGAGTTGAATAAGACAGATCATGTTGAATCTATAGTAGTGCAAAAGAGTTTTGACCCATTCAGACTTATTATTCAGACTTATTGTGACTTTACTTAGCTTGACCTATAATGCGACGAGTGAAATGACTAAACAGCTTTGCAAAATGCAGTTAATATTTATTGAAAGAAGTCAATCAACCACAGTCTCATTGAAGATCAGCGTGTAGCTCAGGCAACACAATCACATGCAGGGCAGAGCGCTGAAGTGTTGGAGACACTGAGTGGTAACACAGGGACTTGGGTGAGCACTGCTGGATGGGATAATATCCAAAAACCTCTCCAGAGGATGCGGGCAGAGGTGATCAGGAACGCTAGGACCAGAGATGGAAAGAGCAGGTCTCCACACGACCAGACAGCAAAGCAGAGGAACTGACAAAGACAAGACAGGTTAGCATCATAGTGTTGGGTAACAAGCCCGAGCTGTACCCAGTTTACTCGTTACCCACACTCAAACACACACACTTCATACACACAACAGGCAAGAATGAGACCGTGAACCCATGAACCGTGACATATAATGCTTGCCTTGTCATTATATTCCACTGAAATTACTTACAGATATTGAAGTAAGGCTAAAGGCTCACTCTTATGTGAAAAGCAGTTGATGTATTATATTGTTTTGATCTTTGCATTTACAGGCTGCTAGAAAGAACTAAAATATTAACATTTCAGCAAGCAGAAAGAGGGCGTATTTCTATATTGTCCCTTTTTTATCTAATAGCTTGCAATTAACATTATCTTTCTTCTCATAAATGAATACATGGAATTTTGAATTAAGAATGAATGAAAAAATGCTTCATTGTCCTTCTTTTGTATTACTGCAATTCAGTTGTGGTTTGTTATATTCCCCTCTCTTCTACTGCTCACTGGCCCTCAGATACAGTGCGTTGGGTAATTGATATGCTGAGGTCAAAATTTGCATGTGAATTAACAGCGGTAAATTAAATTGATATTCCGGGCACATCACAAACCATTCCTTTAGACCTT
The DNA here is from genome assembly GCA_032357475.1 of Enteromius thamalakanensis. Taxonomy (NCBI): domain Eukaryota; kingdom Metazoa; phylum Chordata; class Actinopteri; order Cypriniformes; family Cyprinidae; genus Enteromius; species Enteromius thamalakanensis. Next base: position 16,971,814 of record JAUCMT010000032.1, read on the forward strand.
TGTTTTGGTGCCTGGCAGATCTGGGGTGTAACCGTGAAGCAGTCACAAACATCAGACTGCTCAATAATTTGATAAACAGCTCATACAAATAGTTGTCTCCATTGGGGAAGCTGGGTATAGAGCTCAGCTGTGTGCAGCATTTTTTTGTCTTTTAAAAAAATTTATTTTACTTTTTATTCTGCTAGTAGTTTTTCAGAGTATTGTCTGTAATGACTGTCTCTCTTGTTCACTTCATAATTTGTGTGACTTTTAATATCTAAGCAATATCCAAGGAAGGAGCCTCTGTAAAGAAAGGAAAACTTTTTTCACATAAATAATTAACATTTGGGCCGTTTTTTCAAGGACTATAGGAGTGACATTTTCAACTTCCCAACAGAGTTTTTCCTTCCAAAAACGTATACATGCAACTCGAGGGTTTTACGGCAAACTGCAAAAGAGATAAATAAATACTTATTCTTAATGTATTGTACATAAGAGAATAAAGCTTTCAAGTTCTATGTGTTAAATCAATGGTCACTTGATTTATTTTAATGGCCTTATAGCATGAGGAAGGTGAATCTGACTATGCTTTTATCTGCTTTGAGCTTTTACTAAAGGCCAATGAATATTGGCGTGCACTGATTGCGCTCAGGTGAACCTAATCACTGCGTGAGTATAAGAGTGCTGTTACCAGCGTCAGCGAGACATTTTTAGTTTTTCCAGTTCGTTAGCAGAGAATCTGCACGTAACCTCTCAACCTCCCCACAGCCCGTGTGAGGCGCAACAGAGTTGCTTTCAGTGGTGCTGAAACAAGCGGTTGAGGACAGAGCGCATTAGGTTTTCTGAACTAAGGCATGTGGGACAAAATTTTTCAATATATCGATAAGAATATGGATATAACTGAAGGTAAACACAGACTTGTGTAGACTGTGGAGATGTTTTTGCCAAACCTCTGGCGAAGGAGACCAGAGGAAGCACAGCCGGAGCTACTCCACTCTAGACTGACTGCGGGGCAGGGAGGACTCAGGTTACGCACATTGAAGGGAACACTGAGAAGTTAAGCGCGGGTTCCGTTGAAGCGGCACAGCAAGCTGGCACCAGCCGGTCCTCTCGCTCACCTGCTGTCCTGATCAAGGACGCGAGAAGACACGGCCTCTACGTGGAGGTCGTAAAACTTGGCAAAGGTGTTGGGTGTCGCCCAGCCCGCAGCTCTGCATATATCCACTAAAGAGGCTCCATGAGCCAGCGCATGGGACGAGGCCATACTCCTTGTTGAGTGAGCTCTCAGTCCGATGGGGCAAGGCTCTCCCTGGTATAAATAAGCCAAGGAGATGGCTTCTACCACCCTGTGAGCCAACCTCTGTTTGGTGACAGCATTCCCTTTCTGCTGAACACCGAAGCAGATAAAAAGCTGCTGAGAGCGTCTAAAGCTCCGAGTTCGGTCGATGTAGAGGCGCAGCGCGAACAGGACGCAACTTGGTCAGCTCTCCGTGCACCTCCGGGAAGAAAGGCAATGGGGGAGAGCGTGGCGACGCCGCATCTCTGGCTCCTAGAAACCAGTCATCCAGCCAGGAAGGGTCGGCAGCAGGCACACGGGGCACCTGCAAACCAATTCCTTCCGCAGCATGGAGGAGCATGTCTGACAGCTCGGTGTCTGCCGCAGACGGAGCAGGCGCCGCAGGGCGACGGCTGTCCGGCGCGGCAGCAGCCTCACCATCAGAACCACCCTCTGGTGGTGCAGAAGACATCTCTACCTCATGGGGCGCCCCGAAAGACACACTCGGGCCTGCTGTAGCAGGGGGAGCGATCTCCTGCGAGAACACCACGGGACTACGCGGTGGGTCAGAAGTTCGCGCAGTCGTACTGGACGAAGCATTCTGGACCGTCACCTGGAGATCCCCCAGGCGTCTCGCCGTGGCAGCCGTGAACTTGCTACGGTCCAACGTCTTACCACGGGAAGAACGCAGGGGGAGCCGGCTCACGAGTAAGAGGCGGGATCTCAGCGTAGCCAAGGTCATCCGCTCGCAATGAGCGCAGTGACCTTTCACGAACGCTGCCTGAGCATGTTCTCGGCCCAGACATGACAGACAACGCTCGTGACCGTCCGATGAGGTGAGGAAAGTTCCACACCCAGAAACGCACGGCCGGATCGACATCCCGTTACAGAATGCGTCAATAACCGCAGAAAAATAGCTCTTTTTCCTGGTCGCCCAGGGAGGACCCAAACGCTGCAACTCCGTGCACTCAGGGGTCTATGCTCACTGGATAAACGAAGACTGGCACAGCCGGCCTTGACAAAGGCCACCAGCTCGCAGGATCCGCTGTCAGCCGCCCAGAAACGCTGACAGTCGAGAGAGCAGGTCTTGTGGGAACTTCTCCAATGATCACCTCTTCTTTACGTAGTTGAAAGCCTCAGGATCTCCAGCTCCAAAAAGCACCAATAGCTCTGAAGCGAAAAGCTGCAGGTGCACTGTGCGCGTGCCCTCTTATACTCACGCAGTGATAAGAGGCACCTGAGCGCAATCAGTGCCCGCCAATATTCATTGGCCTTTAGTAAAAGTTCAAAGCAGATAGGTCTCTCTGGCGAGTTCCCATATGTAACGTCGAAGTGATTCGACTGAAAGGGTAACGTAAGTTTGCGGCGCTCAGGGGGGCGGAGTTGTGAAGTTTGACTGACAGTTTGAGCAGTTTTAAGAGATACACTTTTTAATTGGTTATATATATATATGTATGTGTGTGTGTGTGTGTTAATATTTAAATATTACAAAAAGGGCATTCTGCACAGGTTGAGCCCTACCTGTGCACGTGCCTGGTTCTTCTACATAATTTCTTCCAAGAGAAGACAGAATTTAAAGCACTTGGTCTAAAATTCGGAAATGCTTATTAAAACACTGTTGCTTCAAACACTGCTATACAGATCACATACAATCCTATGTGTCAATGAGACTGACATATAATAACACAATAATAGTTTTCTCTGAAAATATTTCAGCAATCAAGTTAGGCCTATGTGTTTTCTATCAGCTGTTTATAATCAGAACCTAAGATGTCAGACTGACGAATGAGTACTGAATAATGAATACTGGTTAGGTATGTTTTGAAGCTCGGATTCAGGTTCGAACTGGTTATGTACTGGTTTATGTTGATCCTTTGCTGGTCTTAAGATGGTCGAACCACCATAACTAGCTAAAGACTATCTTAAACCAGCAAAGGACAGCTTTTTTGCGCATAGCTACAGCTTGTAAACAGCTCTGTTTGGCAGGTAAACAACATTTGTATGAATTTACCGTAAAATTAACAATTATATAGTATAATTGTTTTTTTATGCGTATTGACCACCATTTGTATAACCAGAATTTTACATGGTTTAACTGTAGAATGATGAAGAGCTAGAAATACCCCTGGATTACTGTAGATACAAATGAACAATGTAACGCTATTAGTTTATTTTAAAAGCGAAGCTGCTTACTGCAGTATAGTCTTGTGTGGTGAACAGCAGGCTGTAACCTGTTGTGTAAATATCAGCTCTGTTCCAAGTGTGGCGGGAAAAGCTCTAGATCTTTACAGCTGCATCTGGGGAAGTATGATGAGGTGCTAAGTGTGTCATAAAGGCAGATCAACACTCTCTAAATCAGGTGAGGGCTCTTTCATTCTTTAGCTTTCAAAAACCTTGAGCTAACTGCGGCTTAAATAATTATACCGTGTGCACTGATGTTTAACTGCATCGTCAGAGCCAGAGGTGCTGATAAAAAATGATTTGCCATTATTCACTTGGTGAATTTCTTCTTTCTTCACCAGCCAAGAAAACTGTTGAAAGAGCGAGCTACTGTGATTTAAGGTACAACTAAAGGTTTTACTGCTCCAAACAATGCTGTCACAACTACTGATTACTTTCCACCCTTTATTGGTGATTTGAAGAAAATTAAAATGTTTTTCGAAACTGGGATTTATGCATCATCTGAAAGAATAAATAAGCTTTGCATTGATGTATAGTTTGTTGTAGGACAATATTTGGCCATGATATTTGAAAATCTGTAATCTGAGAGAGCATAAAAAAATTAAAAATAAATAAAAAATTAGACACTAAACCGATTCGAACGATTAAATTATTATTGTCAGTATGACCAAAATGTTTTGAAAGAGTGTTTTAAGGAGAACATTAAATTAAATTCATTAAATTAAATTCAATGTCAACATTAAATTCAACATTAAATTCGGGCTACGCCACTGGTATAGCGCTTTACTTACGAGACATAACATTAGATGATCATCACATTTCTGATAAAAACACGCAACCAAGGCCAAATGATGACAAACAGAAACGATTAATTCATTACATAAGTAATCATTTTGGCACAGGCGCCAATTATGGTGCTGCTGAGTCACAAATATTTGATTAAACGAATTATATTTAAAAGTTCAAGTCATTGTCGAGTCTTCCACTATAAGTCAAGTCTCAAGTCACTTGCTCTCAAGTCAAAGTCAAGTCACTTTCTTACTTCAATCAAGCAAGTGCAAGTCCTGAAATTAGTGACTCGAGTCAGACTCGAGTGAAGTCATGTGACTCAAGTACTCCATCTCTGCATATTGGTCCCCTCCTGTTAACAACACAGTGTTAAGAATCAAGGGGGTGTAAACTTTTGATTGAGTCATTTTTATAGATTCAGTTATAATTTTCTCTTGTGGATTATATGTAAACGTATTTTATGTAATCATACCATTATTAAAATTTACCTTTATCCTTCTTGCTGCGATGTGAGTGACCATCTGATGACGAGACGAGTGAAGAATTAAATCAACCGGTTGGGTTAAAATAACCAGTGGCTCAGTGGTTAATTGATTTAACCCAGTATGAACAACACAACTTTGTGTTTACATTACCTCAAATAAACCAGAATTTTGGCCCAGCACAATTAACCCAACAATGTGTTCACAGAAATAACCAAGCACCTTTTAGCGTGTAAGTGTTATATAAAAATAAAAGGTTTTATGAAATGATACAGCAGACAGGCTGGATGAAAACGCTAATTCATGTATGAACTGTCATATGGCAAATGCTGCTGTGAACAGTTCTTCACAAATGTGTTTTGGGTGAAAAGTTTCTGTAGACTTATTCACCAAACCAGGAATAATTTGCCTTATTTTCATCGTAATCCTACAAGGTGGAACTCTGAAAGCATTTAAGACCTGAGGATTTAGTACTAAGGGTGTAAAAATCCCTATAAAATAATTGTTTAGAAAATGGAAAATTGGACCAGTCGGACCTTTTCCCCACAGATGAGGAAATAAAGTGCCTAACAGGAAGGGAAGCCAAATTCAATAAAGCCAAGGTTCAATAACTTTCAAAAGGAAACAGAATGGAAAAGCCTATGATGTTGTCCCCTGATGCCATAACTCTGCATGAGTGTGAACAGCACACCCAGAGAAACTAGGTTCATCTTTCCGTCACTATGGTGCTAGCAACCGAGAAACACACACCTTGCCAAGTTAAGCCACATGCTATACTTTTATTGCATTTTTATTTCATTTTTTAAATGTTCTTGATTCATTTGTTTTCCTCCTGTTTTCCTGGAGACAATAAAATATGACTTCTGACATACCTACAAAAGTCTGGCATGGATTTTTAACATATTCCAAGACTTCTGAAGCCTGTTGTGTGTATACAAGTCTCTCTTCCTGTGGATATGACACATGGAAAAACTTAAGATTAAATGCACATTGATTAATGCTTTCTTGATGGTCTAAAGGCTGTATCATGTATATTTCTATGACCATAATCAAAATAAACTTTTGATCTCAGGCCTACAAACATCATGGTCTAGAAATATTGGTAACAAACATGGAAATCGCACATCAAACCCATAACTGCATTCTGCCCGCAGCCACAAACCCCCTCAATACAGAACATGCTGTGTTATTTATTGTAAAAAAAACGTAATGCTATCACACATTCATTCATGCAACCAGTTTCATATCTGGCATTAACCCGCACGCAAAAACCACTAATCATTTCCAAATCAAATAACTCCCATGAGAGAAACAGATCTGAGTGTAATTTTGTCTTGCTGAGCAATTGGGTTCTTGAGTTTCGGTGACCAAACTGTACTGTTCTGTGGTTCATTTGCAGCTGTAAAGCAGGGGGAAACAGTCTCATGGCAACATTGTTTAGCTACAGTAAACCTAAAACAAGCAATTGTCAACCTACAAGTACATTCATCTTTGTACATATTATTTACAAAGAATTTTTAAAAGGCAGCCATTATTACAATTGCAATATACTGTCCTGCAATATACCTACTCCGAGTCGGAAGGTCGGCGAACTCTGATCCTAGTGGTTTGAACCCTAGCGAGGGCGTCCGGCGCGAACTCCGCTAGTCTCCGTGGAGAAGTAAGGCGCGAAAGGAGGAGAAGGGGTGGAGGAGGGATGCGTAACGAGATAAGGAAGGACTGAATAGTGGGCTTACTGAAGGGGAAAGCTTGAGAATATGATTGGATGAAACATGAGTTGACTGATTAGGAAAAATGCGGAACCAGCCATGGCTAATCCTGCGTTAACGCTTCTCCCGAAACTTGTTTATCAACTTCATTTGTGGAAACCGGAAGCAGTACCGGAGGATATATGCGGATCGCACGAGTGCCTCTGGGTTTCAAAAGGAAACAACTTTTACATACTTTTTTCCTTCCTTTTGGCTTATATCGAAATCTTCCTACATTTTTCTTTTTACAGATTCTTGGTTTGTGGTTCTAATTCATGACTGGCGTTTTGTTTTGTTCTCTCTCCGCGCTCATAACTAATCATCATAACTAGTCATCTATCATTGCCACTGATTTTAGGCATTACTTATGGGTAGGGTTAGTTTTAGGTGTAGAGATATGGTCAATACTAACATTTTGGAATAAAATGTTGTTCCAGGGTCAACAAAATATGTTAACCTAGGAACACGCCAAACTCAGCAAAATCAGGATGTGCTCTGGTTTCCACAGACAGCAGACATAAGAGAAAAGTGCTTATTAAGTTGAAATATGGGTATTTAAGAAGGCACAGATAATGCATTTTTTCAGAAAATGCATTATCTGTGAGCATTTTAAGACCAATCAATGACAATAATGTATTTTAAGATATCTCAATGCAAGCCTTTTCCAGTTTAGACCGCTCTTAACATTTATTAAAATCTAGGACTAGTCTTAAACCCTGTTCGGGAAACTGCCCCTGTATGTCTAAATTAGGCTCATTCTTATCCATTAAATAAATAAATAAATCTATCTGCTAATGTACAAAGTGTTATTTATGTGACCCTAGACCACACGACCAGTACAGGTACATATTTGTAGCAATAGCCAAAAATACATGGAATATATCAAAATTATTGATTTATTTATTTTTTTGCCAAAAATCATTAAGATATTAAGTAAAGATTATGTTTCCTGAAAATCCTCCTTAGGACTTTAAATCTAAAACACATCTGGTCTTGTGTGCCCAGTACAACATAGGGTTCACAGAGGACAGGATCTTGGAGATTTCAGGAGCCTGGGTGCTCTGGGTGAGTTTAGCTCTTTCACCTGTGGGCCTTAGACAGGTGTGACGCCGCCTCAGTCAAGGTGAGCCTCCAGGGGTCATGTTTACCTGCACAAATTTGTCTGCCTCGATAGGGGTGATGGTCTTTGAGGAATCATGGGGGAGAAATCAAGAATTCAGTCTCTTGCGTTTTTTTCTGGCCTGTGGGTTAACGTCAACCCTCATGTACAGTACATTCCACGGCGCAAGTCAGACGTGAGAGCCTGGTGTTGGCGGCTTGACACCCCCAATTACACACCCTAACGCTGCAATCACATCCTCCCTGCATGTGTGCATTTACGCATAGAAATTCATACCCAGTGACCCAGAGAAAATAAAGTGTTATCTTGACAGTACACTAATGTTAATTTCATTTTTCCAGAAAAGAGATACATGTGATTATTTGCTCAATTACTGACTATAAATTAAACATTTAGGGTATAGACAGGTTTTATAATGTTTTTGAATAACATCTCTTATGCTCACTAAAATTTTATTACAGTTTAAAATAGGTGTTTTCCATTTTTATATGTTAACTAAAGAGAATTCAGTCATGTGATGTAAAGATTTTTTTTTTTGCAGTCATTACTTATTATTTTTTATGTATACATAATAAATTATTCACATTTTTTAATTTTGGTTCTCAGTTTATTAGTGCCCAAATATTAATAATTGTTCTATTTTTGTTAAAATTTTCTGAAATATGCTGTTGAAATTTGCTGATAAATACATTTTTAATGAAAACTAATTTTTTTGTTACGTCAATCTGTCAATTTTGATCAATTTAAAACTTTCCTGAAAAACAATCCCAAAGCTGTTGTGTAAATACAAATTGTATATTTTATTTATATTATTAATTTAAGTAAAATTATTTAAATAGTATATTTTAAAGAAATGTTTAAATAATCTAAATGAATATACTAATATATATATATATATATATATAAAATTGCATATTCATGTATATAATTACATGAATAAAAAAATTAAATGAAAACATTAAAATATACATTACCGTTCAACGATTTGGGGTCAATTAGATATTTTGGTTTTAAAATATGTTAAAAATATTTAAAATCCAAAAAAAAACTAATATTGTGAAATATTATTTCAATTGAAAATAACAGATTTTTATCAGTGTTGGAAACAATGTAGCTGCTTAATAGTTTTTTTTAGGATTCTTTGATCAAATATTAAAAAGAGATGCATTTTTTAAAATGGATAATAATGTTCAAAACTACTGTTACAGTAGTTTACTGTTTCACTACTGTTCAAAAGTTTAGTACATTAGGGATTAGTACATTTTTATTCTTTCTTCTTTGAAAGAAATGAATACTTTTATTAACCAAGTATCTGTTAAATGAACAAAAAAGTCATAGCATAGATTTACATTTTAGCAATGTTTTATATTTGGTAAAACCTTTTACTTGTTATTCATCAAAGAATCATGAGAAAAGAAAAAGAAAAATCACAGGTTGCAAAAAATATATTTGGCTGCATGTTTCCAGCATTAAGAATTCTAGTAATAAATCAGCATATTTGAATGATTTCTGAAAGGATCATGTGACACTGAAAACTGGAGTCTTCAGGAGACTGGAGATGCTTTGTTTCAAAGGAATAAATTACATTTTGAAAATATATTCACACAGAAAACAGTTATTTTAAATTGAAATAATATTTCACAATATTACAGTTTTTTCTGGATTGTTGATCTATTAAATGCAGCCTTGTTGAGCGTAAAAAACATATTTAAAAACCATTAAATATCTTACTGGCCCCATTTTTTAACAGTAGTGTTATGAAATATGAATTTCATTCAAAAATAAATAATTGTATTGTTTTTTTAAATTTAGAGTGGTCCGATATTTAGTATTAAAAGGAATCTTTAGAACAGTAATGAAGAGGACTACCCAAAAGTTTCCAATACGAAACCTCTACTGTTAAAACTGGTCAGACTCGTTTATGCCAACCGGAATGGAAAGAGAAACAAGCAGAGGATGGTGTCATGGTAACCATATTTGCCACTTGGCACCCACGAGTCATTAAAATGTGGCGGGATGAACCAATTAGAAGTTCCCCTGATTTAGGATAATTATGTCTGTCTATCGTTAAGCCATTTTTTCCACTAAATTCCCCCACAGATGTTTTAGGGACTTTCTACTCGATTAATAAAAGTCAGCGACACATTTTTTCAGTGTTTGTCAACTTTGCCTCAGAATGGGGTGAAAGGGAAGTTTGCGGCATACCTCTGAAACCCTAGTACTAATAAAAAGCGGTTTGACCGACAGGTTGGAAACAGATTTTTGTTTTTAACAAAATTAGAAAGCAAGGCTTATGCAAGTTGTAGGGTCACACCAGGTCATGAGGAAACGGACACGATAAAGGATGATATTCGGTGACAGGCCGGTCACTGACTCTCGATTTCCACTTTTTCAAAGCATGGCGTGCGTTCTAGACTCATCTGGGTTTTCTCAAGATGAAGTAAGTCATAATCAAAGTGGGTTTATTGCATCCCAGCCACTCCACTGAAGTGAGAAAAGGTCGGCACAGTAGTGGAATGTCCAGTGGGAGGAAGTGAGATAATCATTTAAGCGGCTGGAATGAATAGACCCTTCCTCACGGTCAAAACAGAACAGCCCACACTGAAGTAGTAATATATATATATATTTTTTTCATGTATTTATGGAAATGCATAAAAGTTTAAGAGTCATTGACCATTGCTATCACTTGTAGAGGCTCCTCTTAGCTTTTAGAGTCAAACCAACCCCTTTTACACTCAATAGGTCAAGCTTTGCATTTTTAGCACTTGCTGATAGATTTTGTGACTACAATATCTGGTTGCAAAATATGGCCTTTTATAATATCAAAACATTAATTAATTTACAGTTTTAAAATGAACTTGAAATGAAAGATAAATTCAATATCAGACATAGATGCAGATGAGTTTGTTTCTTCATCAGAACAGATTCTGAGAAATTTAGCACTTGCTCATTAATGGATCCACTGCAGTGAATGGGTGCCGTCAGTATGAGAGTGATAAAAACATCACATATTCCACAAGTAATATAATTACATCCTTTTGTTGTCCTCGCACATCAAAATGCACTAATATTAATTTATTTTGCTTGTGTAAACAGTGCTTTATCTGTGCAAGTCCTGGTTCAGATGTGATAACGTGGATATATGAAAGGCATATGATAAATGCCAAAACAAATGATTTAAAGTTAAAATGTCTTAAAAATGTATTTGTTCTATATACTGACCTGCAGTTTTTCATTAATTGATGTGGATTGTTGTGATGTTTTTGTCAGCTGTTTGGACACTCATTCCGACGGCACCCATTCACTGTAGAGGATCCATTGATAAGCAAGTGATGCTAGTTTTCTCTCATGGAGAAACTATTTCTTGGATGGCCTGATGGGGAGTCATTTTTGTGGAAAACCTGCTGTGTTACTACGAAATGTTTTACAAAAGTAAAATTGGTTGGAAACAGCAGGTCAAATTGACTTAAACATTGTCTCATACAAATGGTCCAGTCATAAAAACTTTACCATTAAGTCTGAGAGGGTGAGAATCAGAACTCAGCTTAACAAGACACAGCTGAAAATGTACAGAATCACAACGCCAGAATAACAAACTTCTAACACCTCGATTTGTGAGTAAACACTCGGGAGTTCCACAGAGAAATTAATGAAACACAGCAATCTTAGACTGCTCATCTGTTTCTTTAAAGGGTTTGTTTGTGCAGGCCGGAGAAAATGAGGGGGTGATGGAGCTGAGGTGGAGATATTAACCTTAAATAGATCCTGAAACAACACAAATGACATAAAATAAGCACACAACAACAACATTCGATTTCTGTTCTGAAGGATGACTCGGACACCAAAAACCAAAAAGTGTTTATGATCGATATAAGCACATGCAAACCATCTGAACACTCAAAGCTAAAAGCTAAGAATTGTTGATTGTTATTCAGCTACATATTTGTTTTGCTGCCATATGAAGCCAATAAAACGGTCTCAAAGCTTCTCTTAAGACTCGGCGCTGCATGGTGAGCGCGTATGGTTATTGTTTTTTCTGGTTATTAGTTTTATTAGCTGTTCTTGAGCACCTCATTTAAACTGCACAGCTCATTTGCAAACAAAAGGGAAATGTTGGGAATTAGAGTCAATTTAGGTATTTTTAAGCACTTGAAATTGAAAACATCTAGCCCTGGCAGAACACTCATACCCATAGGATAAATAACAGCCCTATCAAAGCACTCATTGCACTTATTGTTTAAGAGAGAAACGTCTCCCAGTGTACTTTTTGTGTTTTTAATTTAATTAGGAAATAGTGGCATCTCCTAAAAAATATACACAAACTGGAATACTCACATTTGTGATGTTTCTCCAGCTTTCTGGGACTTTTTTTTGACCTGGATGGTTTTGTAAATATCCACTGCCACATGAAAGTGTGGGCTCTGTAAGATTTTAAATGTTTATATTAAGTAAGTACATTTCATATTTATTAATAATGGGAAGTGGTAGAGTTGAAGGCTGCGTGGACTGTGGCTTTTTTTACTTCATCAGTCCTCTACAAGGGAGAGCTGAGGAATGGAGGAAGCTTATCTGCTAGAAGGAGATGAACAATGATCCATTTCATTACTGCTTGCTCTAAAGACTGTGTGAATGGGAAAAGAAATTGTGCAAGAAAACAAAATCACCATTTTAAAAGCAACAATTCGATTTATCCTAACAGACACGCATGCATCTACCAATTTGTGACATAACATGCTAAATCGCTGCCCAGATCCCTTTAAGATCTCTCCTTATTATCATAGGAGCTCTAATTTATGTTGAACTAGACGGCTCTCTTTGAGGTGAGTTTAAGTCTAAGACAGAATCATTAGTCAGATGTCTACCTGACCTGGTATAAACTCTTAAGGGAGTTTAGATAGCAGGCCCAGCGCTCCATCTTTCTCTGCAAATGTCCGGTAGGCACATTACATTACACCCCTATATCTTTCTACTTTGCAAGCACTAAGAGAAACAAGTATTGCGCTAATCCCTGTCGCCAATTTATCTTCAACACATATTTGTAATGCTGTAATAAATTCAATCGTGTCTGTAAGGCTCATTTTAGAAAGGAGAAAGATAAAAAAGAAAAGGAGACATCTGATAAAAAAAAGGATTTTTATTGAAAAACAATTTAAAAAGTTCAATTTCATTAAAAGGAAATGAATGTTAATAAAAATATAACTTAAACCATTTGTTTTATTCTTTATTTCTTGGGGTGGCTTTGGTGTCCTTTTCATTCTTCTTGGTGAGACCACTGAAGTACTTCTCTCTGAAAGAGTTGTGACCATGGTATGGGGTGAAGCGAGGGTCAGCAAGGTGCGCAAGTCTGTCTGAATCCTGCAAGAAAGTATTTTAAACAGCTTAAGTACATCCCAAGACTCTTCAGTGGTGGAGAGTTCAGTTTTATTAGCATTTATCTCTTTAGAAAACAACAGTCACTTTCAAAAGGCAAACTGATTTTTTATTGGCAATAACCTACATTCCAGTGGAGCTGGTTATTTTCTTATTCTACATTTTCTGGTAAAGAATCATACACATTACCGGTCAAAAGTTTAGAACAATTAATGCTTTATTAATTCTATTTAACCCAAATACAGTAAAAACAGTAGCATTTACTTAATTTACTCCCGTGATGGCAAAACTTAATTTTCAGTAGACATTACTCCAGTCGTCATCCTTCAGAAATCATTGTAATATGCTGATTTTATTCAGAAATGCATTCAGTTGAGGAAAAGTACCATTTGCAATTACGAAATATTTATTGATTTTAATAGATTCTGTTAATTGAATCTTTTTGAGCATAAAAAGTTTCTTTCACAAACATTTGACAGCTAATGCAGGTTTGAAATGAAAACAAGAAACGGAAAGTGCACTTTTACATTTGAGTTTATATGCAATTCTTAAAACAAAGGCTAAAACGGTAAAACAGTTTTGAACGAGCAAAGCACGCTTTTATGTCCTCCCTTCACAAGCTCACAGTCAAGTGCCTAATGACAGACAGCAGAGTGTTAAGTTTCTCAGATTTTCCTGCTCAAAGCGCAGGCCTAGATCTTAAGCAGAACCTGCTGGAGGAGGGCAGCACGCTGCGCTGCAGGCTAACGAGGTGGCAGGAAGACTGCGAGCTGAAAGTGATGACTCTAGCTCTGAGCCTGCAAACCATCAGCGGCACCTTCTACAACACACTCCCTTCTGCCAGTCAGAAAGGACTCAGTTCAGGTCACACGCGCCGGGGCCTTAGTTTACAATGTAACTTGCACAGCACAGACCACACAAGCCTCTGGAACAGACCCTATAGTGTCTGTGGTGGCCTAAGTAAGCTGTAATGTCAATTCGAATTATAGGATGAACGAATGAAGATAAAAAGCACTGGTGATCTCAAGAAAGCGGTCATGAAATGTCCAAATCATATTTCACTTCAAAATACAGCAACGTACAAGTACATTTTTTGCATGAAAAAAAAAATTACATCTATTTTGAAACTACATAAATTATGCATTATTTTCATGACAATTAAGCACATGTACAAATTATGGGTAATGGAAGTTTATATTTTGGTTTTGGGAGTTCCCAGTTATAGGCTTACATGCATGAAAGGACAAAAAACACTTTATCTTTTTACCTTACTTGCTCAATGGTTTGCTCAACAATTTATTTTTCTCTCCCAACTTTCATTTTTAGTAGCCTATTATATACTATACTGTATAAAAAAAAATATCTCTTGGGAGTCGTGACTAATGCAAATACATATAGTACCAAAACTGCGGTCAGTAATTTATGTTTTTAAGAAATTAATACATTTACTAAGTAACAATTCATTAAATTAATGAAATTTCAGTAAGGACTTTTATATTTTCATAGAAAGATTCCAAATAAATGGCCTTCTTTTTAAATGTCTAGTCAACATTTCCATGAAGTTGGACCCCCACCCAACGCAAAACGTCACAAAAATGGCCTCAATCGGTTTTGTTCTGTAAAAAATGTTCCTTTATGCTGCTTTGGTTTGTTAGATATAAAATATATATTGAACCCTTTGTATGGCACTCACTGAAATAATAGGAAATTCATCATTTCAACTCTGGAATGTTATCGGAGGCTATTACAAGACTTTTAAGCTTTTGTGACTTAAAAGTTGTTGTAAATCTAGTTCAATTTAATTACCATATATGGTACCTCGCCAGTCTATGGTCATCTGTTTTCCCAAAAAGGGCATACATTTACACAGTTAAAAATGCACAAAGTATAAATAAATACATAAAATATACATAAACGTAATGAAATATTTATTGAGGAACATTTATCATTTAATTTATTTATTTCGTTTTATGTGCCATAGTCACTTGTTTTCCAAAAGCTGGATATATACAAAAATGTACAGTTTAGATCTACTGAAAACAAAGAATATATATAATATATAATAACAAGTGAAAATAGCACACTAGTCTAGGTGGTACTCCTTATCTTAGCAGTAATAAGGCTCACAGTGAAAACAAACAACAATGTATGCCATAACAATATAAACTGGGTTGGAAGTAATAAAATAAATAAAATCTATAAAGTTAAACATTATATTTCACCATTTACGGCTTGATCATTTCAATAAATCTCCCACTCGATCACTGCATAATGTTACACAAACCTGTGTCAATATAAATTACTATTGTCCTACATTTTAATGCATTATTTGTATAATAGGGCGAATAGGGCATATGCTCAAATATAATCACACCATTTTTCAATGGTCACAGCTTTCACTAATTTCTAGAAACATCTCAACATTTAAAACAACTATTCAACCATATAATGCATGAGTTTTATTAACTTAGCATTGTTCGTTTTGATGCCATTTATATATTTGTGAGAGTAGGTATGAGCGTAAACGCATACTTTTCAAACCCCGGAAGTACACTGGCGTGGATTGGAAAATTAAACAACTGGACCAATCACCACAGGTTATCGTTATGCAAAAGAGGGGCATGAAAGAATAAACCGTTAAGTGAATGATTAAAAAGTAAGGTAAAAAGACAATAAAAGTGTTTTTTGTCCATGCATGTCAACTTGTTATTGGGGACTCCCAAACCAAAATATGAACTTCCATTACCCATAATAGGGATTTCTTTGTAAGATTTACCCAAAAAGAACACCAGATCTCTGGTGTAGGTACTTCTGCAGGGGACATGAGGACACACAGAGAATCTATGTGCCAAGACGCAAAATTAAAGAGAAACAACCGAGCAAGTGAGAGAGAGAGATGGAAACAGAGAGAAAGAGAATGAGACAAGGCAGAAACAGGGCCTCATCTCAAATCGGAGTTGTTTGACAGCTATGGACTAATGCTAGATCTGCTAAGCTCCTAAAAGTCCTGCGTTCTGTTCTAAAAATAAACTGCACTGGGTAATATTTATCCCATAACGTAACAAGACGTGTTCCTTCTGTTCTTAAACAAAAACAACAGAACTCTAAACCTAATATTATAATTGATATGAAGAGCATTGTAGAACAGTCTGATCGAGGAAATTAGGATAAACATCTTGAGCTATGTTTTTTTTTTTGCTACTGCTGGACATTAGTAGAGGTTTTGCAGAGATCTCCAGGATCTTATTGACGTATCCCATGCCAATATCACATCAGAGCTACTTGAGCTTTGGAAAATGAGCCAGTTTTTCACAGAAGAGACTGATTTAATACACATTTTTTATCTTTGGGGAGTGAAACAAGTTCAGGAGGAATACAAGGACATGACATCTGCAGATAACGTATATGTTCCAGGTTTGGAGCATAAGTCGGTGGAGACACATGCCAGTCTGGGTAAATATGTGTGCGTGGGTTTCAGGAAAACATTTATGGGAACAATTTGGGGTTTTGAAGAGAAGTGGTTGTCAAATCCAAAGATGGATTGTTTTCCATACAATGTGTGATTAAGTCATTAAAGCGGCGTAAAAACAGAGGAGTCAATCACAGCCAGATGGCAGGATTATTTTCAGATTGGCACCATAAAAGACGTAACAGTATAAAACATGTTCAGGACAGTTCACATATATCAAGCTCATCTTTACACCAAAGGGTTCCCCATCCAAAAAAGCCTCACATACCTCAGGCTCCCTGGTCTTCTCCATGGTGATGAGTCTTCGTGAAGTGTGGCTGGAAAGAGTTTGTTCGCAGTTGCTGATGAGAGTCAAACAGGGGTGAAGAGGCACCATCTCCTCACAGTACCTGCAGACAACAGTACAGTTTCAGATCAGCCAGCTGCACGCTTACCAAACAAAACATCTTGATAATGGTAGGGGATGTCACAACTATCAGCTGCTGTTGCTGAAATTGTGCCACTGCTTACTTGTGTCCGTCACATTCACTAAATAGCAATAGAAAAAGTTGGGATACATTAAACTGACATTTTTTGTAGATTGTCTGCCAGTTATTCTCTAGGCAACAAGGTGGTCACCAAATCAACATCAGAAGCAATGCAAGAACTCATTGATCACTAAGGACAACACATGACATCTTCCTGTAGCCATTACTATATCTTTGCTTCCATGACAATATAAATCTAGCAGGAATGTTGTTTAGGGTTGGGCGATGTTGACCAATTTGGCATCGTACGATGTCTAATGTGAAACATTGCGAAGGACAATGGCATCGTCGTCGTAGGTGGCGGTTGGGAGGGGTTTAGTTGTAACTAAATCACCAAGCCCCGCCCCACGACTGACAAAAATAACAGTGTTCGTGTGAGCAGGTGAGAGAGTATCGAGCGCAGGAATGATGGCGCCGGTAAGGTGGCTGCCGTCGCGACTCTGTGGTCGCACAAATCATTTCACAAACATAACGTGCTAGTGACACGCAAGTCTGTCAGCGCGCAGGTTTTGTGCAACTAATACCAATGCGTTCCAAACGGTATATGAATCAGGAATGCCATGTACGCACTGTTCGCAATTTGCACAGACGTCTTTTTTTCAATGTATCTGCGATGACTCCAATAAATTGGGCGCGCACGACATTATTGCTGTACGTCGGGTTTACGCCAAAAAAATAAATAAAATAAAATCTGTGCTACCAACCTTTCCACAGAAAAAAGTGGAAAAAACACAGATTGTTTTTTGTGGCATATCTCAGACCCTAGGCTGACCATAGAGACGCGTTTTTTTTCACAGCCGATTTATGGGGCAGGCAGCGAGCGGATCGTGAAGAAAGTTCAGCTGAATCTGGCACTTTATGTTTCAGGCTTGAAATCGCGGATACAACTTTTAAGAGTTTTGTATTTTTCCCCCTCGAACGCACTGGTGCAACCTTTGATTTTTTTTTGTCGCACCATTGAGAAATTAAATTGGTCGCACTCTAGAGCCCTGAAGATGTGCGTGAAAAACGCTGCCAGTATGAAAGCACAATCGGTGCACGCTTCTCCTACTCTGAAACGCGCTCTGGTGTGAACGCAAGAATTAATGTCTTGTTAAATTCACGAATGCCTTTGTTTATTTAATATAAATCGCAACATTTGCTATAATGTATTTTGCATAGGCTGACATCGTGATTGCGATATGATTGCGATATGTCCAGCACTAGTTCAGTACCTATCAGTATTTGAGTGAGCTCATTGCATTAGTCTTTCAAAACTACTGCAATCTAAACTTGATAATACCT
The DNA here is from genome assembly GCA_032357475.1 of Enteromius thamalakanensis. Classification (NCBI taxonomy): domain Eukaryota; kingdom Metazoa; phylum Chordata; class Actinopteri; order Cypriniformes; family Cyprinidae; genus Enteromius; species Enteromius thamalakanensis. The sequence goes on from JAUCMT010000032.1 coordinate 16,990,039, forward strand.
AGAATAGCAAAATCAGCTGTGGCCGGCAGATCCTTTTATTTAGCTCCCAATCCCTGGAACAATCTGCCTAATACTGTTTGGGAGGCAGATGGTTTTACCTGTCAGTTTAAATCAAGATTAAAAACTCATCTGACTTGCACAAAACACTACATTTCTAAAATTCAAATCCATTAAAGCATTATATTTGTAAATAAAACTAAACTCAATTCCTGGAGTGCCACAGCTCTGTACAGTTTAGCTCCAAACCTACTCAAATAGACCTAACCCAGCTAATTAATTTCAGGATTACTAGAAACTTCCAAACAGGTGTAATTGGAACAGAGCGGTGGCCCTCCAGGAAATGAGTTTGACACCACTAAATTAAAAGGATTGTTAGGCAGTAATTAGGTCAACCTAAAGCAAATTGTTAGCATAACACCCAATGTACTTATTACATCAGAACGCTATCTGTGCTAATATAAGTTAGTTCTATCCTTATTCCGAGGTGTCACTGTAGCCTAGATCCAGACCAGATGGTGGCTAGGCACCTAAAGCTGGCCTTGACAGCCCTGAATGTTAGTGAAAACAAGAACTAGTGAGCCCTAGAGCCAAAAACGGTTTATACTGAAGCCAATCTGACAAAACAACAAGTTTTAGAATGTTTCACCTTATGACGTAGCGTGACTAAACACCGCCTAAACAACTTCAGCATCTATGTTATTGCATGTTTATTCCCACCCACCATTTCAAAAGCCCAGTAGGTGGCAAACATTAATTGATTAACTTTATTTTTAATGTAGTGCCTGACCACATCAGTAAAAATTGGGTCACTTGTTTTTCCATTTTACCGCAGATTAAATTTACAAACAAGGGACAATTCTACTCTGGATTTTTAGACAAGAAAATCAAAAGATGATTCTGAGTATTTATACATGCTAAACCTAAATTACAACAGCCAATTATGTTTTTTAATGCAAAAGTTGTTGACATCAGAAAAACCGTACCAAACCCCAAAACAATCACCCCCCCACCCCCCGGACAATATAGACAATGTTTACATTTCAACAGCTTTACTTCACTGCGTTTTTCTAGAAAATCACTCACTTTAGAGGCACCAGATTCAGATTTCCTTTGTCTGCGACGACTAAACTGTCTGCGGGGTTTTCGGGGCTGCCCTTTAGTCTGCTCCCTATTGGTCTGGATCTCTTTAGGTGTCAATTCTTGCTCTTCTGTGGGGACTACTGCCTCTCCAGGTTGTGAACGAGGATGCAATGGCCTGGATATAAAAGAAAAGACTTTCACATTCACAAAATACATTAAGCCAACACAGGGTACCTGATGCATAAGGTAAGGGAAGAAAAAAACAAAAAACAAACATTTTCTTCCTTTTCCAGTCTTAATCTGGTACAAATATACAAATGAGAATATTAACCTTCTGAATCGAGGTCTGAACCTGCGTGGTGGTGGCCTCTGCTGGGCAACATCTACTTCATTGTTCTTCTCTTCAGCTTCTCCCTAGAAGCAGAGACAAGAAACTGCTCACTGACAAGCTGTGCACACTAACACCACAAAATGAAAGCCTTAAAAGAGGGAGTTCACCCAAAAGTTTAAATACATTACTCATCCTCGTTTAAAGCCCACAAGACCTCATTTGGAACACAAATTTAGATATTTGAAAAAGTTTTGACCCTCCATAGATTGCAGGTAGTACTGCAATCAAGGAACAGAAATGTAGTAAAGATATCGATAAAACAGTCTGTGTGACCTCAGTGGTTCAGCTTTAATTTTTTGAAGCAAGAATATTTTCAATAAACAAAAAAACCAAAACAAACAAAAAATTGTTCAACAGTTCTTCTCCAGGTCACCCTAGCGCCATTTTGGAGAGCATCATGATGCATACGCGTGCTCTCCTCTGAACGTTAACAAGGCACAGTGAAGGATTGTTTAATATTAACAGCACCACGGTCCGTGTACAATCAGGGTATCTTTCGTCTATCCCATATCCGTTTTCAAACTAAAAAACGGAAACCAAAAAACTGAATAATTTTTGGTTTTTCATTGTTCCAACAAAATCGAATAAAGAATTTGGCTCAATTTTTCGTTCAGAGACAGAAAACGAGTAAACCACTTGAGTGTTTGATCTCTACATGTGGGCGGAGAGAAACTCCCCTCTCCGCTGATTGGTAAGCCAAACATTAAAACATAAGAGTCCTCTGCCTTTGCAAGTTTATTATTTTTTTATTACATTTGATATCTTTCTGTTCCTCAAACAGCCATGCAAACGAATGGTTTCACACAAATTGTACAGAGGCAGAGCTTTCTTGTGGGTATAAATAAATTCTGTAAACATGAGTGAGAAATATTTTCATAAATATTAAATTTAATTTACTTTGCACCTGCACTCACAAATACTAGTCTACATCTTTAGCAGACCACCTGATTTATTATAACCACCTATTAAAATCTGTGTCATTTAATGTGCGTGTACAGTTGTATTACTTTTGACAGCTGTGACAAAACAACATTCTGATTTGACCTTGAGATTAGCATATTTGACAACTTGTTATATTGACACAAGTTCTAATTTCTGCCAAGAATGTAAATACATTTGGCACTTAAATTAATTTATTTAATCAAAATGCAGAGACACATACTTAATCGCATTTCCACGCTTCCAAAACAAACTTTTCACTAAAAACGCGCACCCAATTCAGCTATAATAGGATACGTTTAGAATTTACATAAAATGTTTTTTCTTGCATGACAAGCTAACTACTTCTACACTGCTTTCATTCATCTTTATAAACATCATAATGTGAGAAGCACAGAGTAATGTGATTCTGCAACTGAGCATAAATTAAATTTAAAGTCATTTAGTTTTGTCAGAATATGCTCTATAATTCTAAACTTATGCTATCAGCTCTACAACAGGGTGCCAAGTGACAAAAATTAGCCCTATGATCAGTGAAAAAGCAGCATCAAATTGTATTTCCATGCCTAATACATATTTTACAGTCACTGTAAAGCTTAATAGAACCTCAAAAGCTTCCTACCAGTGGCCCGAGCTCCTTCATAGTTTAAGGGGGAAAAAAAGAAAATTAAGATTTATATTCAATAGGCTTAAAAGAAATCTTCCTCAAAGCTCAAAAAGAACATTAAATCCTATTCGTATAATTGTATCTAAAATTGCATATGCTAAGTGTAAAAGAAAGTTACCTCTCAAACATAAATATCTTAATTTGATGTTACTTCAATACTTTGAACGTTTAAATGTATTCAGCCTAATTTTGTTCTGCTGCTCTTTACTTGTATAAAATAAATACCTGGAAAGAAATTTAGGTATTTTAATGGGTCACAGCTATGTATAAATTCAAATGTAATTTAATCATAATTTCACATCACCCTGTATGTTAATAATGGCTTAACGATGGAGTACCCAAAAAAAAAAAAAAAAAACCCTCAACACACACCACATTAAACCTTTTAAAAATTATTTTTTTATGTAGGCCTATACAATTAAATAATGGTTTTCTTTTTGGCAGAGGGTAAAATTACATATGAAAACTACTTAAGGTCAAAATATCTTTTGCCATACACCAGAACTAACACAACTATCTATCCATCTATACTCTGACTATTTCTAACTTATGTATCTATCTATCCATCTATCCATCCATCTATCCATCCATCTATCCATCCATCTATCCATCCATCTATCCATCCATCTATCCTCTGACTATTCCTAACTTCTATCCATCTATCTATCTATCCATCTATCCTCTGACTATTTCTATCCATCTATCCTCTGACTATTTCTATCCATCTATCCTCTGACTATTTCTATCTATCCTCTGACTATTTCTATCCTCTGACTATTTCTATCCATCTATCCTCTGACTATTTCTATCTATCCTCTGACTATTTCTATCTATCATCTGACTATTTCTATCTATCTATTTAGAAAAATACTTGCAACATACCTTGCTAATCATGCTAGAAACATGCTAGTAATTTGCTAATCATGCTAGATATCTATCTGACTTTTTCTTACTCTTTCAAACTGAAAACATTAAACTTGTTTTACATTTTTTAACTTCTTAAACTTTTTCAAATGTCCATCTCCGGCTTTCTCAAGCCAACTTAAAGTTTGTCTAGACAAACTTTTTTATCTAGTTGTATGAGTTTAATAGCAGAAAATTATGTGTCATCCAATCTTTTACATTTTTAACACACTCTGTTAACTTCGATAATTTAGACGTTTCATCTGGTCTTGAGATATATAGTTGAGTATCATCAGCATAACAATGAAAACTTTATGAAGGACGTTTGCTCAGACTTTGCACTACAATTCCCATAAACCCAGATGTGGCCATCTAGGGCTGTAGCGATACATTAATCTCACGATACGATACGATACACGATATTCAGCTCACGATACGATATATATCACGATATTTAGCAAACGATACGATTCTATATAATTCGATACGATTCTATATAATTCGATACACTTACATCATTTTCTGATAGATTTAAAAGAGACGGTGTGATTTTGGTGACATCTTGTGAGTGCTTCATTTACTTGAATTGAAAGAAACTCAAAAAACATCAGACAACTTGCAAAATAAATGCTGGACAAAATTAATCAAAGATGAGAAAATTAGTTCCATTTATTGAAACAGTGCAAACTGTAGCATACAAGCCTTTGAAAAGTAAATAAAGTGCAACATTGCAATTTGCAATTAACAATGGAGAGTTAAAGTGCAAGTGGCCTGTTCTGAACAGTTTCTCTGACATCTTTTTAGCTTGACAATTAACATGAGGTAGCCACTCTAGCTGCCATGTAAGTAAATATAGCAGTACCATGGCTTCTCCAAAACATCAAATAATTAAAGTCACTAAGAACATTTAACTTAAAACTTAGAGTATTAAAACTGAGTAGTTTAAGGCCTGTAAGCCTTCACGCATGTGAGGTTGTAACTAAAACACCAAGCCCCGCCCCACGACTGACAAAACAGTGTTCGCACGAGCAGGTGAGAGAGAGAATTGAGCGCAGGAGTGATCGCGCGCAAGTGCTTGACACATCAAGTGCGCGCGAGGGTTTGATATGAGCTCGCGGAAATTATTCACCATGCTCACGGCATTAGTGGTGCACTCGCTCATTAATGGCATAGATTAAGTGTGTTTTTCGCGAGCTGGTTGCTGCTTCTGCGGCGGGGCGGAGCATCGCGATGTCTATTGGCCATCGGCCATCCTTAGTATGTATCGATACTCAGGGCTAAAAATCGATACTTTCTTTGGAAAAAAAATATCGATTTATATCGCAGAATCGATAAAATCCTCCAGCCCTATGGCCATCATTCTTTGCGGTCTGTTGTTGTCGCTACATATCAGTGTTGCCAACTTAGCTCATCTAGGTTAGGGGTGTGAATTGGCACTGCCCTCACGATTCGATTCGATTGATTCACCAGGTAACAATTCAATTCAATTCGATTCTATGATGCATTGCGATCCATCAAAATTCTAATGCACACAAAGCAAATTTTTCATCAGTCATGAGGCAATACAAGCAGATATTAAACAACAGATTTTATTGGCTGCTATGTGTCTCCTGTATCTTTGACATAAAAGTTATTAAATTAAATAAAATGTAATTAAAAAAATGGTACAGGGTATTGGATATGGCATTTTCGAACCTGAAAAAGAAAATCAAAATCAGTGCTTTCAGTGCTTTGAATAAGAAATGTTTCTCTTCTCTCTGCTTTAAGAACCATTTTAAATTAAATAAATAGAGCAATACTTTTTTTTTAGCAGTGAACAAAATTTTTTTTACACAGTTAAATAGCAGCTTTAAGACAGGCCACTTCCTGAAGTCCTGTGCAAATATTAATAAGAAGCACTATTTTAACAACAACCACCCAGAAATAAAACTATTCAGTGCAACAACACACTTATTACTGTAAGGGGACTTCTTTTTGCAGTGATAACATCTCCTGCAGTGGAGAAGACTCTTTGCTGACACACTTGTCCCGGGGATGCACAAGTATCTCTTTGCTAACCTAGAGAGGAGAGGAAATGTGCCATGGGATCCTCAGAGTGGCACAGCTGGGGATCTATAGTACAAGTCCATTTCCTCCACAGCAATGGCATCGGCGGTCTTACTTTGTACTGCAGGTTCACTGGTGTCATTGGTGAAAGCAGGTCCCAGCAAACTTAAAAGCAGCAATGAGGCCCTTCTTTTGGGAGCGGAAGTGCCTGCTGAGTCTGACACATTGTCATCCATGGACAGCAACTCTTCCTTGGTTTCTGAAATTTCTGTTCTGCCAGGCGCTTCATCTGCTTCTGTTCTCTGTCTTCTCTTATACTGTTTGAAAAAATAAATAAATAAATAAGAGCAAAAAACATTAGCATCACTTTCTCAGCCAATGCTGCAGCTCATATGACAATATTTATTTATTTACACGTTTATTTAAACAATTTTTCTTAGTCTAACATTTTACTGGCTATGTAGCTGCTTAATAATTAATTAACATTACATTGTTAATTATAATAAAAAAAATTAATAAATGACAATTTTTAAATTATGAATTTACAATTATTATTAATTACATTTAAATTATTTTTCAAATAAAAATGAATTACCTCCTCCAAGGATGCAGCCTCTGAAGTCACTCTGTCAGGAAAGGTTACCCCTTAAAGCGAGGTTCCAGGGCAGAGGATTGTGTATGTGACAATAAATTTGATTGATTGTATGAAGGATCTTTTTCTCTGCCTCACTATTGTTCCTCTTAAGGAGATCTGTTTTGATGGCATTCTTCACATCACGGATCAGTGGTTGGTCTCCAATAGTGTCAGACATGCTCTGGAGGAGTTGGGCATATACTGGTGCAATTAGGCTGACTGTAGGACTGCTCTCCTCTGACAAAAACACAGTGGCATCCTTCACTGGTTTTAATGTCTTCACTACTTCCTCCACATTAGCCAGATCGGCTCTGCTGTTTCATCTACATTTAGGGCAGGCGACAGCAGTGTGGCATGCACTGCAGCTTGCAGTTGCAAAAACCTCTTCATCATATCATGAGCACTATTCCATCTTGTGGCACCATCTGTTGTCAGTTTAAGCGGACTTGTCAGTTTAAGAACAACTTTCTGGTTTTCTTCAAACAGGTGCTTTGCCTTTGTGGAAGAATGCAGAGATACGTCGGACTCTGCCCAGAAACCTGGAGACCGCCGATAGCTTAAGCGCCCGCTGCGCAGCGAGGTTTAACGTATACGCAAAGCATTTCACATGAGGGAATTTACCAATTTCAGCAGCACTAATCATATTAGCAGTGTTTTCCGTCACCAGCACAACACTTTTATCTGTTAGCTTCCATTCATCCACAACATCCAAGAGTAGCCTTGCCGTATGAGCACCAGTGTGGCTCTCATAAACTGCTCTCGTCTGCAGCACATGTGATACAATCTTCCAATCTTCGCTAATATCATAATATAATATAATATAATGCTGTTATGGTTACATAGGAGTCTGTTGCAACTGAAGTCCAGGCATCACTTGTAATGGCTACATGTCTGGCTTTACACATTGATTCCATTACCTTTGCCTTGGTTTCTTTGTACAATGCGGGAAGCGCGGATTCAGTGAAGGTAGCTCTTGTCTGTAGCTTATACCGGGGCTCAATTGTTTTGTTGTGTGGCAATGTTGTCACTAGCGACTTGTCAATTCTCGGCTGGGGGGTATTCCAGAAAGCAGGTTATGTGACATACCCGGGTAAGTTTAAGGGTAAGTTAGTGGATAACCTTAACT
>JAUCMT010000032.1:17002052-17015826 GCA_032357475.1 Enteromius thamalakanensis
AGCAGCTCAACTGTTTCCAACACTGATAATAAAACATCAGCATATTAGAATGATTTCTGAAAGGTCTGAAAGTGACAATGTAATGATGCTTTGTATCACAGCAATAAATTACATTTTAAAATATTTCACAATATTAGTTTTTTTTAATCTAATAAATGCAGCCTTGATGAGCAGAAGAAACATTTTTAAAAACCAATTAATATCTTACTGACCCCAAATTTTTGAACGGTAGTGTATGTTAACATAAGCATATTTTAATTCTTCTTAAAACTACATTTGTTGCTTGTTCATTTAAATTCACAGTGCAATAATGTTAACTACTTTTGGTTTTGAAATGGCAAATGCTGAAATTAGCATTAAGACAAATATATGACGTAGAAATAGTATTCATTGTCGGTTCATGTTAACTCGTGTAATGAACCAATATAAACAAATAAAACCTTATTGTAATATGGCACCCATAGTTTCACCCATGAAATATTCATACACTGCTCTGAAGCCAAACATTGACTATATTCAAACACATGCAGAACCTTGTTTAGAGTAGTAGATTTTAAAAACAATTTGTCATCGTGAGCATTTTACATGTAATGTAAGTGTAATACATTACTACAACATACTTTCCACAAACCGTTCTGGACATGATACTCTGTATATCATCTTCTGATAGGCCATTTAGTTGCCAAAAGGGAGACTTTAAAGAAGTCAGAAAAAGAAGAGTTAGAAAGAGTTAGAAAATAAATAACATAAGAATTACTTTTGTAAATTAAGTGAAAAACTATTTGAGATTACCTTTTCGCTGAATGTTTCTGATGTATCAAATGGACGGTTCCTTAGAGACAGCAATGCTTTTATTTCCTGTAAACAAAAAATCAGAGAGTGATATATGAATGACAAAATTTATTAAAATTAAAATGATTAGCTCTACAACACCGAGTTGAACTGCGAATAATGAGCCCTCTAATCCAAAATACGCTCCGACAGATTAATTCTGGCATTTTGACACAAAGGTCGGAGTGAACTGAAAGTTTGCAGTTTATACCGGTAATCTAAAATCGACGTTATCATGTGCAAGATGAAGTAAATATTGTCTGCACGCTCGACCACAGTGAAGAGCCATGTTTGTGTGCTACATTCAAAATGGTCCGATGAGTACATTGTTCTCGTAACAACAGTTCCTAATTGGCATCCCCGAACGTAAATCGCCTAAGCGAAAGTCTTGTAAAAGGATTAGACATTTGTACTTTTCATTGCCTGTTTTAACTACCCTCACTCATTCCTTGGGAGTTAAATTAAGTCAATTGTATTTTGGATCGGAACAATTGTGTGTTCGTGAAAGCTGAATTTTTTTTTCTTATTTGTTTTAAATAGTACTTTTTGTTTTTTTATAGTCCTTTGAAAAGATTTTGTGTCACCTGATGATGATATCTTTTAATCTTATCTGCACGCTCGTTCACTTCTTAAGAAGCTAAAATCTTCGCTGTCATTGGTTCATCATCTCGTACAGTGAGATGATTCTCGTGTTCTGATTGGTTGGGTGGCACGTCAGTCACTCTCCCAAGAGGTCAGAAAAGTGTCTACTGCTCAACTTGTAATGTATCCACTTTCATCGCTGTTACAGCATGACAAGCATCCTCAAGACGCCAAACACAGGCGGTAAGGTTTTATTGTTGTACACCTAATGTGCAGGTCATATATTCTGATGTCAAATAAATCTCTGTAAAGTTGAATTCATCGTTAAACTATTCTGATAGATTGTCACTAATAATCGTGTTAGCTATGTTTTGTATATACTTTTCTATAGAGTAGTTGTATATGTTTATTGTATAAAGTACTATTTCATGCAGCTCATGTCTCAATTCTAATGCCCCAATTCTGTACTTTGAGACTTAAAAAAGATTAAGAATAAATTCAATTTGAATTGAACTATAACCTACTTTAAAATGTAAGAATTATTAAAATAATAAAATTAAAAGAAACTATAATACCTGCCCTTTTAATAACTTAATAAATAGTAAGTTAAGTAAGAATTATTTCCCCAAATGCAAGCCAAACATAAACTGTGTGGAACCGTAAATACACATTACAAAAGATATTTCTTTTTGCCTAGTTTTATAATGCTTTTCTTAGTATTTTCTAGCATTTATATGATAATATATAGTTTTTATTATTATTAATAGCCTTTTTTTATCTTATTATAATTTGGTTATATGCTTGTGTCATTTGTATTCATTTTTAAAATTACAATTTCAGCTTTAGTTTTTATTTCCAGTTGGTCATTTTAGTACTTCTTGTTTCATTTAGCTGACAAAGGCAACGTTTCTCATTTTCATTTAGTTTCATGTTTACATTTTATCTTATTATAGCTTATTTCAATTAACAAAAATATTTTTAGCATTTCAGTTTTAGTAAACAATAACACTTTTCTCCAACAATCTATATATGATAGTTTAAGTGCCCCGACTAGTGTAGATTACATGGGGTCAGTCTTACTTGTAGACTTCATGAAGCTTTAAGTTATTTAAAGGCAGTACGACATGCAATCTTCTCACTCGCAACCTGTGTTGTGCCAACAGTGAAGCATGCTGAAAACTAGAGCTGTTCTGTGAGCCAAAGGTCACCATGGAGACAGTCGAAGCACCTCCACAGCCCAATGAAGACAGGGCGGAGACCTGCACCGTATCCGTCAAAGGTCTGACAGAGAACTGGCAGAAATGGTCCAACGACCACTGCGAGTATCAGAAACAAAATCCCTTTAGCAACGGCAAGCTGATTCCCCCGCAGATCCAGCGAGGACAGGAGGGCTATGGCAGGCCTTTAGAGGGCTCCAAAACCGAGCAGAGAGGAAAAGATGCCCACTCTCACATCAGCAGAGAGGTCACAGAGCTCTGCCAGGTCATTAAGGAGATCGGAGAGAGTGGGGACGACAGCAGGGTGTCTGTGCGGTTCGGGAGTCTGTTTGAGAGATATGTCACCATCTCTAATAAAGTGGTGGGAGTTCTGCTGCGAGCACGCAAGCAGGGGCTGGTGCAATTTGAAGGAGAGATGCTGTGGCAGGGAAGAGATGATGAAGTGCTTATCACCTTACAGTGATTTACACCAGTGGTGGACACCTTGTGCCTGCCTGTCCAACATTGCTCTATAGACATCCGTTTTACTTGAACATGAGTTGGTGAGTCAGGTGTTGGCCAAAGAAACCTATGCTTATGAGATTTAAACTGAGTGTATTGAATTTAAATGTAGCAATGTGGTATATTCTATTATTTATTTATTTTTAGTACCACTGAAAAGAAAACGATGATTTCAAACAGGATTCTAAACAATCTTGTCTGTTATTGGTCAACAGGACAGGCAACCCCGCCCCCTCTCATACCATTTATTAAGTCAATGTTGATTTCAGGTGCTGCTAAAAAAAAGAGCAACAACATGTTTCACGTGTTCCTGCTTTAAAACATCTTTCACCATAACACACCTGCTCACTGATAAATCCTTTGCAGTGAATGGGTGCCGTCAGAGTGAGATTTTCGCTTCATAAGACATTAATCGATGGCCTAGAGTCGTGTTGTTTACTTGTGAGTTATTGTGATGGTTTTACATCTCATTCTGATGGCACTCATTCACTGAAGGGAATACATTATTGAGCAAATAATGTAATGATAATGGCCTCAGGGTGAAAAAACTTTCATCCAAAATAATAATGTTGTCATTAATTACTCATGCTAATGTCTTTATAAACCCATAAGACATTATCTTCATAACACAAATTAAGCTATTTTTGATGAAAGTGTAGAGCTATCTGATCCTCCATTGACAGCAATACAACTTAAATGATCCCAGATTACGATGCATTTACTATGATTCTGGATCTCGGATCGTTTTAGTTGGGTTGAGATTTATGGAGGATCAGATGGCTCTCTGATTTCATTGGAAATTTGGGGTGGATTTTCATCTTTTACAACCTACAAATGATCTCATTCTGATATTATCTCTGAACAATGATTTGTCCCCAGAAATTACACTTATTCAGCTTTAAGTGAACAATAATAGTGCAACATTGTAGTCTTGACAAGCCATATTCTCAAACCATAATCACATTAATATGCCAATCACTTTTTGATGCAGTGGCACACATTGTTTTCCTATTGAGACCTTTCAACATGTTTTTTTTTGTAATGGAGCTATTTTCTTATGATGAATCACTTGCAAGAATAGTATTACCTAGAAAATGTCAACTTCTCTGTATTGAGTTGCTTTGAATTTATCCTAAATATAATTAAAATAAAATACATGTATACTGATGATCATGTAATAGTTCCGAAGCACAAAAACTATTAAAAAGCAGATAACACATTTGTAGGTTATTATTTATTTTCTTTAAATGCTTATGCATATCATATAACCTTACACCACTCAATAATTAAATACATCTGAGGCAATACAGTACAATCCATGCCGTGGCATAAACAGAGTTAAAACTTCATTTTGTGTCATATGAAGAAAAAAAAACTGCTCTTGCATCAGTGTTGCAGTACAGAATAACAAAAACACTGCCTTGTATTCTGATGCCAAATTCATTCAGCTAATGTGAGGTTAAAGGTCAAAGCTAATATTGAAATTAATTACCATTTTTAGCTCATTCATATTTAAAAAGGCTTTGTCGCAGCTTTGTATCCTTAAAAAAAAAATCACAATACTTTATTAAAACTGGAAGAATCCCAACTGTTTTCTGTAAAAGATTAATGATTCTGTCAAATTTATCAATGTCATTACTATTCAGCATGCTTTTTTCGCCCCTAAAGCAATTGAAAAGTAGCTGCAGTGTTTTAGCTTCAAATTTGATTAGCCCGTCTGGCTGATGATATAACTAACAGAAAACACAGCATGATGAGTATTACAACCCTGAGGCACATGTCTGTGACCTTTTGTCATCACAAACATATTGACTAGGACTGTTATTATGAGCAACGTGGCTCTGGGCATCTCAAACTTTCATGTATTTTGAGTTCCTCTAGCTTCCTGTACATTTAGCTCATAGATTTCAGCCTTTGGAGTAACTGGTCGGCCTGCAAAATAAAGACATACAAGGGTTAGCTATATATTTCCACACTCCATAGCAAGGGTAAATAAAATATCCTATGATTTAAGACATAAATGTTTTGTAGTAGTAGAATTGGTAGGACTGTGACGTTTCTCCACACGTATCCATTTGAGCTGTCGGAAACAAATAAGGTTTTCATTCTCCTGCCACTGTAGCTTGTCTATTTTAATTTAATACAATTTGCTTGTACAATGACAAAAGGTCTCATTCAACAGATGTAATAACTGGCAACGTGAACTGGGAACATTTTTTTTGTTAATGCATCAATAACCTCCTCCAAGGGAATGTGATTATTAGTTTTGGTGGATGTAATTTACTTGTGAACTGAATTATAGTGAATAGTGGATTGTGTTATTGGTCTGTTCATTTGTTTGCGTACCGTTACAAACCAATACGAGTTCAGCCTGTAGATCAAGCGGGACATGAAGCCCATTTGACTGACGGGTGCGAGAACATGGAGATGCAGATGTGTGACCGAACAGAATGGAGGCCAATGGAAGCCAAACCTTGGAAATATAATTGGAACGTGATGCATCAGAACATAACTCAATGTTGTGCATGCTTCACAAACAAGGACTTGGTTTTCGTGTAAGTGGCAGATGTTTTTCCTTACCTAACATCATTTAAATCAGTCACATCGTTCTTCTGAAGTATCTCTTTCCCCGTCTCCACCAACTTCTCCACTACAAACCACAAAAATAGATTTTGCACAGATGACTCCTCAGTAAAATATGTTATGCGTAACTAAGCTGGGAAGTCTGACTACTTGTACACGATGAAAATGACTCATTATTTCAGATTGTTATACTATAGAAAGTCTCCAGAGTAGCTACCGTCAGAAACATCTAAACATTTACACCAGTCTTGAATAACTCACAGCGTGTTTACCTAATGGTACATGCTCTTTGCCGAGAGATTTACAATTGCCCACATGTTTACTTGGTACAACCAGATAGTGATGAGGAGCTCCAGGGTGGATATCTCTGAAACAGGTCACAGTTTCATCCTAAAAAACAGGGTTTTATTTAGTAGAAACGGGTAAATAAAAACAATACCAATTACAATTAATTATTTTAATTGATTTGCGTTATATTGTACACTTCATTTATATTCATAATTACTTTGACAGCACTATTTCGATTATTAATTTTAAAATGCTGTTGTTTTTAGATACATTTAGAATAGAAGCAACAAATAATGTGACAACGTGAAGACACAATGTTCCTACTGTAAAACATAATTCAAATTAATTTGCAAATATATAAGATATTTTCATATTTTAAAATACGTAACTCTTCATTTATTACTTGAGGTTTAAAACAAAATTACTTCATACCGAAACTGACTTGACGAGGTTATTATAAATATTAAGACACGTCAGTATTTTACTTCTATACGCAAATCCAGATTTCATAAAACACATTACGTTATTGTAATGTGTATCTTTAGCCTCTTTATGGTTATCATCATTCGCGGATTTACATGAGTTATGATATATTAAATAAAGCACCGGCAGCACACTCACGTTATGCAGGAGCTCGTTTCCCATTTCTCCGTTCACTATTTTACAGAAAATGCATTTCTTGTCATATCCATCATCAGTCTGGATCTCAGGTGTCGGTGTGTTTACGGCGGCTGCCATCTTCAAAACGTGAAGTCAGCGCTAATTACATCATCACAAACACGAGAGTCACGTCATTTCAACATATAAGTCCTCCGAGTGAGGGGCTTTTAAAGCTAGAAAAGCCAAGAATGATGCTCTTTGTGAGAGAACCCGAGTTAAAAAATACGCGTCTGCATAACTGAATGTCTAAGGCTCCAAAATTATGCATGGTATTGTTAATCAATTTGATTAAAATTAAGTGAATTTTATTTGGGTAATAAAAATATATAATATATTGTTGTTATAATATATAAGTTGTTATATTCATTTATTTTAGTCTTTTTTGTTGTTTATATTTTAATCAAATTTTATGCACAAAATAAAATATTAAATATTGTTTTATAAACAGTAAGCAGGGTAAAATGACTGCGGCAGAGCACCCAAAAAAAAATACAAAATATGTTTCTTGCAAGAAATAATTTTTTTTTTAAAGGATTCTCACAAAACTACAGGCATGTGTTTTCCATCTTGTTGTAACATTTTCAATTATATAATGTTGAATAAACCATATATTTAATGTGCTATATTTCCTGTTACTTCATTAGTCCAGATTTTAATCAATTTCTTTCAGATTGTGGAATTCTGAATAAACATCTAGTCACACTTCGAATATAATTTTATGCTCATAAGATGCCTGCTCAAAATCTGATTATAGGAAACATTTTCCATTCAACTGTGTGAAATATTACACATTTATAAGCTTCTAGCAATTTAGGATATTTCTTCATGATATTGTCAGAACCTAGAGATATTTATGTTTTAAATTCACCATTATTTTATGGAAAAAAAGACATTTCTTCTTGTATTTAATAAAAACACAACACTAAAACCTAAAATATTATTCCCACCAAAAAGAAGAAGAAATTAATAAGGTGTTTACAAAAAAATGAGATAATTCAAATTAATTGATGTAGTAAATACAGGACAGATTAAATGATAATTCAAATATGAATCTTCATTTATTAACGACGTTGTAACTATTTCATTCCTACTTGTAACCCTCCAAGTAGAAAGTGCTCCGCAACTCCTAGTAAATTTTTTGTGACCCCTATAATGCGAGTCACGACCCCTGGGTCAGGAACCACTGCTTTAAATGATACATATCCAAGCTTCTTTTGCATTTGATTAGTTAAGCATCTCCATCAAGACACAGCTATTCTTTATTTCCGCCTATATCTAAGGAATGCTATCCCCTAGTCAAGGCTGCAGAATTTAAGCAAAATCTCCCTGCAGAATCCCTCAGACGGAGCTCCCGGCCGGTTAAAGTTTACTAATCAAGAGAGGCAGAAAGGATAAGTGAGTGACAACCCACTATGTTAAACTGCTCTGTTTAGCGGGTCAACCGAGCAATTAATCCAGAGCACTCCAATATGTCAGGATGCCACATTTACCGCCTTAATGTATGCAAATGATGTCATTAAAATGCATGTTCATGTTTAGTCTCTAAATTAAGAGCTCATTTGCACTCCCAACAATCCAGAGATTCATTATTACAAATTACAAAAATAATAATGACTCAAGACATCAAATTTACTCTCCTTGTACACCCTCCCCTGTTTATATTATGAATGTGAAAATAATTTATGTGACAATCAGCAATTTGCAGCCACTGTATTGGAGGTTGTCAGCTGGCCAAAGCTATTATGTTATCTCTTGTTCTGCGGCTCCATATGATAAATAATGTGCCAGAACATGACTGTATGCAATTACAGTCTGCTGTGGTATTGCAGGAACGCAAAGGATTTAAAAAAAAAAAAAAAAAAAAAAGAGAGAGAGAGAGAACTAGCAAATGTGGGACATAGAAGATGATCGTGATGTGAATGGAAAATACAAACGCCTTAGAAATAACTGGAAAAATATGAAGTTAAGCGCTGCAACAAACAACGGATCTCATGCGTCTCTAAATGATTCATGACCAAAATATCAACTCCAGCATTGAGGAAGTCAATGTTTTGTCCTGAAGAGGTTGTAGAATTATTCATGAGGCATCGGCTTTGTAAATAGATCCTGTTGATTAAAATGGAGGAAGTTGGGGGGTGGCGACAACTGCAACTCATGAATCTCTGGAGAGAGAGAGAGAGACAGAGAGAGCTACATGAAGGGAAAATATTCAGCTTCTTTAATCATGTTCTGCCCTACTTCCAACTTCCTCTTTCATTCCATACATCCCGCTGAGACGACTGCCATTGCCACTGGTCACCATCACACTTGGCTTTATGAATCGGAAATTAGCCTGTGTGTTTTTACCAAATTAAATGGCTATGCCTTTTCAGACAACATGGTTGAGAAGTTTAGACGCATGTTCAAGAGAAATGTAATCCGTTTTTTTACCTTTCAGCTTGTTTCTGCTGAATTGTCACTGTGAATTGATGTTTGCAAACTTTACTTCCATAATATCACACACTACAAACAGGTAGTGTAAGTAGGTGCAATCAGTTTATTTTGTGCAAAGAAAAATAACATCATATACTCAACCACTCCTATGATTTACATCTTCCGCCATGTTAAAGAACATTACTGTGTACGCGTAGTCTATCTTCTAGGTGCAGACAGCTGCAGATTACACACATGCGCTTTTATCCGATATAAACAAGGCTGATTACATCATATATGTTAAAAGCTTGCTTATGGTGCCTTGAGAAACCCTCTAAAATGGCGGAAGAAGAGTAAATTATATTATTAAAGTAAATTATGTTTTATTTCCACAAATCAGTATTCCCGTAGCAAAGTGAGGTTGATACATTGATGTCACATGGACTCTTTTACTGGTGTTTTTGCTATGTTTCTGGAATCTGGGTTGCTGTATACGAAGGGACAGATGGCTCTCTGATATCATCCAAAAAATCTTCATTTGCATTCCGAAGATGAACGAAGATCTTGATGGGTTTGGAACGACATGAGGGTGAGTATGACAGGGTGAATTAACCCTTTAAATAAACAAATTTAGTTGACTAACTATTTTTCTTTTTTTTTTTAATGTAGCTAAAATAAATGGTTCACCAAATTTTAGTATACTTTTTTTGTGTGTGTATGTGTATGCATGGCTGAAAGGTTTTAAGAAACTCTCAAACTAGGATGGATTAAGTTAATAAAAAATAAAAACATTAATAAAGTTCCAAAATGTAAGTAAAGGCCGCTGAAGTTCTTCAAAAAAAAAAAAAGAATTGTGATAATATTTCATTATATTACTGCTGATTAAATGAATCCAGACTTGGTTAGTATATTATATTAACAACTCCACTACAAAAATAAACATTCATATTTTATTTCAAGCTGACTTTCAGCTCTAATTGGTACTGAAATTCCCAAAAAAAATGATTTTTAAAACTGAACTCAAAATATTTTTATTATACTTCTTTATTCTTGTGGTGCCATCAGCCAATTAGTGTTGTCAGGATGTCATCTTCCTGTGGCTCTAAAGTGACTCAAATTATTAGTGCAAAACAATTTTTAGGCAGAACTGAAGCCCATGAAGAAAGATGCAGAATCACTACTTCCAGGTGGTCATGCACCAGCTGAGCAACTGCTAACACAATACTTTAATCCAGGTATTATTCAGATAGCTCATCTGTGTTTTTAATTCAATTACCAAATTAACACATAACTAACGTAGCCTATACAGTAGTCTCCTTAACCTGACACGTTAAGGTTGGTTTAGGTCAGTATTTCCATATTCTACCAGCAGGAGGCAATGACATCCTTCAGCACAACCTTTGAAGTGTGAACAGTGTTTAACTCTCAGCTGTTTCATCATGTTCGTTCCTTTCAAACATCTGCACTTCTGATTCTCTTCATCAAGTATGCGTGTCAGATAAACCATGGAAGATGTACTATACTAGACCCACAGCTGAGGTCACTACGTACTTTCAAGCAGCAGCAACAACAGCACATTTTGGAAGTAGATATGTACTGTATTTACATATCTCATATATGAATGCACTGTGTGTTAATTTTTTTTCCTTGCAGTCTCATCAGTATGTGCTTTTATCCAGACGTATCATGGAAATGTTAGCGTAACTAAAGAGAGCAGGTACCGTGAAACTCTCTGTTTACTCAGCTGTCTGTCACTCTCTAGACATTCTCTCCTTCATTCTTGTACCTTTCTGCACAGTCCATTTACTCTGGATTTGCAATGCACCTGGTGCTTATTTCCCTCTCTTCTTTTCTTTAGATTCAGTTTTCCCCTGAATTAGTTAGCTTCAGTACATGCTATTGCCCATTGGCAGAACAATTAGCAGATCTCTTTGAGCACCGTGGAGAAATTCCTGCTGATGTTTTGACTCCTTTACTCATTTTAAAAGCTCTAGTGAGTTACCATTTGGAAATAAAATCAAACCTTGTGCACAAAAAAATCACACTTTTGGATGTTTTATAAGTTTCATAGACAGTGCGTAGCCTAAGCCAGGATTAGGTTGTGGTTCAATTAAGACATTTAAGTCAGTTTTAGAAACATGCCTTAGAAAAAAACATTACTGGTATACATTTTAAGACAAAACCAAGGCACTGACATGTTTTAAGATCAGTCAGTCCAGGTTTCTTTTATCTGCAGTTGCATTTTAGTCTAGGACTAGTCTTAAGCTTTGTCTGTGACACTAGGGGTAAATGTAATAAAAGTTGTTGAATCAGGTTGTGACTGTATTCTTATGACTTCTGTTTTGTTCTTTTGGTTCAGTGTTAAAAATGACAAACTATCATTAGTAAGCACACTATCATTATCCTTTTTAGTCTGGTCCAAAATAATTAAAAGAGCGAATTATGTAAACATATCCTTAATCATTGCTCTCTTTTTAAATTCTCTCTTATATTTGCCAATAAATGATGACTGACAGCTCCTTCCATCCATGACATAATAGGATGGCGTCTGTCTGTCTTACAGTCTGAATCATGAATGTGTTTGACTCTCACGTGTAGGCAGAGATCACACGGAGACAGAAATCCTTTAGCATTCCCTGCTCATCTCAACTGTATGCAATTAACATGTGCAGTCTTTATTTATTTATTCTTCATTCAGTTACACACTTTTGATCTAATAACCAAAAAAAAAAAAAAACAGATGCATTTTGTCTGCAGAATGGTGTGTCTACCAGCAGGGGAAAAAGCCTGTGGTTTGCCTCATTGAATTGAAATACAGTCATTTATAGGGTATGGATTTCAGTCACATGGCCAGATATCAGCCTTACTTATCATGCATGACTGTATTTTCATTCGCAAAGGGCAATCTATCATAGAACGACAGGAGATTGACAGAAAACAACTTTTTGGTGCCGACAGCCCCAGTTGAGTTCCCAGCACAGAAAGAGAATGATACCAAACCCTTAAAATTGAAATACTTAAAAAGTAGAACTGTATCTTGAATGTGAAAATATAATTCCATTATAGCAGCAAACAGAAAATGAATGCATAATATTGACCTGGAGTTATTCCAACACAGTTGTGATGAGAGAAAAGCCTCTTATCTAAAATTGTAATTAAAAACGATTACTCTTTCTCATTTTTTTTGGGACTTCTTCATGAAATACGAGCACTACAGAAGAAATTTCTGTGTTCATTGTACATAAAGCCATTCTTTACCCCAATGGGACAATTATATGAATGTTTGTATGAATGATTTACACATAATTCCCTCTAATAAAACATTTTAATGCAACACAATTGAAAATTTACGTGTGCTGCTTTAAATTCAGATGCATTATTATGCATTTCGACCACTTTGAATTTAATATCAGATGTAGAAAACGGTGAAACTTGAGTAGAAATTGTGACAAATTAAATGGATGCAGACAAAAACGTTTGGTTTTGTGAGTAATATCCAGGATTCAGGATGATACAGAGTCATATCGTGCCTCGCAAACATAACCTTAAATGAAAATAAATTGAACACATACGCACTTATTATGTCTGCTGTATGAAGACCGATGAGCATGTTTATATGCAAAGCAGTTTGTTCAATAACTTTTGGTTATGCTGTAGGATCGCACAGAGTAAAATTAGTTTTCCAAGTTCACAGGCTGTGGAACAGCACCAAGAATGATGTAGGACGTACAGAGTGCTGCTTCTCTTCACACTGTTCAAGGTTATCACACATCACAGTGAAATTCTCACATTCTCAATCAAAGTGAATCCCCTTGAAATAGACCTGGACCATTCTTACACCAAGCTAACGGTGCCAAACCTGGATCACACACACAAGACATCTGCTGCCACTTAGAGGGGCAGCACTACTACAACTTGAAACCACAGAACACAACCTTCAGGAACAAAACGGCAAGGTGAAATGTGAATAGTTAGCCATTTTAATTCCATAATGTGATGCATTTATGAGTAAAACAGAGTATTACATTTTTTAGCGAAATAATGGTGGGGCTTGATTTTAATCAATAGAAACTTATTGGATACTGAAAAGTGTTATGTGTAAACTGAATGAGGTCCTGACTCTCTGTGGTCATTAAAAATCCCATTGCAAATTTGCCATCGGCCTCTGTCCATCATGGTCTCCTAACAAACCCCCATCACTGTTTCCTGTCCACCAATAAACTGGTTTGTGGTGGGCGTTTTGGCACAACATGGCTGCTGTCACATCATCCAGATGGATGCTGGACACTGGTGGTGGATGAGGAGATTCCCCCTCACACCGTCAAGTGCTTTGAGTGTCTAGAAATGTGCTATATAAAATTTAACAAATCCATTAAGTGAAATTGAAAACCAAAAATCATTAGTTGACTGGTAACTTTTGTAATATTTTACATTATTATTTTAAAATTAGTCTGCACTGAGATGATTTTCATAAAAATACACACACAGTCTGTCATGATGTGGTCTATAAACTCTGCCCCATCACCACTACTCTTAGACATTCGTCATTTGAATCAGCCTTTTGCCTCATACTCACATGTGCTGCGTCCAAAATCATTTACTTACTACCTACTATATAGTACACGAAAAACAGTATGCGAGGCGAGTAGTATGTCCGAATTCATAGCATTCGAAATTCAGTAGGCGAGAAGTACCCGGAT
>JAUCMT010000032.1:17026966-17037308 GCA_032357475.1 Enteromius thamalakanensis
GAATGTGACACGACTTGTTTGTAATGTATTTATACTGCTTGTTTATGATTAGTTTGTGCAATAAATACCTGTGACTGCATTTGCCTCTGTGTGTTTATATTGTTCAGAGGTGGGTAGGTTTAGGGTAGGGGTGGGGTTTGGTGCTCCAATAAAGCCAAAAAAATCTATTATAAATTTATATATGAATGCAAACCATTTCATTAAGCCAAACACCTGAAAACAACAGAGGACCCCTCGCGTCGAAAAAGTGACACACTTTGAGTGTCGAAAAAAAAAGATGCAAAACTGTTTTGACCAAGCGTCAAAATGTGACGAGTTGGAGTGAGACTGTGTTGTTTAAGGAGACTTGTGCAAAACTAGATTACACCATAATGATATTAAAAGAATTATTAAAAGAATAATTCATCCAAAAATAGAAATGTGCTAAAAATGTAGACATGCAGAAAATGTAGCACTTTCATAATGAGAGTTCAAACAGCTGATAAAAAACTCACAGTAATCCACCCGACTCAAGTTTGTAAGAAACACAGAAAAAGTCTGTCATTTCACTACTGTAATATCACATCAAAATATACTGACATATTTTTTGAGAACAGTTTTCATTGTTAAACAGTTTCAGCACTTCAACTTTAACATATTTCGCTCCTGATTCAGACAAGCCTTTTTCACTGGTAAAGTTAAAAACGGCCTAATGATGGATTTGGTTTTAATTTGTTACTACAAACATGCATGTTGATGCTTCACTAATTCATTAATTGGTGGAGCTATTGAGTGAAATACTTGTGGATTATTGTGATGTTTTTATCAGCTGGTTGAACTCTCATTCTGATGGCACTCGTATTCACTGCAGAAGTGAGCAATTGTAAGCAAGTGACATAATGGAATAAATAAAAAAAAAATGAAAATAAATTCAGCATTCTAGTCAAGATCAGAGAGAAAGACAATTAAGTTGTCAAACATGCAAACATGTCAACCTACTATTATTCTTATTGTTTTGTTAACACTAGTTATAGTAGGCTATAAATAAACTAGAGATTGATGGCATTTTATATTCATTTTGGAAATGATGGGTGCCTGCTGAAGGTAATACAGATCTTGTTTGTAACATCCACGTTTTCTCACAAAGCTGTCATGATTTAACTCCAATGAGTGCATATGGTTGTAGAAACGGAAAGGCTTACATTCTCAGGCACACAAGTATGAACAAACACAAACACACACCTTGACAGGCACGCAGAGGGAGACTTCTCAAAAAGTTCATTGCCACACCATATCTTTGAGAAATGAAACCCAGACAAAATTTTCTCTCTCTCTTTTCTTTATAAGACATCACTTTATGCTGAATGACACTCCACATTCTTTTAAGATAGAACCCAAGAATGCATGAAGCAGTTTAAATGAAACCTGACAATAACTCATAACCACTGAAATGCATGGTTGATTCATATCATACGTTGTGAAGGATTTTGAGCTCTTTGGGGATTTTAAATTGTTTGGCAAGTCATCAAAAAATCTTGATAACGAGCAGCCAAAAATAAACTCCTTGAATTAACATATACAAATGAGTAATTCTGAGGCTGTGTGTGAAAATGATATAGGAGTTGACCCTAAAATGAACATTTTATAAAAATTGACCAACCCGAGTTATTGTTCAAGATGTAGATGTGTCTGTTTTTCATCAGAATGGATTTGGAAAAATTTTGCATGACATCACTTGCTCACCAATACTCTGCGGTGAATGGGTGCCGTCGGAATGAGAGTCAAAAAAACAAAAAAAAAACAAGAAAATATTACAACAATCCACATATAATCCACAAAACTCCAGTCCATCAGCTAACATCTTGTGAAGTGAAAAGCTACAGGCCTGTAATAAACAAAACCTAAACACATTATAGAAGTATATTGTTTAAATATATACAGAGTACATATATTTCAAACTGCTAAAACAATGTTTTAAGGCTTTGTGGAAGATTCAGTTTTTTTTCAATTTCTCTTTTTCTTGAGAGTGCTGTAGTCTGTAATTAAGACTTCAGTGACAGATGTGGGCAAGACATAGACCACATGGTGGCAAATCAGACAGGAATTGTGGTGAAGCATTTTTAAGAGGGGAGTGATCTTTCAAGTGACAGTATGATCGGAGAGAAAGTAGAGAGATAAATGGAAGGGGACTCCCGAGACCAAAGCTGTGATTGGGACAAATTAGTTTGGATTCTGAAGACCAGCTGCAGGGGTCTTTTTCACACTTGCACGCGCACACACACACTATCACACATATGAAACAAAATTGCTGAGAGCTGCTGCCGCTGAAAAGGCAAGCGGAGCAGGAAGCTGGTCTATGAGGCGAGAGATTGTGGCAGAGATTGTGTATTATTCAGGTTTTGATTGTGACATCTGCGGCGATGGTGACTTAATTTTTGCTGCTCTTCGCTTCAGAATTGCTGGCTGCTCGTCGCCTTTTCAAAGTTGCGTTAGATGTGACAGCTGCTCACCCCCCTTCCTTTCCCATGGAGAGTCTGTTGCACGAAACAGAGGTAAGGAGGAGAGATGGAGAGTCAATCTAATTAACTTACTCCTGATCGCTCATTGTCTTACACTTAGGGGAGACACCTGCTTCGCATTTGCAAAGTTGCTTTGTCTTCAACCCCTCTGCTCTTTTAACCTCTTTACTTTTTCTTGTGCTTCCCTCTGGCTTGACTTTTTACTCTCGTCAACCTCTCTCTCTTACGCTTTTCTCTATGGCCTTCTGGTTCTTAGATGTATAAGTGTGAGAAAATGAACCTTAATGAGAATTTCATTTTATGCTCCTTGACGACTGTGCATTAATTATGGGGCATTTTCTGTAACATCAACGTCCACCTTTGGGAAATTCGAACTTATTCATTCAGCCGCGGCATAACATTATTCTCTGCGTCTTATGAAAAAGCATGTGCAGGGGCCAACAAGTTCTAGAGCTCCGCCATCCTCAATGAAATTAATTACCGCTGCTCATGGGCATGGAATCCAATTTACATTTTCACATAACTTATGTCATTAAGTTTTGTTCCCAGCTTGCCGTCGTGTCATTGCACAAATATCTATTATGAAAGAGCTGTTGTGCAAATTAATGGAGAAAATGAAGAAACCCAGAGGACACAGCGCTTTCCCTATAGGATACTGTGTGGGAGGTGCACTTAGTGTTTCATGTAAAACATGTTATCTGTAAGTAATAATGTACAGTCAGATGTTATTGTATTGATAGCACCTCAAAAAATATGTAGATAGTTGAAATTATAGAATCCTAAAACACCAATGTACTAAACATTAAGCACCTACATCCTACTAAATATTGTGCCTGTTGAGTTGTACGTTACAGAGAGTGGGAGTATACTGTATGTAGCAAACCAAATCGAAGCAGTGCTAGTCTGTATCTGAAATCCGAACAATTCCCTACATTACTCCACTAATATAATCCAATTAATACGTGAATGACAATAATCGAGAGCAAGCACAAATGGATACAGAAATTCATTAGGCATTCACAGTGAATCCCAGTATGCATCCTATTCATCTTAAATAGTACACCATAGTTTAGAATAACTGTCACATAAGCATAGTATATTGAGTATGCCAAAAGTCCCTGAATGATTCAGTATTTTCAGAAGGTTTTGAAGAACTGTATGACTCACACAGACTCTAATTGCTGATATTGCACACAAATTAGTACTCTTTGCAGGAGGCAAAGATATATAAAGAAAAGGAAAGGACATGACAAGTGGCCAGGTATGGTTTTCCCATACTTGGAATTTGTGCTCTGCATTTAACCCATCCAAGAGCACACACACAGCAGTGAGAACTGAACAACCACACACACACACCCAGAGCAGTGGGCAGGCATTGCTAGCAGTTGGGGGAACAGTGCCTTGCTCAAGGGTCTCACCTCAGTTGTGGTATTGAAGTTGGAGAGAATGCTGGTTATTCACTAACCTCACCCACAATCCCTGCCGAACCTGGGACTCAAACCCAAGACCTTTGGGTTACAAGCCGAACTCCCTATCCATTTGGCCACAACTGCCCTACACACAGACACACACACACACGCACACACGCACGCACACATGCGCACACATATATATTGATTAATCAAATTTTGTTTACATTATATATTCATATGTACTGTGTATATTCATGCAGTATATATACTGAAAATGTTTACGTTTATACCTCCATATATTCAATTTCTTATATTTTATAATATAGCCTATATATATATATATATATATTTAATATATAAAGATAACATATTTTTTGTATGTATTTGCATGTTTTGTATTTATATATCCATAATAAATATACATAGCATTGTTAAGATCGCCAGCCCAAGTGCCCTTGAGCTCCACCAAAGGGCATTTCCCCCCTGACAGTTATGTGTGTTACCCCTGTCTTGTTTCTGCATTGTACTCTAAGGACCTTTTATTGTGAAGTGTGTTCCCCAAAGTTTCAGTGTTCCCCAAAGTTCCCCTGTTCTGCCTATGCTCCTGTGTAAGTTTCTATCGTGATTAATCAGCTCCGCCCCCTTGTTAACCTTTTATCTTCACTTTTAAAAGCTGTTTGTGTTCGTCAGTTTAACCGCTGAGTATTGTTTTTCCCTCGTTTTAAGCGTTTCATTGTATCCCGTTATTCTGTGTTTTCTTGTGTGCTATCCTTTGCCTTGCATTTTGGAATCTCCCTCTGGTTTTGCCCCATTGGATATTGTACACCCATCTACCGACCCTCAATACTGCTCTAGACTATTCTTGTGTTTCTGTCTCTGCCATATCTGTTCGCCTCTGTTTAACCCCCCAAAAAAATCTTTGCATGAAAGACCCATGACTGGCAGATACACTTGCTCCTAGTTTTCTCTCCAAATTGGCATTGTTTTAGTTAAGAATTAAGTATAGTGTAAATGTAATTATAAGGATGCCAACTGTGATTGACAGACCAGTTTGCTCTGACGAAATTCGATAACTGATACACACTCTAAAGTATTTTCTTCACAAAAATAGTACACCAATTTTAGGCATAAAATAAGTAGGTAAATTGGGTTGCAGAATATGTATTCTCTGGAGCAGTAGTTCTCAATTTTAGTCCTCATGTAGCATTACTGCATATATTGTATTTCTCTCTTATTGAACACAGCTGATTTAGATACCAGATTGTTATGCATGAACTGTGTTCCAACTGGCATGGGTGTTCTTTGCTCTCTTTTTCCTAAGCACAGGAAATATGTTGAAGTTTACTTCACTTTGGAACTCATTCACTGATTTGCACTGCGCCACGATCTGCAGTCTTCACACACAGACAAAACTTACTAAGTGTGAAATGTGACATGAATACAAAACTGACATAAAGACAAAACACCTCTGTAAACTCAATTTAAATTCAAGTCTTGCACAGTTTAATGTCCTTTGAATGGAACATATGGAATATACGCTTCCTTTGAAGTGGAATCATGGTTGGAATATCGTGTGAAATCCACTTCGCCGGGCACTTATGGTCAAATAGAATAAATATCTGAAATAATATGAGATACATACAAAATGTGAAGAGCGGTGGTATGCAAGAACTGGATTTCAGAAGCACTGTTCTAGAGGCTAGCTGTTGAGTTTACAGTAATTTTGCACATGTTATTGAGGTGCATTGTGGGACGGAATGAGTTCATTCCATAATTTAGAAATATATAATAAATATATCACATGCATGTTTTATATATCTCTACAAAGTTGAGAGTTTTCTTATAGAAAAACAAAAAGGTCATGGTTAAGTGGTCACTTTCTTTATTCAAATGTAATTGTGCTGAGCTCAGTTGCCATGTACCAGTCATTTTTAAACATTTTAAAAAGGCCAGTTCTCAGGATTTCCTCAGCCACCTACTTTGATAATTGCTTGTTACACAATATATCCACTTTATTGGAAATCACTTTGGTGCACAAGTGTCTGCAAATATAAATGCATTCACAGTGCAGTTTGTCTCTTTGTGAGCATTTGGAGAACCAATGGATAAAACAGATACTTCGCCCTTCCTCTACTCCGATAAAGGACTTCAGTGTTTAAGCACTCCATCTCAAGGACTTCACGAAGAAGATAACATACTGTTGTTTGTTTTTATTGTCAGTCTAAAAGTGGGCGAAAGCTCTGATGAAAAAGCCTCAGGCGTTCTTTCAAAACGCACTAAACAATAAATAAACTCTCTTTATGTATTTGACAGTGCTATTGTGTCGTATGCCAAAGCTGTGTTAAACTGAAAGATGTCAGAAGTGGAAAACAAGACAAAAAGAATGAAAATGTTCCCTGATGATTGTCAGCTCAAGGAAGGTCTCTAGTCTAGAAGAGAGAGGTGTCTTAGCCATCTAATTGAGAAAAATTGCAGACCGGCAGCCTTTTCAAAATCACTTAGACATCGGATATAATTGTGAAGTTCATTCTTTCACAAGTCTCTCCGGTTCTGCTCACATAAATACAATAGCGCGAGCCGGGCCGTACTTTGAAACCTTGATTGCAATTAACACACAAGTTGCTCGAGAGGAGAAGAATCAAATCACATTTTTAATCTCCTTTTGCTAAGAGGCCGTTGGCGGGTTGAAGGGGCTGCCTTAACATGAGGGATGTTTCAGAAGGCTTCCACATGTAAAACATGCATACATTAGGAAAACAGGGTCACAGCCAAGGAATCAGAGTTTTGCTGGTTAGCATGAATACCATTCAGGCTATAAAAGGCATGTTTCACTACTGACAGACATTTAAAGCAATGTGTTTTCTGGTGACACAATATTTTTACAACAATACATATACATCACAATTTTTTTTTTATGTTACAGTAGGTATTATACCTATATTTCAATATGCATCTCTAAGTAAGAAAAAATTAAAGTTATTTGTATATTAAAAATATGATTTTTGTTTTGTTTTGTTTTGTTTTAATAAGCCACTTAAATAAAGCAAAACTGGAAAAGTGTGGAAAGAAATTTTACAAATTCAAAAGAAAATATACATTTTGAAATGAGAATCATAAAAAGTTCTAAAAGATCTTGCCTTTTAAATTCGCAGAGATCTCACAGCCAACATACAGGCAGCTTTTTTTTGGAAAGGATACCATCCTTCTACTTCCTGAAGATCTTGTAATCCACTGGGCCCTGAAGACGCACACACAAAAAAACATGTAAATAATGCATCTAAATTATACTATGAAAATATTTTGTACTTCATGCATTGTATTTTGCTTTTATTGCTGCATGTGCATTGAAATCTATGCTTGTGTCCAAAATTGTGGACTATTATATGTGGAAATATTTCACTCTTCTCTGAAAAACGCACCTGTGGTTTCAGAAGCTGTGCCAGATGCTGTGCATGCGAATTTATGATGTAGGACGAGTCACGTGGCCCACTTTGAAAAACTCCATCTGTGTTTAAAAGCGTGAGAAAGCCACTCCACTTCTGTTCTCCTCTCACCGCAAAAGTTCAAGCTTTGTACCGGACTCTGCAGTTCACAAGTTCAGCAGTTATATTTAGGGACTGATTTCAGCGCTGCTTTATCTGCCTGTGGCTCTTAAACCCAGAGTTTTGTTCCCTTTTACATTCCCATATTTCCACGAAGGAGTTTTGATTGGTCACACGCTTACACACATGCTGGTGGCAAGGCCAGCTCTGCACATTTCACTTGTTAACAAGAGACAGCGTACAAAGTGGAAAATGTGAACCGCGTCTGACTGTGGCACGTCCAGCCATTACGTCTGCGCTCAGACACCACTAACCCTCTTTGGCTGTTGCACACACTGCAAAAAAAATAAGCTAGTAGAAAAACAAGCAACATGTTGGCCATGATGTCGAGGCAAAACTAATCTTCAAAGTTTCTGCAAGAAAATAAGCCTTGGATATAATGGTTTCCTGCTCTCACATCCTTAATCACCTGCTATAGCTATATAAGTTTGCCTCTGACGTTACTTCTGATCCAGCTGGCTAATACAAACATCTTCAGCTATCCTTCGCGCTCTCATCTCTCCTCCCCCCTCACTCTCCTCTGAGTGCGTGTCGCGGTGATGGATTTAACCCAAATAAACTCATTTATCTTTCAATTAGGGCCAGCCCCATAATATGGTGTGGATTATGAAGTAATCCAGGCGCTGAGCTCTGTGAGGAGGAGCGGGACCGCATCTATTTAAACGCTGTCATGAAAATCGCCGGCTGCTGACAACACAGCCAAACACACACGTCATCACCGGTGCTTTCATGGAGCGTTTCCTCTTGCTGATTCGAAATTTGACTATTATCATTATTCTGATTTATTTGCTTGGCTGTGGGTAAGTAATGCGGTCAGGGGGTGGCAGGGTGTGAGTTTCAACTCTAAATGTTTAGGTACTGGGCCGCTGAGCCTGGGTATAAATCCCAGCCATCTGCAGCAAAGAAAGGCCAGTGTCACATGTGCGGTCTTTCTAGGTGTTATTTTCATGCTCAGAATAACTGAAATGTAAATGTTTTCAAAACAAAAGATCAATAAGAAAGTTATTTTATGTCAAGCCAGTTTCATGTACATTAAGACTAATACCTGGAGAGAGTTGTTAGTGTTCCCATTCATCTTCATGGCAGTTGTTCGGCTGGTGCAGGAGCCCCTGAAAGTATGTGATTAGTGTTGATATTGCTTTTATACAGCAGCTCATTGAACAAAAAGTCAATATTGGGAAACCTACATCTATTGCCTCTGCTTCTACCTACATTTTTGCTAAATGTACTTATACTGTGAATTTGATATGAACACTAGTGTAAGTAAAACATTGACAGACTTTTGTGTTATGTATACTAATACAATTTGATACATTTAACATCACATAATTAGCTCCATATGTCTGGCTTTTCTTAGTAAACTTCCTTGGCAGTTCGTCTGGTAAAGCTGTGCTTTTGATATACATCCATTGAAACACAAGTCACTTTGAAAGGCTGCTGTAACATGTTCAAAACCAACACAATAAAACATTGTCACATTAATCTGAATATGCTTGTGTTACTCACTGGACATTTCAAATCAAAAAATGTTGTGAAATATGCAAGAAGCACCATGATATCAATATCACATGCCAAAGGCACGTTTTTTTCAAGTTTGGTTTACGGTTTAAGTCACTTTGTGTGTTATTGTTCACAAAAGTATTACAAAACTGGAACAAGATTACTGTAGAGAGGATCTCTTAGGAGCTGTATTAGAAACATCCCTGCAGTAGTGCTTACTAGTTTTTGTAATTTAATACCAGGATAAAATAAAACAAAGTCCAGTACAATCTTAAAAGCAAAATATAACAACATTTTACAAGAAAGTTCCAAACAAAGCCATAGATGAACTATAGTGCTGCACTTTGGTGGATCTAGGATTTTTTAAAGGTAGGGGCCAGAGTGGGGCCGAGTATTATCAGTTTTCTGTAATGACACACTGAAGATGGAGTTGGAGAATGATAACACAAAAGTTAAGGAGTACACAAGTAACTATCTTTGGATACAGGAGTATTGGTGAATGAGGTGAATATATTCCATTATAATATTTATGTATTTGTGATTATAACTTAAGAGTATGATTATTTATAACAAACATTGAAGGCCATATTAAATTTACTTCATTTATAATAGACTATGTCATATCTTGACATTGTTTATTTAAGATCTGCACAGTATCTTACAACATCTTGTGAGTGGTTTGGTGCTGATGGTTATTTTACGGTTTCCTGTGAAGGCTAATATTGAGGCTAAAATAAGCGAGCTATTATTATTAGCTATAATTTTTTTTTTAAGTAGTTGCAGAGCTACTTATCTACAGAACAACATTGAAAGCTAATGTGTTATATTACACATTCATCTGATCTGATATGTGATCTCATGGCTGTTAGAGAAAAAAAAAATAGTATTGTTATTATTACTTATTAGTCAGCTTTAAGTAAAGTACAGTAAATGGTTATTATTTGAATAATATTTAATACAACTGCAGTGTGAAAACACAGCATACAATCAGGTCCTATTGGGAGGAAAAACTGTTTGGTGTCACTGACACTCTGGAAAGTTCTTTGAGCATTTGTAAAAAAAAAAAAAAAAAGTAGAACAAAGATATGCTTTACAAAAACACATAATATACAAATAAAAAAAACATTTTCAGGTACAATAGATATATTTACCAGAAGGGTTCAAGAAATTGAATGAGCAAATAAAATTAAACTCTCTACATCAGGGTTTCTCAACTCTTACCCTGGAGGTCCGATGCACTGCAGAGTTTGGATCCAACCCTAATCAAACACACCTGCATGCTAATCAGTGTCTTAAGGAATATTAGAAAACACAGGTAGGTGAGTTTCAT
>JAUCMT010000032.1:17040916-17052928 GCA_032357475.1 Enteromius thamalakanensis
GTACTGTTCCCAGTGGAAAACCCCCCAAAAGTGAGCTGTACTGAACCGTACCGTACTATGCAGTGGAAAAGCGTCATAAGAGTAGAGCAGTCTCTGTTGAGTGGCCACTCCTAACACCAGTTTGTTGTTCTGTGTAAGAAACAACGATAGCTGGATGAAAAAAAGCTGAAAAATGGAAGGAGAGACGGGTCTGTAGTTTAGTGTTTAGTGTAGTTTTTTTGAGCAATGGAGTTACCCAAGCCTGAAGAGAGATGTGTAGATGATGTGTGTAGCTACTGGTAAAAGTGTGGAACAAAATATTTACTAAGTTTCTGGACCTATTTTTTTCCGGATAACGATCTTTATAGTTATTGCCCTTGGTGTAAACAGAGCTTAAGTCTGTCTTAGTTCTTTCTTTCTCTAAACATGAACAGACTCTGATCCGATCTACACGTGGACAATAAATCACACTGGATTACAATACATGACAAATTAGTGTCCAGAAGTGTAAAATACTATTTCCTACTGACATATTAAAGCAAAAGTAGAAAGAACTTCATGCATAATGACATTAGATAGATCTGTAAGTGTCTTCCTCTCCTCAGGCTGGAGAGCTGCAGTATCGGAGAGGAAGGCTGTGCTGCTCTTGCTTTAGCTCTAAAATTAAACCCGTCTCATCTGAGAGAACTCAATCTGAACTACAACGAACCAGGAGACGCGGGAGTGATGCTTCTGTCTATTCTTCTGAAGAATCCCTACTGTAAACTGGAGAAACTAGAGTAAGTGGCTTTATTCCATATCATCCTCAGCCTGACCAGTGCATTTAAATCAGGCCTGCTGATGTATTTCGAATGAATTTATTTTTTGCTTTGGTTGAAGTTGACTTTATCTGTCTGATGAGAACTGAAATGTCATCTGAAAACCTCTTTACTTACTTTATACAAACAACAAGATGTATACAACATATTATTTGCATGTTATGACCATTACTGAAGAATATTACTACACTAAGACCATCATCACTGCAGTTTATCAGTTATGTAAGCCATGTTTTTTCTCACAGTTATTGTTTTGGTGAATAGCAGAAATGCTGTTGCTCGTGCTGGATGAAGTGTGTTTTCTGTCCGTCTCTGAAGGTTGTCTCACTGCAGTATTACTGAGAGCGGCTGTGCTTCCCTGAGATCAGCTCTGACTTCAAACCCTTTACACTTAAGAGAACTCAATCTGAACTACAACCAGAACACTCCAAACTGATCGACTGGATCCGTACTGACGAGTCAAGCGTATTATTCAAGCAAATTATTTCATGTTTTAAATCTGAGGAAAGACTGTGGAAGACTTGCTATGGGCACATTTCTGCTAACAATATCATTTACTTTGTTAAATCAGCGAGAAACAGTATTTACATTATTTTCTGGCGATTTAGCAGTTTCTCTGCTTATTCTGCTATTTTAAGTATTTTGTTGTCATATTTAGTCACTTTAGTAAGCGTCATGCATCTGAAAAATATAGTGCCTTTTTTATAGACGCAAGTTTTAAATAATGTTTTTATTTCAGAGAATGAAAGTCTGACCTTATTTCATTAGCACATTGATAGCTAACGCTATATTTTTGACACATTTCAGTGTTTAGTGGTCCCCATATGGTCCTATTGATATTGCACAATGACTTCTTATTCTCTGATCTCTCAGGCAGGTGATCTCCAAACTCATCTAACTCCATTAAAATATTAGGTTGTGGGTTCATTTAGAGGACACAAGACTTATTTGTACAAAATACTAGCTAAGTGTAAATGAAACTAATAAAACTAAATTGAACAAGCATAAAATAATTTATATTTCTGGAATGTTTTTATGTGTGCTTACATGTACATCGTGAATTATATTGTTTTGTCATCTGAACAGGTGTCATTTCAGAGTTGTTTGTTTTTTTAAAGTTAATATTTTCAAGATTGTTTATTATTTTTTGATATTTTCTTTCTGTTTACTGGGTGAAATTGGTAGGCTACTGCAGCAACCTCCCAGAACACACATTTCAGAGTATAATTACAGGCTCTACTGGCTGTTTTTTGGCTTTAGAAGAGTCAAAATCTTACAGCCACTTTAAACTTTTGTCTCCTCTTTGTATTGACGTCATCACACCAGCAGGTGGCGCCCGCGCCCAGTGCGTTCAGATCTGTCGGATTCATTACACGTTATACCCCACTGTAATACAGCACAATGCATGCGTATCTGCAAGGTTTATTTAAATTATTTGAGTGATCATAAAAATGTGATTTTATTGTTGTTGTTGAGTACAGTGATTCTCTCTTTTTTTCTCTGCATATTTGAATCCTTTCCTGCAGTGACTGACTATGAGATCTTGTTTTCACACTGAAGACTGAAAAACTATTACAAAAGCTGCACACATTTACTGATGCTCAAGAGGGAAGCACTGCATTACAAATCAAGAGGATATAAACTTCAGATGCAAGAGGATAAATGCAGATTATTTGTCTTATGGCAAATAAGAGGTATCAAATAAAACATCTCGTTTTCTATTTATATAAATATCGAATTTAGTATGCGCCCCGCATCCACCTTTTTTCTCCCTCAAAAAGACTGCAAAAATCCTTTCAAATTAAAAGATTGCTCCCAGCAATCATCGAAATAATCATATTTCGTTTGTATTCCAGTATAAGTAAAAAAAGACCATATAAATGAAGAAACATATAACTACTGAAACTATAGGATACTTTGCATTTCTGGTCTGCTCTCGCGATTTCTTTTATGATATAAACCCTGAATAAATGCCTGGTATGCACTAAGAATCTTTCATTTTTCTCCCCCAGATCCCAATGTCTCTGGCCAGGTTTGTTTTCACACGAATGCTTTAAAATGTTATTGTTACGAAACATAGACATATTTTAGTTACTATAATGATATTTAGCACGTCCGTAATTTGGCTGCAGATAGGAAGAGGATCTTTAGCAGTTATTCATGGTATGTTGAAAGTAATTTGTTAATGCTTTGTACACATTTCCTTTTAATGACCGATGGCGTGTGTGGAGAGATCACGTGACGCCGCCGCTGCTGTCCGCGGTGCTGAAATGCTCCGGATCCGCTCAGAATCCGCCTCTCGCGTCCTCCCGAAGCGGAAAACACGTATCAGCGATGATTTATTGGTTCACATTTGATTGTGATTGGGATTCTGGGGCTCCTCTTTCGCGCGCGCTCAGGGCGGGTCGTGTGACGTCACGCGCGCGTCCTCGGACCAGACACTCGGCGAGTGAGCGCGACAGTAACGGATATTTGCGCCTCAAAACACCGATAAAACCGTCACTTACAGCGGAACGGAAGGAACTGATAAAGCGCGGAAATGTCTGTGGCGGGGCTGAAAAAGCAGTTTCATAAAGCGACGCAGGTAAGAGCGGAATCCGTATGTTTTTTTTTCTCGCGCCGCGTTTGATGCCCGCGAAAACATCAGTCCGTTTGAGACCGATTCCCACATCGAGTTCGGTCCAGAAACCGACGCTAAAGTCCGGGGCCAGACGGTGAACGCGTTTGTTTATGAATGTATGAAAACAGCGCGAGACCTGCGGGGTACCAGACGCCGTCACGTGACCCAAGATATTCACGCGCGTTATGTAATCGGCCGCGCGCGCTGGAACGACGCTCACCTGAGGAGAAAGCCAGCGACAGATTTAACGGGTTTTTAGGTTTAACTCAGTTTCTGTATAGCTTGAAACCTTACTGTAGTCTTGAATGTAAAACATTGTAGTTTCCCCTATTGAATTTTCACGTGATTGAAAACTGTGACCCCATTACGTGGCATGTTGTCACAGTGGGAGCCTAAGCCAAGAATTTATGAAGATATTTGTGACCCTGGAGCATAAAAATAGTTATCAGCAGCACAGGTATATTTCTAGCAATAACCAGCATTATACTGGTCAAATTATCAAAAATGTATGATAAAAAATCTGTAGTACTTTATATTAAGTATTAAGTAAAAATTAATTCCCATGAATATAGTTAATCAATTTCCTATTGTAAATATAGCTGAACTTAATTTTTGATTAGGAATATGCATGCATAGAACTTAATTTGGACAAATTTAAAGCTTTTCAAATATTGCATCTCAGACAAATACTGTCCTCTTCTAACAAACCAGACATCACTGGAGAGATCATTTATTCATCTTTCAGTCGATGTATAAAGCTTAATTTAAAAAAAAACAACAACAACTTATGACTTATGAATTTAAGAAAATGTATAAAATTAATTTGACATTTCGTATATATTACAAAATGCTAGTAAATTGTAGAGTTAATAATAAAGAAATGTCAGCACATTAAACTAAGCATGACATTTTAAAGTGGAAGGACTATGAAGACTAAATGGATTTTTCCTAGCATAATCTACAATCACTTTACAGTGTAGAGAAAACAAGAACTGAGCATCTTTAGATTTGCATATCAGCTTTGATGTCATAATAATACATGAGTGTGTTTATCTGATGGTGTATGTGTCTCGCGTGACATAAACGTCTCCCGCCAACCGGAAACAGAAATGTGAATCAATACTCTGTCCTTACTGCACACACACACACACACACACTGACAGGAATCAATACTCAGGGAACAGCAACAATGTCACATCCACTGATGAGTGTTTGTGCTCTGCTGGTTAGATCAGTCTTCACTGCTGATTAAAGCGGCAGTGATGATGAATTTGAAATGTTGATTTGAGACGACAAACAAAAGAACGAGCAGAGGACAGAGGATCTCTAGAGTCACTCGTGATGCTGGGAGATCTGGACAGATCAGTGTGTGTGAAACTGGATGCTTGCACACATCACGTGTGTCTGGAGACACACACACACACACACACACACACACTCTGCCTCCAACAGGGAGAAAAGGAAGTCTCTGCTGTGTGTGTGATTTCATGCTTGATCAAGATGATGTCATGTGTTCAATCAACATTTAATCGACTTTACAGGAAGATTACATTAAATTATATTTAATTAATGATTATAATATTTATAAAAATGAAGTTATGTCACAAAAAATGTGGATGAACATTACATGGACATCATAAATCTATAATTTAATAATTAATATTATATTCAGTATTAATTTACTTTTTAGAAATACTAACAGGACAAAAAAAGAGTTAAAAGGTTAGGCTTTGTTGAAATATTTAAGAGGACCAATATTCATAGAAATATAAATATCTGATTAATATAATATCCTAAGTATTAAGTTTATCTATGAAGATACTATACTATTATATGATATTAATTTAAGAAAATTAAGATATCAGTAAACTGTTCAGAATGAAGTTGTGCTATTAATAACAGATTCATAAACATCTCAGAAGTGAGTAGAAATACAACACACTTCATAAGAACACAGATTCAGAGGAGAGCGGAGAGATGAATAATTCATGCTCAGACTAAACCTGCAGCACTGCACCACACATCTTTAATTTATACAGGACACACACACACACACACACACACACACACACACACACACAGACTAATAAAACATCTCTGTGTTCGTTTAGTATCAGTCTGATTACATAACGAGTCAGACTGATGAGTGATGCATCCATCTATTCTTGACCATCTGAGAGAGAGAGAGATACGGAGAGAGAGAGACATTCGACTCCTGCAGAAACACTCTCAAGACTGAAGAGATTTCACCTAAAAACCATCATTTGCTCCTGATCTCATTCAAACCTGTACTGCCTTCTGAGGAACATAAAAGATGCTATGAATAATGTTCAACAAAACACACTTACTAAAACGCTCCTTTTTAAACCGGTAAATATATATTTAACAAGAGAAGATGAGTGTGTGTAGTTATATATTGAATATAGCTTCAGTTTAAGTTAACACTGCTGTCTTTGTGATTATGAAGGTAAACTGTGTGTGTGTGTGTGTGTGTGTTGTATTCTGCTCTGGTTTAATTACTCGAGTCTTTAATTAGTCTGTGACTCACAGCACTTGAGCTGATGAACAGTCATTACTGTTCCTGGTGATGTCGAGAAAGGTCAAAGGTCACCGCCTTTCACTTGTTGTTTTTTCCCTCTTTGCTTATTAGCCACAGAGTCTCAGAGTTCCTAGCAGTGTTGATTTACTGATGAGTTAATTATCTGACTGACGAGCTTGTGAATGAAAGAGATGCTCTCCAGCTGTTTTACAGAGGAAGCACTTCTTCTTCCCGTCTCATTGACTAGACGTTATTTGTCCTTCTCAGTCTGGTCATGTCGCTGTGTGAGAGAGAGTGTGTGTGTCTGTGTGTGAGAGAGTGTGTGTGTGTGTGTGTGTGTGTGTGTAATCTCTTCTGTTGAATGTTGTCAGGCACTGAAAAGCAGCAGACTCTTTCTAGTAAGGTTCATCTGTGTAAATGTCAGTCAACATGACGTTTCTGAGCGTTTTCCTCGTAACTGAACTCAGACGAAACCGTGACATGAGAGTCAGTGACAACAGTCTGACGTCATGATTCAGGAATATAAAATCAGATTTGTTCCAAAAAATTGAATTGGATATTTTAATTTAAATTAAGATTTAGTACTAAAAAATATGTTTAGTCAATCCCAGTCTGAGGTCCTGAGCACTCTGGAGAAGGTATATCCCTGTACTTGGCCGCATTCATCTTTCCCTCGATTGCAACCAGTGGTCCTGTCCCTGCAGCTGAAAAACACCACCATGCTTCACTGTTGGGACTGTATTGGACAGATGATGAGCAGTGCCTGGTTTTCTCCACACATACCGCTTAGAACTAAAGCCAAAAAGTTATATTTTGGTCTCATAAGACCAGAGAATCTTATTTCTCACCATCTTGGAGTCCTTCAGGTGTTGTTTTAGCAAACTCCATGAAGGCTTTCATGTGTCTTACACTGAGGAGAGGCTTCCGTCGGGCCACTCTACCATAAAGCCCCGACTGGTGGAGGGCTGCAGTGATGATGACTTCCTACAACTTTCTCCTATCTCCCCGACTGCACCTCTGGAGATCAGCTACAGTGATCTTTGGGTTCTCTGTCGATACTTAACTCGTACTGCATTTGCTAAGACGCTGGCGGGTCTAGCATGTATATATGGTGGCACTGGTGACATTGGAGCAAGATGGAGCCTGGTCGCCATTGCTCTGTCTGCGGATCTGCCCTGCACGCTGCTGACAGGCACAAGGAGTGCGTCAACTGCATGGGACTGTCTCACACGGAGGCCGCGCTCTCTGGATCGGAGTGCTCGTTTCGCAGCCGCAGCAGACAAAACAGGAGCCACACTGCAGTCATTCCAGATCTGCTACTCGGCGCTTCCCCTTCCTGCAAAGGCAGGGACAACGGCCCTGTGCTGGACCCAGCGTCTTCCTAGTAAAGGTGCAAGGAAGAGAGCGGGCAACGATCAAATTTACAAAAAGAGCAGTTTTACTCAAGCACAAAATGTCCCTACACAGCGACAAAACACTCATGTGCTGCACGCAGACGTGAAAGCGCTAAAAATATGGCGCTTCAGAATGATAACTGTACTTAACTGTACTTTCATGTACAGATAACCCCTCATCACATGCCATTCTTGAGATTCGCCTTTGAGGGGATCGCATACCAATACACGGCCCTTCTCTTTGGTCTCTCCGTAGCCCCCCGTACTTTTACAAAGTGCATGGACGCAGCGTTATCCCCTCTGAAACTGATGGGCGTTTTGAATTATTTCGACGATTGGCTCATTATGGCAAAATCGTGAGCCGAGGCGGAGAGACACAGGGACATTCTCCTCAGTCATTTAGACCAGCTCAGTCTCGGAGGGAATTTCGCAAAGAGCAGGCTGATGCCCAGCCAACGAATAGATTTCTTGGGCAGTCATAGACTCAAAGCGAATGAGAGCGATATTTCACAAGAGTGTGCCGCGACCATAGCGAGATGCTCGTCCTCCTTCAAAGCCGTGAGCACAATTGTGTGTTTTTCTGTTAAAATGGGGTTCTATTTGTGCATTAATGATTTTAGCAAAGGGCTGCAATATAACAAAGAGTGAAAATTTAAGGGGGTTTAAATACTTTCTGTACCCAGTGTAATTATACAGTGTGTATGTATGTGTGTGTATATATATATATATATATATATATATAATATACTGTTTTATATATATGTATAAACATACTGTATACAATACATAATACACATTAATTATTTAATGATATATATTGATTTAATCTTTCTTATGCCACAATAATGTGATTTTCTTCTAATCTATTCACATCTGTAGTTTATAGTTTATAGTCATGTCTGAAGTTTATAGTCCTCGTTTATTCCAAATAAGTGAATGGGACTTTCGGGAAAGTCTGGAATGTTCTGGGCAATGATCCATGAAATAAAAAAGTCTAAATTGTGTAATGTGTGTTGAATCACATTTGACACAAAGAGCAGGTTGGAGCCACTGTTGTCCTACAGCGCTGATGATTCAGTATAGTTTGTTTTTGGCCATCACTCTCACCATGTGACTGTGAATTTTCCTAATAATGACAAGACAGAAAAATATGTGAGTATAGAGAGTCTTAAAAAGAGCATTCAAACTTGAATTTGAATGACACATTCTAGTGCTTTTCAGATTTAGCAATTTATTATAGAGAGAGGATAAAGTATTATATGGATTTACTTGCTATTTGTATCAGTTTGGTCAGGCTTTGAAGAACTTGGTGTGTTGCTTTTAGATAGATCAAAGCTGAGGAAAAAAAAAGAGCAGAAGGACATTAACTGTGAAGGGCAACACAATGTGAGGAGAATAAAAACTGCGCCAGTAAAATTCATCCTCAAGGATAGTGTCGCTATAGAGAAACTGCCACAGCTAGATGTGGCAGTATAGAGTCCTTCATTGCACTCTGAAGCACTTTGTTAAATGTCCTGCACTGCATGTAACAATAACAAAAAATATTGCAGTTCAAGTTTTATTTTATCAGTAATAACCTGAATGCTCAAGCAAGGTTTGTTAGGTAACAATGTTTGTATTAGTAGTAACATTTAAACCTCTGCAGGTAACTCAGCCCATATATTTTTTATAAGCATATATTGCTTTATTACTTTTTTAAGTAAATGAACAATTTATGCCTGCCAGACAATAACTAAGGCATAAAATCCTAAAGGGATAACCAAGCCATTTTCCAGAATAGAACTGTGATAAAGATATAAAGGTGGACTATTTTTCTCTTGAGCTTTTAAGAATACACCAAAATATTTGAATATTTTAAATGTATTTTTATTTTAATTTGAGTTAATTTAGTTCCGTAATTATAATTTTTTTGGTATTATAAAGTAAAAATTATAATAAATAAAATAAAGTGAAATAACACAAATTATTATTTATTTTAACATTTTAGATAATATTTAAGTATTAATTTGTTTTACTAATTTTGAAAGCAAACAAATTCTTTCTAGAATTTCAGGTTTAATTGAAGGTGTTACTGAACAAATTTACTAGAAATTTCTGAGTAAAAGTTATTTCTTCCCACCCCCAAATTTTTTTTCCCAGTGTGTGCAGCTCTTCATGGGAAATTAACACTGGAGTTGGGTCATTTCAAGCTGCGTGACTCTTCAGGAAGTGAGTAAGGCGTGCACTCTTTCATGGAAAGCCAAAAAGGCTCTGTGCAGCAGGGAAATTTCGGGAAGACAATATTCAGAAAGACCGGGTAAACGATTATTCACCCTGAGGAATTTAGAGCCACCGCAGAACTGACCAAGACAGAGAAAGTAACTGATAGAGTGAGAAACAAGCGAAGAAGATGAAAGGATAAATGAAATCTTCCCACAATGCCACAATTGTCATTTTAACCAGGCCAATCCCCCTGAAGGCCTTTTACTTACTGTAGGGCAGGGCAAGATTGTGACCTTTGTAATGCCACAGTTCCTGGATCACATACAGCCCTGACATCACATCCTTCATCTTTCAGCCAGCATGCCAGTTCTGTAACCACCCTCCATTAGTCCCCTGTGGGTGCATGTACATGACAGCAATTTTCTTCAGGGTCAATAAATCAATATGTGCACGATTCATGCGACTCTTCATTTACTACAAGGAATGCTTTTCATTCGATGGTTGCAAAGACACGGCTAACACACAGGCTGTACATTCATAGCATGTTCTCAATTGGATAAAAAAAAACTAACTTCTCAACCTTTGATGAATTACACTCCTTAGGTATATGGGAGTAAATACATTCCTAGATATAATACACCCACCTTTGACCTTCAACAAAGTCAACAATCAGGTGACAAATAAACCACAAGAAACAGGTTTATTGGTACCTATACTTGTTATTCTCTTAGCCAGGACCCTTTGGCGTCACATTTTGATGCACAGGATACCCCTTTAGGGGCATAGGTCCTCCTTTGCTTTAAATAAGAAACTCTTGGCGTCAGTATGCTGACACAATACACTGGGAATTTTTAGCATCATTATTAAATGTATAAATCTATACTTTTTTTGTACAAATGACCTACACATCAAACAATGAGGCTAAAGGGATTGAAATTAACTGAAATTATTTAGCAGTAATGTGTATATTTAACTGAACTCATTAAATGTATTTTTACGATGATGAAATGTTACAGATGGTTTCTAGTTTTCAATATTGAAGCTTAAAGACTCTTGTAAAGTATTATTTTATATGTGTGTCAACCAGCTCGTATTATCATGGTGACAAATCAGAGGAATTTAAAACGAC
The DNA here is from genome assembly GCA_032357475.1 of Enteromius thamalakanensis. Classification (NCBI taxonomy): domain Eukaryota; kingdom Metazoa; phylum Chordata; class Actinopteri; order Cypriniformes; family Cyprinidae; genus Enteromius; species Enteromius thamalakanensis. Next base: position 17,051,598 of record JAUCMT010000032.1, read on the forward strand.
AATGTGGTATTAATTACAGAAAACCAAACGTTACACGTTTAACTTTACAAGATGCAAGACTTTCAGTAGAAAAGCAGCATTGGCCCAAAAGGAAAAGTGACAGCCTTGTTCTTTAAAATATCAGTCAACAACTGGAATATGATCAGCATATGAATCATGATTAGCTCAGACCTTTTTGTTTGGTCCGAGTTAATTGTGGCTCTCTATAATAAAGTCTGACATTTACAACCAACTCCCAAAACATTTTGTGGAAACGTGCTGCCCTCTGAGGCGTAAAAGTGCATCTCCCTTCCCTTTGCAGATAAAACTTCCTGTCTGGCTTGATACAGAAGCCACTCTGGATGGCTCTGTAAATAACTACCCAGTGGCTTTACCGACATCCAGTAGTAAGAGAATACTTGATTTGTTTGAGGCTCTGCCAATATTAACAGAGAATAATCTAGGCCCAAATACAGTTAGCGGAAATTGGCCAGCCCAACAGGAAGCAGGGGAAGAGGAGTTGCCTTACCCTGCGGAAGCCCTGTTGACTCTTCTGGCAGCAGGGCTGTGTCTGCTAAAAACCCTGCAGGTCACAGAACAGTGTTTGTTACTATGAAGTATGACACAGTGTTGGGATAGTTATTTTAAAACTGAAGCCTGCAAAGCTACAAGCCAGTCATAAGTTAGAGTAAATAAATTTCCAATTTCAAAAATACAGCTAAAACTTAATCTATTCACTTTAACAATATAATTTTAATCAACAAGCATGACATTATGTGCATGTATGTATTTTTATTCAGATTTAAAAAGTTTTAATGATTTTATACTTATAACTTACTATATATATATATATAACCTAAATAACTTAATAATTTAACATTTTAATATCAAAGAGGAGAATGGGGCTAAAAACAGTTATACATAGACGATCTTGGACAAGAACTGAAAGACAGGAACCAACTTATAAAGGGGAGACAATCACTGATAACGAACTTGACACACCTGACACGAATAGCTAATTAAATGAAACTAGGTCACGGGGGAAAAACCAAGGGCACATGGGGAAATGATACCAAAGACATCAAAACACGTAACACATTGTTGACTTCTGACTTGACATATGACGTAAGTTGTATGATTTGTATATAAGTCAAATCATATGTCAGCCAATAAGCCGGAATCGTGAAAAACAGCTGGAAGTCAGTTATTTACGTTATAACTTATAACCTATACTGGGCTATTGTTGATTTGGCCATTTTTAGATAACATGAACTTGAACAGGGGCCTGTTCCATAAACCAAGATTAGAGTATAAGCCAGGCTTATTTCAGTTAGTCTGACTTATTGCCAGTT
>JAUCMT010000032.1:17057397-17102850 GCA_032357475.1 Enteromius thamalakanensis
CGGATCACGTGCGTTCCGAACCGTGGGTCGTGATCCGTACGGATCACGGATCAACCGCGATCCGTTGCACCCCTAATGGTGACCCATCCAACGTGCACACACACAGCCGTGAGAAGTGAACAACCACACGCTGCGGCACCAAGAGAGCAGTTGGGGGAACTGCCGGACATGGGACTCATTAATTACTCACCTGTAAGATATTTGTGATGAAAACTCTTTGACCCTTCAATAGACAGCATAGACACCACTACGATAAAGGTCCAGAAATGTAGCAAATCGTAACATCAGTGTTTCAAGCGTAATTTTACGAAGCTGCTAAAATACTTTTTGTGCACAAAGAAAATGCAAAAAACGACTTTATTCAACAATTCGTCTCCTTCCTGTGACATTAGTGCCATCTTGTAGAGTATCCGGTGTACAATAACAGTTGTTAACAAGGTTTCATTGAGCTTAACTGTGTTTGGATACAAAATGCTACCACTAGATAATATAGTAATTAAATAAGAGAAAAAAAATTATACAAATAAATAAATAAATATATATAAAAATACTCACAACAAGATAATAATTTACCAACTTTCATGCCATATTACCAACTTCAAAGGTCTAGTGTTACTTGTACTTAAAAGTTGTTATTTTAGTTACGTGGCATGACTATAGTGTTTTATATCAGAAACACTGTTCTAATCAAGATTTGACATTTTATGAGTCTTCTGGAGCTGATGTCAGCCTGCTGGTTTTGGCATTTACAAAGCTCACAAAAGTTACCTTTTTACAAGGGCATAAAACAACACCCTCCCATCACTTCAAAGCAAATGAGACTTTCTGGGGACAGTTCAACATATCAGGGACACAAAATAGAGATGTAAACAGATCAGTGAATATCTGCAGAAAAAAAACCCCAACCTTCTTTACACATTTCTGCCTGCTTCTCAAAACAGATCCAGAGAAAAATGAGAATCCTCGGGCTTGGAACATGAAAGACATCAGCGCTGAGTTTTCTCCCTAGAGGTTTGGTCACACTAGTGTTTTGAGATGGAAATGAGACCGGAAGCAGCTCTGATTGTGTACTTCACTGCTGCTAGTGCCTTCATCAAACGAACAACTGTTTAGCTAAAGCAGAAATAGAGAAGTTAGGAACAGTTAAACCAAAAATGAAAGTTCTGTCTTTGTTTACTCACCCTCGTGTCACTTCAGTAAAACACAAAAGGAGATATCACTGATGATCTGTCATGCACCGAAAAAGAACGAAAGAAGAAATGTTTTTTACATAAAACAATTTATGCAATGCAAGACATCTGATATTGCAACTTCATATGAGAAATAAAAATTTAAGACAATAGTCAATAGAAAATTCTTTCCTTTATTGCTGCATTTTAACACATTTAAACTCATGGTAATGAGTGTAATGCAACAAATCTGAACATATGCAAGCATAATGATGACAAAATGCCCTTTTTTATCTGAGCTATTCCTTTACCCAAACAGTGTGGAAATTCAGAGTACTGATCTATATATAAATTGGAGGGGAACAATTGGATAGCGAGAGTGTGTGGGAAGAGGATGTTACATATTGTAAGGCAAAATGAAACTTGTGCTGAATAAGTACTTTCCATCCATCTCAACCTGAAACTTTGTTGTATCACTTCGGAGAACTGTGGTTGTTCCTCAAACCCAGAGTGTATTCTGTGGACTGTCAGACATCACAGGAACTGAGCCAGTAACCGCACACACTGACGCTCTAATTCCCAAAGCTCTCGCTGTAAAGAGTCAATAATCTTTACAGAAACAGTAGGTAAGAATATATTAGAGTAAAAACCTGTATAATAGTTATATGGTAAAATCTTGTGCATTTACAATTATAATACATCTTTATATAGAATTATACATGAAAATGTATATATATTTTTTTAGTATAGTAAATATGTACACACTGGCAGTTAAAAGTCTGGAATAATTAAGAAATTTTAATATTGTTTTAAAAATTCTCTCATGAAGGCTGCATTTATTTGATCAAAAACGCAGCAAAACAGCAATATTGTGAATTATTTTCAGCTTGCCAGAGAGTTCTAAATTTAACAGGATTGATTTTATAGCATGTATAGTGTAAAACTTTATAATAATTTGGTTCCTTTAATGGAAAGTAATTGTGTACAGGTGAACACGAGTTTCATTCTCAGTTCAGTTTGCATTGGTGGACCGACCTAGCCACGATGTGCGGCACGTTTAATGAGAAAGATAAGGATTAAGACATTGATGAAACAGATAGTGCCATTCTCCGCCCTGCAGTGCAAACATGAAGGGAAGTGGGTGAATTACGACACACCATGTCTGCCTGCAGTGCTTTTGTAATTACAGTGGAAGTCACCATATTTCTTACCATTAATATGGCATGAAAGTCCCTAGGGGAGCTGTCAAATTCCCACAAAACAAAGCATCATGGGTAGGTGGTGCTGATGATAATCTTAAACCTTTCTTCTCTAACTGGAAAATGTATTCTGAAAGATCCTAAAAAAGCAACACCGTTACATATTCTAAAAAGCAAGCTGCTAACTTACAAATGTACTGCAGGGTACGTGCTGAATCGGTTATTTGAATCGATAAAATAATGTTGACGTGCCCTTTACAGGATCAGCAATATTATTTACATGTAAATTGACAATGAGATTGTTTTCAGGATGGGTGCTATTTTATACATCTGATCATGCTGAGTCAGAGAACAGAGAGTGCTTGAGCAGGAGCTGTGGATTATGTAAACCAGACAATTTAATGTTATTGCAGGACAAGGATGTTTAAGTTCATGGCATCCTTTACGGGAGCAGCTCGTTCCCCTGTTCCCTGATCTGCTGCACTCTGGAGTCTCTTCTGTCATTAAACTCACCAAGTGGAAAAACAGAAACCATCACGGCAAAGAGCTTTTCGCAGCTGCTTCCAGGGAGACAATCCTCTAAACGGCCATCTTCCTAATATAACACCTGATAGAACAACTGTGCACGAAAACACAACATTAGGGCATCCGATTTATAACAGATTGCTAGTTACATTCTAATAATTGTATGTTAACTAAAGCTGCCAAATGATAATATAAAAATTACAAGGTAATTATATGATTTGCTAATTAATTATATATATAAATAAAGCGTAAAATGGAGATCATTTAAGCAATTAGATTGAACAGACACTGTGAACAGACACATGAAAACAAATTTATATTGATTTTATTAACAAAAATTAACGTATTAATTAATAACAGTATATACAAATAGTCAAATAGAATTTAGTTTCTGACTGCTTTTTATGTATGCATGTTTATATATTTATATATTACCATTTTAGTGTGTGTGTGTGTGTGTATGTATATACACAAATGAAAATTAGAACATATGATTTATTTTAAAGACTATAAAATGAGAAGACAATATAAATACAGTAGATGCGTATATAAATAAACAAATAAAATAAATCTGGATGATAAAATCCTGTGTGCACTTTATTAATTGTTAATGCAGCGTCAAAAAAAGAGAGAATCCATTAGCCTTTACTCCAGCTCTCTAAGATAGACTGAACAGCATATAGTCGTATGATGGCACTCAGCCAGCGTTCCCCATCAAAGGGCCATTTTCATTCAGAGGTTTATTTTTAGAAAGAAAGACGTCTTTTTTATCCTCCTTCCATCATCTCACAACCCTTTGTCTGGTTAATGCAGAGAAATAATGGGGTGGTTTAAGCTCTCAAGTTCTATATGTTCTGAAATACAGTAACTTGCCTGTTCAATTCTGGCAGTAAGTGGTGTTACTGTATATACAGTCTTTATCTGTATTTGTCTCACTGACCTGGAATTGGGAGGTCTTTTCCAGTGGTACGCTTGCCATCTGCACTCCGCTGCTCTGTAATCAGCAGTGAAAACACATTTCATGGGCCTGATTGCCCAGGGCGTCTGCACAACTACAGAGGCAGGACCTGGAGTCTGCATTACACACTCGCACTTAAAACCAGCTGATTTGAGAACCCTTCATCAAAGCTCCCTCTCCAGCAGGGGTGAGAGGGCTGGGAAAAAGGCTTTGGACCTCTAGGGTTCATAGTAACATGGTGGGAGGGTAACGTGTTTCATTCGGTGGTTTTCTCGTCTGCTGTTGGACAGGCCCAGTGTATGGCTTTTGAGTCAAGCTTAACAACCAAAAACTGTATTTGTTAGAGAAATACAATTTGGGATCTGGAAAATGGCAATGAGTCCTTGTTGGAATCTACAGTCTTTCTTGTTTTCATTTCCGAGGCTTTGTGTGCCACTTTTCTTAGTTTCACTGCCTGAAAATTGCACCTCCATTTTGTAATTATTTCTGCATGGGCCCGGCGTGAGGAATGACATTAGAGGAGATGATTACGACCTAGTGGATGTGGAGCTCAGAGGAGGGAACATTAATTCCAGGGCACATGCACACGTTTTCAACACACATTCTTAAATATCACACACATAGTTTCACAAGCTTTTGATGCCAAATATGACTTTTTAGCCACCAGTGCTGAGGGGTTAACAAGCACAAAGTAGGGTAACTGCTTAATCAACTTCATTTTGTCAATAGTGTAGAATTAGCGTAGCTTTTTTCTAAACTAGTGGTTGTCCCACAGTCTATTGTGGTCCAAAAACACATCCAAACTGTTGGAAATTCTCAGTTCCCATGGTCCAAAAGTGTATTTACATGGACAATATAATGGCGCTTTTTCACTGCGTGGTACGACTCGGCTCGACACGGCTCATTACGGCACGGTACGCTTCGGCTCGGTTTGCGCTTCCACTGCAGTTTAGTACCGCTTTAGAGTGGGCGGGATTATTCACGTGTCGTTATAGTNNNNGGTACCAGGTACTGTTCCCAGTGGAAAAACCCCCAAAAGTGAGCTGTACTGAACCGTACCGTACCGTACTATGCAGTAGAAAAGCGCCATATGAGAAAAATGCTAAATGCGTATAATAGGTAATGCACAGATATTACTTATTTAAATGCTATAAGTAAATGCAAGCATCAAAATGCTACAGTATGGATTATTCTGGAGTTTTAAAAGAATCTTTCATTGGCAAACTTATAGTTTTTTTTTTTTTTCATACCAGAATGAATCGATGAATCACTGACTCCACAGATACTTTTATAATACTGCTTGAATCAGACATTAAAAAAGTGGAGAGTCATAGAATCATTGACTCAACTGATTTATTTAAAAACTGCTCACTCAGTAAGACAACCACGTGTTTCATGCATGAATAGATCTGTGCTTTTAGGCAAATGGGCTAAACTAATGAATAAATAACTCACTCACTCAAAAAGACGCCTACAGGTGTAACAGTGAACCCTGCAGAAAGAGCAGAAAGATTCCTGTTACATTGCAGACTACAGCTGTTTCTAAAGCATTCAAGTGCCACTAAACTCAAAATTTATTCAAGGAAGAATTGCGATGCATTCAGAAAATTTCAGAATCCATGTAGAATCATTTCCTTGATTCAGCATGCAGATTTAAAGACCAAAATTGTTTTAAAATGAAATAAATGACTTTATTTAATATATTCTATTTAATATTTACATAAAAGCATTATGTCTGTCAAATGCTTTAATATAATTAACTACTTTTTTTTATAATTAACTTTTTTATAATTAACTATTTTTTTTGCAGCTTACTATGTTTTCAAAAGTCTAGCTTGAATGCAAATTAGGAGTCGCCTGCAGTTCGACTAGCTTTAGTTTCAAAGTAGCTTTCCAGTGGTGTCACCCACAGAGTAACTGCTTAAACAGAATCACAAAAATGTTGCCTCAGCCTGAAATTCAATATATGCATTACATATGCACAAAATTATTTCTTGACTGTCCCAGAGTGCTTTGGGGGGAAGTTAATCATTTATATGATATGTTTCCTGTACGTCTATGCAATGTGCAAACATTCGAAAGTAGAGTTATGGCAGACTGGGGCTCACATTCCACTTGTCTGCCATATAAAGTCACAAAAGAACCTCACAAATGTCACTTTCCACACACGGCTTGTAGCGCTGGGGTATGCGAGATTCACAGCATGATTTATAACGCTTGTGTGACAGCTGAACGGTGGCCATATCATGAGATGGGAGCTCATTTCGAACTGCAAGCGCGGGTCTATTCACATGGTCAGCGGTTTGCGTTAATTTCTCTCCCTCTTTCTCTCCCTGTCTCTGTTCCACTTGTCTCTGTCAGCTCCCCTCAATGGGGTTGGTTAAATCGTCCATAACACATAAACGCTCGTTTATAAAAGCTGACAGACATGGCAGTCGTTTACAGAAATTAATTACCTTCCACTGGAGCTTCATGCGTCAGTCACGCTAGACCAGTCTCAACTACCTCCATTAGAGACACCTCCACCTGCTGAGAGACAGACTGAGAGAGAGAGAGAGAGAGACCCATAAAACACATCTTTTCTTGCCAATAATTTCATTCATGATGGAATTCCAAACAGAAAGCCAAATTGTTTTGCTCTTTTTTTTTTTCTGGAAAAAGGCCGCAACTTTCATTAATCTGCGGTTGGTTAATGAAGCCAATCTGTTGAACGTTCATACGATGCCACCATGACTCTCTAATTACGGACACAGATCAGTTGAGCTTGGTTAGCTTTTAGCTTAATGAATGCAACATGGCAGAAAGCGCTACATCTCAGCTCTATTAACGGTATAATAATTTATCCATTGCCACTTTTGCAGAGATTAAAATGAACTGGTATTTTTAGTGCCTTTTCTCCAGCTCTACGGCGGCGTATTGATGCCAATTTGTCAACCATAATCTCTGCCTGGTGTGATTTTCTGAGAAAAGCCTCTCTATCACTTGTTTATCAGGGTATATGCTGAAAAACAGGAACTAGTTTAATATCCACCCATTTCAACGTGAAACGGTATTTGCAACCCATTTTACTTTGCCATATTAATGTATTTCCGAGTGAAGCAGGATGTTCAAATGTAGAGGAAAAAAAATTAGGGTTGTGTTTTAAAGTGAAATCTCACCCAAAAACTGCCTTTTTGAAAAATGTCAACTGTTTTTATTCTTATAATGTAGGTAAAGGACTGATGTGATGTTTTGTACCCCATTAACTTTCATTCATTTCAGGCAAGAAGTTTTGGAACGACTTGTGGGTGAATAAATGAAAAGTAAACTGGCTTATATTTGATTTGTTTTTTTTTAGGTTGTTTTCCCTTTTCCTCTCCCCACCCCGTTCTTTCTCAGTTCACTCTTACATTAACCCTTCTTCTAAAGCATTTAAAACCCATCCTATCCTCACACCCTCCTTTTCAATCCAGTTCACTGTAGTACCACCAGTTACTCAAATGACACACTTAAAGAAACGCAGGATGAAATCAGTCATTTGAAGAGTAGAAGATTGCGTTTCTCTGTGCGTCGTGTGTCTGGTGTGAATCTGTGGGCCGCTCTTTGCCGGCAGAGGATCTAATAAGTGCGCCGCTGTGCTGTGGGTCGCCCAGTGTGAGATTAGAGGAACTCTATTAAACTTTATGGCTTCGAGTTGAAGCACGGGGAACAAAGCTGTGTGAAATGAACCTCAACTACCCCGGGACTTAACAAGGCGCTCATGTGTGATAAAACACACTGGGATGTTTTCTTGGAGATGGGCGGGTTGGTTTCGAGCCCACCCACTTCACCGATATTTCAAAATATATCATGTTTTCTCACTCATTTGAGCACTGCTTTTGGAGGAAGTTGAGATATTACTGGTATTACGTGTCTGTCGTTGCAAACGTTTTTACTAAAGAGTTTTACAGTTGTGGGCTATTTTGATGTTCGGAATTGCTTGTACTTGTATTATTGCTGTATGCAATATGCATATACCCTGTATGAACAAAATACCTGAAGAAAGCAGTATAAATATTAGTATCGACTTAGAAAGCTTAATTGTTAAACCAACACAGTCTCATTCCAACTCGTCACATTTTGACACTTGGTCAAAACAGTTTTGCGTTGTTTTTCGACGCTCAAAGTACCCCTGTTTAGGCACTTTTCGGCGTGAGGGATCCTCCGTTGTTTGACTTAATGTAATGGTTTGCATGCATATATAAATTTATTATATATTTTTTTGGCTTTATTGGAGCACCAAACTCCACCCCTACCCTAAACCTACCCACCTCTGAACAAAAACACACACAGGCAAATGCAGTTACTGTACAGGTATTTATTGCACTAATCATAAACAAGCAGTATAAATACATTACAAACAAGTCGTGTCACATTTCAAGTCTTCTGAAGCCATATGAAGTGTTTATATGTGAAGAAGAGAGTAAAACACAAGGTTTTAATCACTAAAAATGTCACGCTCCGTTCACACGGTGTCATCAACTGTCATCTCATTCAGGAAACATACTCGCGTCCGGTAGCATGACGCAATCAGCCATGAGATACACATGAGCCAATAGTATTTCACAAGTATTTTTTTGCATGACGCAATCGGATCACAAGAGACGCAAGATGTTGACGTAAGGATTCTTGAAGCTTTTTCTGAGACTGTAGAATATTATTGTAAAACATTTGTAGTCAAATAAAGGGAAAAAATAGTTCAATAATTACTACTGTATGTGTTGTACATTATTTACCGCTTTTATTCTGTGCAATCACAGATCTTCTGCAATCTTTTCAGCCTAAAATGTAAATATTAGCATGTAAACATTATAATCTAAAATGCATTCATTCTTACCATGTCTCTTAGACACAATCAGCCATGATCAATCAAATTGCATTTGATGTGATTTACTATGCAAGGTCAATCTGACCCCGTAACAGCTGGATCTTTAAATGGAAACAGCATGGAAGAACCTGTCCCAAAAGTAGCATGCAAGTAGCACAGAATGCACTCTTGGCACTATGACTCATCCCACGTGATCAGATAGTATCAAGATTCCCAAATTGTTTCTATTCCATTGTTTGCAAACAACAAGCCATAGATAAGAAATGAATATTAATATAGTCAAAGATTGCTGTGATAAATTGTGTCGGTGAGGTCTGATCACAAATTGATTATGCATGCATGTCGGATACGCTCTATTTCTATCTGTTTCTCGTTCGTTTTCTCACACGCTTTGTTTCTAACACTCTCTTTTTCACCCTCCCTCCCCCTCTTCATGATTGATGGCGTTGCAGCTTTTATCTCAGGTAAGCCTGTGCTGTTACTTATCTAGCCCGACTGTCACTGGAGGTGTTTGCTAGCACCACTCAGACAGCAGATTGGCTAGGCCGGAGCCAGTTGGGATAAACCCCCAGGTGGCAGGACTCTGGCCAATGTGGCTGTGCTGAAGTGTGGATGGTACATGCAAAACTGCATTTTCACATTGTTTGAGGAAATTGAGTGGTGCTTGTCTGTGCAAAACATGGCACCACGATACTAGAGTGTTGTGGCAAGTTGCCCACCTTCAAGCTATCGGTTAGCTTACCATCTAAATGAACACGCTATTTCAACTGTATTCAACACAGTCGCATTCCAACTCATCACATTTTAACGCTTGACCAAGACTCTTTTGCGTTACTTTTCAACGTGAAGGGTCCTCCATTGCTCTCAGTTGTTTTGCTTAATATAATGGTTTGCATGCATATATACATTTATTATATAATTGTTTTGTTTTATTGGAGCACCAAACCTCGCCCCTACCCTAAACCTACCCACCACTGAACAATATAAACACACACAGGCAAATGCAGTCACAGGTATTTATTGCACAAACTAAGCATAAACAAGCAGTATAAATACATTACAAACAAGTCGTGTCCCATTCCAAGTCTTCTGAAGCCATATGAAGTGTTAATGCGAAGAAGAGCCAATGGCATTTCACAACCAACGTTGACGTAAGGATTCATTTTTGGAAATCACGCACAGACTGCAGCAGCGCACAGGAAGTACATGAAAGACGGACAGCGACCACGTCTATTCCTCTCTCAAAAGACTTGGAATGTTAATATTTTTCTAATTAATTATGACAGTAGTTGTATCTGCCTTCTATATCTTGTGTTTTATTGACAGATGGTAGGTTTAGGGGCAGGGGTTGGGTTACATGCTCATAAATGTGTAAATAATATCACTTACATAAAGCTGTTTTGACTGTTTACATTGAAAAATCACACCCCTAAATATATGCAATAATGCCATTGTTTTTACCCAATATATCTTTTAATAATGATGATAACATGTTAAAAATATTGTGTCGGTATATTGACGCTAAGAGTTTCCTATTTAAAACAAAGGAGGACCCTTTGCGTCCAAAAGTAATGCAAAAGGGTTTTGACCAAGCGTCAAAATGTGACAAGCTGTAGTGAGACTGTGTTGCAGTATTAGAATTAGACTTTTGCTAGAGCCTGGTGTAGTGGAAGAGCACATTAATGGTAGATTTATGCATTTCCATCTACTGGAAAGAAAAAATGTCTACCTTAATATGCTCTTAATATAATGATATTCTCCATTACATCGACTCTGGTGTTCAATATTGAATAATAAACCAAAACTTAACACTCTAAGCAAACAGTAGAAGTCTGTTTCTCCTTTTACACATTAAACAGGCCTTCGACTGACACTACAGTATTACATCCCTGCCTCCATCCAAGGGACACAATTATTCCGTGTTTTTTTCTGTCGTCCCACAAATGAGCACAGCCGACTCTATTTTCCCAGCTGTGCAGCAGTCCGATGAGAGCATTTTTTTTCAGTGGCTTTTTAAGAATGGTACCCCTGAGTTGCAGGGAGCATGTCCAGCTCCATGTGCAGAGTTCTTTGAAGACTGTAGCAAGAACAATTACGGCGTCATGGCACCGGCCTCGTTCTGTGAGCATGTACTCGCGCTAACCCCGTGCAGTCATTCCAGAAAAGCCCTAAAACATCATGCAAAGTAAGGAAATAAAAGACTATTGTTTTCAGCTTTTTACCTTTGAAGCCAATACATACAATTACATAGAGTAATATGGAATTAACATGCATCACAAATACAGATGGGATGGGATCCATGGCATTCAATAATATTTAATATACAGTCATTTTTATAAGTATTTGAATTAATCTGCAAGTATGAAAAACGGATATATTTAAAACATTCTGTGAAACACACTATGAAAACACTGTAACTCAAATCTCCCAAGACCAAAATGACCAAAGAATACTAAGCTGCAAAAAACAGCCTGCTCTGATTTTCTGACGTTTCAGTCTGATCTCACGGTTTGTGCATCATATTTCTGCATGAGATGTCTTGTGATCCTGCCGCAAAATATAATGCATCGTTTAAAAAGAGTGTTATTGAAGGACGATATAGGACTTAAAAGCAAACCGGCATGTTGTGCGTATGCAAGCCTTAAAGGTAGAGCAACAACAAACAATTGGAAGGTTTAGTTTTAATGATCAGAGACGGGGAGAAAATTGTCATAACTAAACTATGAATGTTCTGACACACAAAAAAGCTTTTGCTAATGTTATACAAGGACCCTGGGAGGAAAAACTAAATAAAGAAAAATGCATGACCCTTTAATATTGTTTCCTTTGTCATCTCGTGTAACGCAGCTCTATTTGTGTTTCTATTGCTTTTATAACTGACTTTTAGTGGCAATGCACTTGGTGTGCTGTTGATTATTTGAACCCCTTCCACTGGCTTCTTATATCTCGCTCTCTCTCCCTTCCTCCCTCTGTGCCTCAGCATTCCAATCATAGTGATGAGAGAGCTAGACTCGTACACCTCTCTCTCCTCCCGCACTGCAGACGACTTTGAGAGCCTGTCCTAATGAAAATGTATTGTTGTCTTTCCCAATCGCTGTTGTTTATTAGGTCTCACATTCCTTTCACTTTACGGCAGTCTTTAGGCAAAAAAATTGCCATAGCTGTCATAATTACCGCCGTCAGTCTGCAAACACTTAAAGCCTGCTTTTTCTTTTAGCACTAATTTGTCGCGCCCTGGAACTGTCTTTTACCAGCAGCCATATCTGCATGTGAACTTCGTTTTAAGAGAAAAAATACCTCAATAATGTCAAAACTATGATCAAAGTGCAAACTCGAAAGAGTGTATAGGAATGATTAGGAAGAGATTTTTCAGTTACTTTCTTGTTGAGTGCGTTTTTTCTGCTGCAAATAATTGGCCACCGCAACAAACATTATTGCAAAGGTGGTGGAAAAAAATAATCTGCTGTGAAAATGCTCTCTATCCCCTCAAAGGATTTCTACTTCCTGGTTTTTTATTAATTTTTTTTGGAATAAGCAACAGTGCTTTATGGAAGATTGATTCATGGCCATTTCTGCACTGCACTTATGTACTCGTATGCATGTCAGTATGTCAGTAAGTCAGTGTATCAGCCAATGCAAAGCTACCAGTGTGTGTCAGACAAGAGCAAAGAAACATCTTACGGTCATTCATGTTTTATTTATTTACAGAAAGTGAAGTTAAAAATACACTCAGAGGATAAAAAGAAAAGATAAAGCTTGAGAAAAAAGGAAATATGATTAGGTGCTTTGGTTGACCAGTAGGGGGCCTCGGCTCCTTGCTGTGTTGTCCACAGTCTCCTCCCCCAGAGTGTGAGAGTAGGGATAAGTCGTCCCCTTCAGCATCTAGTGAAGCCATGCAGTGGGCGGCATCTCTCCCATGAGGACAAACAGAGATAGGCTGCTCAAGACACTCCCCTGACTGGGAGTGGTGCAGCCAGCCCTTAGCTCCACCCAACAGGCTGGAGGAGGAGGAGGAACACGGCGCTGCCCGAGCTGATCTCTTCAATCTTCCCCACAGTGTGGAGCAGCCGGCAGCGCGCACACACACTCACACACTCTCACACAGCCACACACACTCACACTCACTCTCGCACACACACTCGTGCGCGCAACAAAGCAGGCAGTCGAGGGAGGCGGGTAATAAAGAAAATCACAGAGGAAAAAAACAGCGTTTGCTGCACCTGGACTTTTCGGATACTGCAGTCTGCCTGGAGTTCGTGGCGTTTCCTGCGTGCCTCGTAACCTCACGGCTCACATCTGGTCCTTCCTGCGGAGGGTTTGAGTCCCATCAGCTGCGCTTGCAGAGATCCAAATCCGACGACTACATTGCCGCTTTGTGCATCCGCCAGACGGGAACAAAGTGTGCAACTGGGATATCTGACAAGCTCCTCTGGGAACCCACGCTGCACCGACTGTCAGAGAGAAAGAGAGAGAGTGAGGAACAAGGAGCTAGATAAATAGAAAGAGAGAGAGAGTCAAAGTCAGGGCATGAGCAGGAGACTAGAAGCCGGTTTTTCGGAGAAGTGATCGCCACAGTGCCCCCTCCTCTTCCCTCGCCTCCTTCCTTCCTTCTCTCCTCTCTCCTGTGCCGCTGCTCCTCTTTCTTCGCGCACACCTCCGCTGGTATCCCATCCTCGTACCTCAGCTCTCCTTCCATCACCTCCTCCTCCCCTGCTCCCGAAGACGGCGTGAAGAGGAGAGGCACCGCGCGCGCACACTTGCCTGTGTGCCGTATCATCTCTCTCTCTCTCTCTCTCTCCATCCTTCCTCTGGCTCCGTCCCTCACACGGATCTAGCCTCTAGCTGCGGAACCACAAGCTGAGGCTTTTTGAGTTGTTGGATCCCACACGCGAGTCTCTGTATCCAGCCAAAGCCAGAAGGATTCCAGCTACATGGGCAAACGCTTGGAACAGCAACCAATGTACCCCCAGTACACTTACTATTACCCTCACTACCTTCAGACTAAGGTAAGATCACCTTGGTTATCCGGTTTTGTGATGTTCTGATTGTCTGCCTCACATGCTTTCTTGCATCTGCACAGTTCTGACAGATTACTGACACACAAACCACATGACCGATATTTGACATGGGCCGCTCTCTGGAGGTGCAAGAGTGGCCGTTTATCAAAAATGCATGCATACACTCTCGCACACAAACACTCATGATCCTGAGATTCTGTCCTCTCAGCTGTGTAGCCTGTGGTGGAGGGACTTGAATAATTGCATCCATCTCTCTAAGCCCCTACACCACCCGGACGTGGAAAATTGATTACTATGGGCTGATCGATAGTGCCTAGATGCTATCGGGGGCAGTGGTGATCTCGGCCTCCCTCTGTAATTCATGAATGTTTTTATGTGGCGCACCCCATAAGAGGCCGGCACTTGTGTAACATGTTTGAGTGAATGAAAGTGGAGAGAGGGCTATGATTGGATCAGAACAAAATAAATGGCTGTCAGAACAAAGGGCGTGAAGATGCATTTGCCTGATCAACTTGGGGTGGGTAAATTACAAAGTGAAAAAGACAAATGTGAGGAAAGAAAATTTATGGAAAGTCTTCCGGAGGAGTTGCTTGCTCAACGTTGGCCAAATATGCAAGCGTTCCCAAAAGACACATGATAAATGGCAATGGCCAAGTCGCTCTCCATCAGCAAGTGTTTACGACCTCTCTCTTTCCCTCCTTCTACCCGTGTTATACTACAGGAATTTAGTAAGCGCTTGGCCTATCTCATCCTTCAAAATCTTAGAGGAGCTTATAGAAACAACTTGATTGACGCCCTTCATCACTAGTCTATATGCGACACTAGCAACAGGCACCGTATTACCCATCAACACACACTCCCCCACTCCTTGTAGCTGCCTTCAAGGTCACGTCAAATTGGATCTTACCCACTTCCGCTGTCTAATGAGTTTCTCAGAGTGTCTCCGAGGGATATGGGGGTTCGTCCAGAGCACCATGTCTTTGTCCTTCTGTTTCGCCGCAACCAAAAGTCCTCACAACGATAACTCACCTTGCTAAATAGGGCCTGTCAAAGAAAATGCATGCATATTCAAAAGGCTCAGAATTGTGCAAAGTATGTTGGGGATCCTGAGCACTATGGCGAACACTGGAGCCTCATGGGTAATGGTCAAATGGGCCAGTCTGGGAATAATTATTGATCTGTAGATTATTAAAGGAGATGGAGGAGGTTTTTTTGGCACTGGGACGGAGTTTCAGATTTCAGATATTCGGTCTTGCTTGTGAAGGATGAGGACCTCATGTGAGCACGGGTCAGCGTGAGTACGATTGCGTGTGTGTGCGTGATTGAGGATGTAAATGGTCTGTTATTAATCTTATTAATCTAGCGTGCTCTCTGAGTGGAGGCATTCCTCCGGGGGAAATCAATCATGAGGGGGAAGAGGGGCAACTGACATACAATCACTGCCCTCGCTCTCTCTCTCTTTCCCTCTCTGCCCCAATAATGCTGTGTACTCTATGAGAGGCAAATGTAAAGCAGGGGAAATTATGATGCGACAGTTAGCTGCTAATGTCGAGAATCTGTAATTCAGTTAAATTATTATAAAGACCCTGGTAGCAATTACATGTAAATGACTTACTTTCATTGAAGTAGGTTCAAAAGGAAATAAAATGTGGCTGGAAATCCATCCATTGTTTCATAATATGGGTCATAGATATCACTGAACATGAAATTCGCTCGAAACAATATCAGCTAGATTTGTTATACAAAGTGAACAGATTGCAAATGCAGATTACATTTCCACTTTTCTTCCTGATACTTTAACAAGAAGGTAGCGTTAAATCTATCTATCTATACCTTAAAACATAACTTCACAAAACTTTAAAGATTTCAAACAAGGATTTGTCAAGACAAAATGTACAGTTTGTCCTGACAAAATATGCTGTTTCGTTTAAAATATAAAATACATTTTATATTACTTTTTATTTTACTTCCTTACAATCAAATTCGAATTGCAATTTTCGAATTACCTCAGTTCAAAGACAACAATTGCACTGGAATAAAAAACAAACAAACAAAAATTTCAATTCAATTCAATTTCAAATGACACACATCCCAAATCAATGGATTCACAATCTAACTCTCCTAATGCAGATATCCACATGGGTGGATATATAAACGTGAGTGTGTTAGCTGAGGTATCCTTGACAGCAGTCATACACCATTGGGATATAAAATAGAATTTAAGGGAGGTAATTCCCCTCTGGTATTGTGTCAACAGAGGCCAGTGGGGCCCCGTCTTCTATTCAATCAATGGCTAGAAGTCAGAGCTTTATGGTGTGTGTGCGCATTGATGTTTCGAAAGAAGGGAAAGGGGAAGACAGCCAGAGCGAGCACTCAAATCCAGAGCTATGAGATTGTGTATGCGAGCAAGCCTGTGTGTGTGAGTGGTGTTCGGTTACACTCTGTGGGGTCAGCTTTATGTACAGCAGAAATAACATCCAGTCGGCCGTTTAAACCTCTCCTCGCAGTGGGAGTGCACACTAACTGCCCTGCAGTGAGGTGACACACGGCTTGCAAGCAACGTTCATGCTGCATTATGGGAATGGTGCATATAGGTGGCTCATTATATTTCCGCTGCTCTCAATGTCATTTAGGATTATTACGTTGTGATATTTACTCCGCTTGTGGATAATTACCAGACTGATGCATCAT
Organism: Enteromius thamalakanensis; assembly: GCA_032357475.1. Taxonomy (NCBI): domain Eukaryota; kingdom Metazoa; phylum Chordata; class Actinopteri; order Cypriniformes; family Cyprinidae; genus Enteromius; species Enteromius thamalakanensis. Next base: position 17,073,804 of record JAUCMT010000032.1, read on the forward strand.
TTTCCTCTAGCGGCACCTATTTTTTAGCACACGGATGAAAATGCTCTCATCTCCCCTCCTCCAAACAACCTTCATCTGAATAATTAAACTCGTTAATGGACAAGCAATTTTCAGGTATCAACGACAATTTGATTTTCGGTATTCATTACCAACACTGTCATTAAACAGGTGAAAGGATAGATTAAAATCCACAAGCACACTCAGCCGTTCCACACACAAATTACTGACTGCAACAAATTGAGTAATTTAGCCTTAAAATATGCTTAAAATTGTGAATAATTGTATGGTTGTTATTTTTTTTTAAATGTGGTTACAAGACAAAGCCTGACTTCTAATCACTTGCCTAGTCCAGCGTTTTCCCTTTGAGAGTACAATAACATTACTTGTAATAGCATTACATGATGTTAGGCTATAATATTGTTTCTAAAAGAAAAATTTGGGTTGTCTTTACTCTATTTTTTTTGCTATTTGAGTTGTTGTTGGAAGAGATCCATAATGACATATGCAGAAACATGAACTTACAAGAGTGCAGGCTTTGTATGCGTGTGTGAATTATACATTTAAACACTTCCGTCGGGAAAGCCTGCACTGTAAAATGCTTGCAGTAAGCGTCTGCCTGTAACCATTGAGTTAGGGATGTCTGATCTGCATAGAGTGCTAAATTATGCTTGTCCTTGTGTAATTTTTCTGTTAGGATTGGAGTGTGCATCAAAGCCACAAATAGGGCCCTATGAATTCAGTTTTATTTTTTTTCCCAACCTTTGTGTTTATTTTTCTGGATTCTGTTTCAATGGTTCAATTAAATTTGAATAATCCAAATCGACGTCAAGTAAATTGATATCATAACGGTTTTTTTTTTAAAAAAAAAAGAAAATTTGCAACAATATTGTCTTATTATTTTGTATCTAAAATAATCAAATGAATGCATTAAAATTTTGATAATTAAATAATTAAAATATAATCAAATGAAAATCCCTTTAATAGAATACAATAGAAGATTACTGTTTAAATTAAAACTTACATTACAAGTTGTGATACTGTGTGAAAACTTTAAGTTTTAATAAACTGTACTGTATTATTCAATTAATTAATCAAAATTCTGTTTTTACGAATTGATTCCCCAGTTCCGTCTACATTTTCCACATTGATGAAATCGTTGGGATGTATCTGTCTTTTCACTCTGAGGTTTCTATTTAATGTTAACCATTGGTAAGTTGCGAGAACAAAAATATAGTGTCACATGACCTTGTTTAGTAGGAAAGCACACGTTAAACTACATCACTAATATTCACAAGAGAAATGGTTTTAAAGGAGGAGGAAGTGACATGTGGCCAGGTATGGTTTCCCATACTAAAAATTTGTGCTCTGAATTTAACCCATCCAAGTGCACACACACAGCAGTGAGAAGTGAACAACCACACACACACACGTGAACCCAGAGCAGTGGCAGCCATTGCTGCGGCGCCGGGGGAGCAATTGGGGGAACGGTGCCTTGCTCAAGGGTTTCACCTCAATCGTAGTATTGAAGGTAGAGGTGAGACCCTTGAGCAAGGCACCACGAATAGGAACAAGCATTCATATTTTTAGTCCATAAATGTTCTTCTCTTTTCCTCCCTATTTTTCTCTCGTCTTCCCTCCCTTTTCCTCTCTCTCTCTCTCCCTCTCCTACTGTGTCCTGGGCATTCTCTCCAGCCATCTGTTCAGAGGGGTGGGGTTCACTCTGAAAAGAGGAACATACTTGGCAGACATACAATCATAGGTGGATAAAAATTTATGCCCAAGATTGTCCTCGTTTCAGGGGTGAAACGCTTTGCATTAGTCACGAACATGAAAAGAGAAGAATACAAAGCGCACAAAAGAGCTGTTTGTAGTAGTAGTTCAAAATTTTTGGCCCATTCTGAAGGTGAAATGTGTTCTAGATTTTCACATCTTGCATCAGAGAGTAATAACTTTCATGCGCATCCAGTAACACAAAAAGAATTCAAGAAGAAACTTTCATTGTCACGATACTGAGTTAAAGTACTTGTACAATAGCACTGATAAAAATATAGTTTTGACTGTACAATCTGATCCAGCGAAATGTGTCAATATACAAATAAATAAATATATATATATATATATTTATTTATTGATTAAAGGAAAAATAAATAATTTTTTTTTTTTTTTATTTTATTGAAAAAATAAATTATATATATATTTGTTTGCAAGAGGAATGCAGACGCAAGAGTTGTGTACTCTTATGAATGCACCTCGAAGGTTGATTCAGAAGAGAGGAAGTAATTGAATAAAGTTGTTATTTTTGTTTTCTTTGCACACAAAAAGTATTCTCGTAGCTTCGTAACATTACTCTTGAACTGCTGATGTCATACGGTCTATTTTAACAATGACTACCCTGGTCCTTGATTGTGGTAGTTGCGCAGGATTTTGCTAAGTTCAACATGTCTCTGGAACAACATTGTGATTAGCCAATCAGATTTAAAGAACCAGTTTATATTTTTTGTAAAGTTTAGGCTTACAATTAGTCTTTGGTGCTTGTGCATCAGTGTCAGTCATCTATCATTAAAATGATTTTAGGCATTACTCATGGGTAAGATTAGGTTAAGGGGTGGAGATATGGTCAAAACTAAAATTTTGGATTAAAATGCAACATCTTACTCGGCAAAATCAGAATGCACTGGTAGTTGCATTGCTGTTTATGCAGGGTCTTGGATTTCATAAAAAAATCTTAATTTGTGTTTTAAAGATGAACAAAGGTCTTAGGGATTGATTATGAGAATTATCAGTTTTGGGTAAACTATTCCTTTAACTTCTACAATTTAAAAAACTGGCAGCACAGGGAATGTTTGCATACTATCAACTTTTACAAAATGTAACATATGAGACAAAAAAAAAGAAAGAGAGAGAGAAAGAGAAAGAGACTCACCACAGCACTAGCATTAGCACAGCTATTTCTCATTTAGTGACAAAACACACACCAAAGCCTTCATGTGGCCGCCCACAGTCTAAGCTCCACAAGGGTAACCACAAAAACTCATGACAGATACTCTTCTAAATCACTAAGCAAACTGCACATTTACCACAAGCATACTTTTTCCTTTAATCAAAAACACATAAAATCATTCATTTTAATTAGATTTTAAACTTTACGCTCCTGAATGAGTCTCTTGCAAAGCATGCTAGGAACTTAAGTTTCCTCTAGTGTTAAGTTTTAGTAAATGTCAACAAAAAGTGATTCATGTAGTTTTAACCTCGAAGGATTATGGTAACTTCCACTTTACAAATTCAAGTGAATTGAAAATAATTAAATTTGTTGTCGCAATGTTTAAGAATTGTTAAAAGTATAGTTATTAAAGGTATAGTTCACATTTAAAAATGAAATTCTGTCACTGACTCATTCTTTTCAAAAGGGTTCAACTGTGAGTATAATTAAAGTACGACGACTTTCATGGTATGCAGAAACAAACAGATACATTTTTCCATTTTTTTTATCTTTATTCCCTAAAATAAGAAAGTTATAGAATATTATAAAACAATTTGAGGGTGAATAAATAATGGCAGCATTCTTTTAAAGGGTTAGTTCACACAAAAATGGAAATGTTGTGATCATTTATTCACTCCTGTATGAGTTTATTTCTTATGTTGAACATAAAAGATGATATTTTAATAAATGCTGGTAACCAAAGAGTTGATTGTCCCCATTGACTTCAATAGTATTTCTTTCTGTACTATGGAAGTCAATGAGGACCAAAAACTATTTGGTTTTTCAAAATAGCTTCTTTCGTGTTTCACATAAGCACTTACAGTATACAGGTTTAGGAGTGAGAAAATAATTCATTTTGGGTGAAATATTCCTTTAAGCAAATTGAATAAGTAGCAAAAAGTCATTTTCTGAGTGTGTGGAATAGAGACAGACTTATAAACTAGACTAAGAGGTGCAATAGTTAAAAGTCATTAAAAGTCTCTTCTGCATGTGTATCTGGTCACTGTCACCTTTATTTGGAACTAACTGCAAGCACTTCCAGTATTCATCCATGACTAGCACTCACGTGTGGTCCAAGCTGTAATGGGGCGATCTGAGCTAGCTAGTTGGTTTCTGTGGGCTTGAGAGAGCCAGAGGAGAAAGGCACCGGTCCTGAGGTAATGGCCCTGCTGCATTTTTAATAGAGGACCACTTTGTAACAACCCGAGCCTGATGGATTCTCCCCTTTTAAGGGCCCTGCCATTTCTTTTTTACACACAGCTTGCTTTTAGGCCACTGGCGTAAGTGCTCGACAAAGCCTGTGTTCAGGGATAAATGGTCGAGAAGGAACGAGCCAAAGCCGTGGAAGGCTGCGGCAACACAGGGACTCATCGACGTTTTACCGTCGGCGTCCAATCCAGTTCCTCATTGACGCTGTCGCTTCTAGGCTTTGCCTCGTTGCATCTTCGAGATGAGCATGATTTTAGTTAGACGCTGAGCGTTCAGCTGTAAATATAGATCTGCTGTGGATTCTGGAAGAGGATACTGTTTTCTCGGGGAGCAGGGGTGTGTTTGATTTGGGATTTTAGAACGGATCAATCATCTAGATGTAAAGGGTGACGCATGACGCCATCGTCAGCGGTCGCGCGTGCATGTGCGTGTATATGAATCTGGTGGTTTAATGAGCTTCGAGTTGTAATTAGCGGTCGGGAAAGCTGCTTTTGCTATGAATTCACACTGAGCGCAGAGGAACAGCCGGTGCAGCTTGGCTTCAGTCACAAACGATAACCACTCGATTTCAAGAAAAAGAGGAGGGTTGTTGGTGGCAGCCTGCTCCTCCTTCACAGTGTAGTGCCTTTCAGCCGCTCCTGTCATCTTTTCATCCGCCCCTCCAGTGCGTTTTCATCTAGAGACTCATTGGAAAGCGTTTCCCCCTGAAAGCAACCAAGGACAGAGTAGGCAACGTAAGGTGTCATAAATCATTGAGAACATGCTACTCATTCCACGGACCCCACCCCCATGCCCTCATCTCCAGCCCCAACCTTTTACATGTCATGAAAAGTCCACGCACTACACACACACACCTCTCCAGTGTCAAAAGAGCCTGCTATAATAATATACAGCTACAGCCATTCTAACCCACCATAACTGTATCCAATTCTCCGCGGTCTGACTGAAAATCCGGCCCCAAAAAGGTACATTAAAGACCGCTCTGGGAAAGGCCATTTGTTTTGGCCTCGATTTCAAACCACTGAAGACCGTAACGATGCCATCTGAAAGGACCCGTCCCTTCCTTCACTTCCCTATTGGATAAAGACACTTTGGGGTCTCGAAAGTGCCCTGGGAGCGGGTGATGATTCAATAAAGATTTCCCCAGCCTGCGGAGACTGCTCGGAGTTGGCATAGCGGCTAGCACCCTGCCTGGGATTAGCTTATGTAAACAGTGCTTTTGTTGGGTTTCGGTTGAATTCATTTGCTCGCCCCATGTGCTTTTATCAGGATAATTTGTGAGGCAGACGCTTAAAGACTTGTCCAAACATATCCCCAGGCTCAAGGCTAAATACAGAGCTAGTAATGACACTCAAACGTGTGGCGTGCTCTTTTTCCAGACTTCCCATCATGCTAAATGTGGCCGCTGAGGTCACATGTTTCCTATTGAATGTCAAGGTGAATCACAGCTTTAATGCATACCAGAGCTTTGCAAAATTCTGGATTGAAGAACCTGCGCCCTTTTAAATTAAAAGGGTGAAATTTAATTTAATTGGCCATACCTCAAAGGAAGTAGAAATAAAATTACAGGAAGTGGAATTTGCGATGCAGAGAAACAAACAATTATTAGCATTTTGGGAAATTATGTATATAAATGTAATAAATATAAATAAGCATTTAAAGCTCTTCTTTTTCATAAATTTTAACACTATACTTAATTAATTTTTAATAATTGTTTGACTTGTTTTCAAGTAATAAAAAAATCCTTGAAATTGGATAAAGTTAAATGAATATTTAAATACTTAAGTGCAAATATCAGACAATTCAATGAAACTAATTACACTTGTATTAAAAATACATTCTAAGAAAACGAGTTTTAATATCTTGCAGTTGTTTCAAGGATTTTTAGAAGCATATGCATTTCAAAAAAATAAAATCTTTCTAGTAAAAAGAAAATGTGCAGCTGTCTAAAACTTATAAAACTTTCACAATTTCAAACAATCTCAGATTTAATATCAAATTGCAATTCTGCATCTCATCTGCTATACCTAAAATTCAATTCAATTTAAATCTGAATTTGAAACCACATTCTCAATTCTAAGTGCAATTTAATTCACAACCCTGTTGAATTCTATGATCAAGATGTCCACCTGAGGTAAAGTCTATTATAAAAATGGTGATGATTGCCCTATGCTCTCATTTATCCATTTGTTTGTACGTGACTAATATATCCTCAGCTGGTCTGTGGTGGGTTCAGTGAACAGCTGTGCTTGTTAGCCATGGTAAGCTTGAAGGCAGGAGCCTCTGCTTTTGATGGTTGAGTTCACTTGAGTGCGTGGATGCTAGAGGTGCTAGGTGGTGGAGAAACCAAGCCTGGACTTATTAGCTGAACTATCTGTCACACAACAGCACCCTTGATTGCAACTCCTAACGCTCCTTCAAACATAATTAAAGAAATAAAGACAGATAAGTCAGAGCTGTGGCTTAGGGGTTAATGCACAAGCTCTAGGCAACTAAAGTTCAAGTCTCTGTACTGTCTTAAACACATATTATTGCTTTTTTATGATTTATGGTTATTTGTTTTTTCAGTCTTTTTTTTTTTAAATTAGTATATTTATAATATCTGAATATATTTTCGAATATAATTTATTCCTGTGATCGCAAAGCTGAATCTTCGGCATCATTACTACAGTGTTCTAGACCACATGATCCTTCAAAAATCATTCCAATATGCTAATTTGTTGATCAAGACAGGTTTCTTTTTATCAATGTTGACAATGTTTAGATTTTTTATTATTTTTATATAACTGTTGTACATTTCTTTAGAATTCTTTGATAAACCAAGTGTTCAGAAATTAGTTTGTAATGCAAATCTTCGTTTGTACTGTCACATTTGTTTATTTCAATGAATTAATTTCTTTCAGGACAACCTAAATTCTAGAGATTAAAATCAAATCTCTAGTTTTGTATCGTAGAATTTTGGATACTGTGGTCCAGTTTAAAATATAACTCCAGAGGAGAAAGCTGCACGTCTTTTCTCAGCAGAAACAGCTGAGAAGGAAGTCTCTATTTGATGTCGATATAATCTCATTGCCAGGAAAACAATGGAGATGTTATTAGAAATCTCATTTGTGATTGTTACTTCCTGTGGCTCCCTCCCTTTTCTTCTAGTCATTTCCTGTCTCCTCGCTCACCGTCTCTATTAGCGAAGTCGCAAAAAAAGCACAGAGAGAAAGCCAGAGAACGAACAAGACAAATGCATAAAGAAGTGCAGAAGACAGGAAGTAGAGGACGCAGTCCTGACAGGATCCGCCCTAGAGATGCTACAAACAACGTGACCTCATCTTTTCAGCCCCAGCAAACTAATCGGCCTACACGCACACAATAGCTGATTCGATGTGTCTTTTTAAAAGTTTAGGCAGAACCGGAGCACTTTACCGTCTCATGTGCTGCATATTTTATTAGCCTCTCCAGTTTTATGAATGATTAAGCTCCTTTGTGTGCAGCCAGGTCTTACCCTCAACTAGAGCGTGCGTGTGAACCGCTTTTTCAGTGCATGCGTATCTCTTCATAATGCTCTATCGAAAACAATGGGCCCCTACGGACCTGCACTGCCCAGCGTCCCAGGGTTTTACCCTTCTCGTCCTTTTGTGCTAGCGTGCCTTTGTTTGAAATGCTGGCCCAGACTTTTCCCTCTGCACCGAGATTGTATTTCCCAATGCTGGACGCCGGGATGAGATGCATTTAGCTGGCTAAAGTGGTGCTAGGCACAAAAAAAACAAGTCTTTTGTAGAGGCACAAGCGCTTTCATCTCACACTGCGGTAGCTAGAAAACAGAAGGGCCTTTGGGGGAGGATGTTAAACTTTAAAATGTCTTTTAAACTTTCCGACGCCCGCATCTATATTCTGCTACAGTCTGTCTGACTTCCATCAGCTTCCTTTTCTGTCAAAAAAACCATCTTCCACTTCAAAAAATAAGGTTAGACACACACCATTCGCAGTCTCTGATTGGGGTGTCATTATTTCCGCAAGAAACAGTGGGTCGCTTTGACAAATAGGTGTGAGAGGAGAGAGGACACGGGGCATGTCAGGGATGGCTTGCTAATGGCTCTGCGGACACATTCCATAGGAGGACGTGTGTACCTGTGCACCGCACACCAACTTCACACTAATCATCTCACTCACAGCTTAATGGCCCACATTTGTTTAAAGAAAACAGGGATGCCCGTACAAGCCAATTAGAGAGCGTATTGACATTCATGAAGGGATGTCTTTCTCTTTTGTGTGGGTTTGTGGGTGGTTGCGTGTCTCTTTGGATGACCGTGTGATTGTGGAGTTCGGATTGAACTTGCGGACGCCGGAAGGCAGGTCACAATGAGAGGTCGGAGAGAGTCTTGGGTCACAGTCACTCTAACTGTCCGATGCTAATTAGACTGCTAACGTGCACGCAAACACACACACACAGAAGTACATCCTAGCCCTACTAATGAGCCTATCACTGTCTAAGAGAAGCATCTCATATCTCTCTCACACACATGTAGTGCATCAGAGTGAATCAGACACTTAAGATTCGATCGGAACATTGAAACACGAGAAGCCGAATTCCACAAAGAGGCCTCAAGACAACAGGAAGTCATAAATCGGCCGATGAAACATTGTTGCCTACCTCTGCAGATCCAACAGACATTGTCACAGGACAGGTTGTAACATTAACACAAAAGAGAATCCTATTAAGAATGTTGGATGGATCTCCATCCCTCAATTCAGGACCAGACTAAAAATTCCTGACGAGACCTTTAACCCTGGGTTTCACAAATACTGCCCTCACATTCACAGAACTGGCACAAAACTGCCTTTTCATGTCTATCCAGTGCACTAAACTAGACTTAAATCATTGATATGCATAACTGCATATATTATATGTAACCCACACCTTGGAACTACTGTATCATGTATCACAACTGTATACTGTATCTCAAACACTCATTGTATAGGTATTTTGAGTAACTACTGAATGGCTTATAGTTTAATATTTGTGTTTGGTATGGTTTTGCTTCAATGTTCTTGCTTGAAAAGTTTCTTCCCTCCAATTCTTATTCAAGAAATTCAAGTTATATTCTGCAAGAGCGGGAAAATTCGAACCATGTAACTGATAAGATAACATTTGGATTTATGATTTGGGGAGGAGAAATATCGCCACACCCTGAGCTAGAATGATTAAAACACGATTTTGGGATGTGTCCAGAGATAAGTTTTAAATGGTCAAGAAGACATGATTCAAATTATTCTCGTAGAATGGTTTTAAACTATTCTGTTAGCCTCAGCTTTTGTAGCCTGGTTTTTAAAACTTTGCTCTTTGCCATCTTTTGCGTTCTTTAAGAGCCGCTCCATGTGCACGCCTGCTGCTGCCTAGCCATGATGAGAAGAAGGCCCAGACTCTAGTCTTTCTGCAACTCATATGAATGTGTGAATGCTTGTGTTTATGTGTTAGTTTAGTTTATGTGTCTTAGGTTTATTCAGCAAAGTCATATTTATAATTGAAAAGAGAAGTATCTTGTGTTTTTTGCTTGCAAGTTAAGGTCTTAAACTGACGATCTTGTTACTGTGCTTATTAATAAGTGTGTTTAATGTGTTTACACTATTATAATCTGGATTTTAATATCCAATTTGTTATACGGCTCGTTCACTGAATCACAGACCAACCCAGTGAACAGCTGTAAAACAGAGATTCTGTTATAGACTCTTATATGATTCTTATTAGATTTTTTGTTTTGAGCTAAAATTTGCTTATACACATGCACACACGCATAGCCTAATGGGCCTGCTCACTTACTGCCCTCTCCTCCCTGATGCACGACACTCAAACTATTAAGTGCTGCAGATGGTCTGCTAGAGGAATTCACAGAAGACCAGTGTCTGCAGCTCAACCTTGGCCTTACACAGAACAGGAGTAAACAGGTTCTGTTAATGGATATGTATATAAGATATACAATGTATAGGGATAATTCGTCAGTGTTGCTTAAATGGCTCATCTGAATGGCTTTCTTTCTATATTGGAGTAGAAAAGGTGAATTTCTGAATATCCTGGCCAGGTCGAAGTGAATCAGTGCATGGGCTGCCAAGCTCAAAACTGATAAATAAGCATAAAAGTTGTCCATACATTCCACATGGGAGCTTTGTGTGAGGTTCATACAGAAACACAGGTGTGTGTCAATTTTAATGAGAGAAGCAGTGATTCAAAACTTTTTAGATCCATCATTCATTCTGCTTTTGTGAACTGATCTAAAAGTCTAAAAAGGTTCATAATGGACAACCAAGCAATTGAGATTCAAAAAGATCATGAATCATTAGTTTGATTTAAATCTTTCTGGATATCACAAAACTGGTCCAAATGATTTGTTGCTGAATTGGACTGTTCTGGATCTCAAGTTTAGCTCACTAACTCTGTGATCCAGTTGCAGTGGTTAACATATCATTGGAATGAATAATGGTTAAGAATCTGTTCTTAAAATGTGACATGTTCATTACACAAAGTTGCTTTTTACCAGGAATGCAGTACCTTCACAATATTAAAAATAACATGGTATGCTGATATATACAAAAAATAAAAACTGCATATAGGTTTTTTTTTTGAATGGCTGCTGGTTTGAGCTAGCTTAATTTGGTAATAAGCTGGTCTTGAGCTTGGTTGGTTCTTAGTTGGACCAGCACCTGACCAGCTCAAACAAGCTGAATAACATACCAGCATATGATGGGTTTTTTTTTTCAACAGCACTTAATGATTACTACTGTAAATACATGTACCATTGCCTTAAAATGGTCCTTCAAAGAATTTCAAGAGGATTCTATCACAGTACTATCATACAAAACCCATGGTACTTGTCCAGAAAACCGTGGCACTCATGCAAATACATGCATAAGCAAATATAGACTGATAGACAGACAGACAGTCAGATACTGTAGATACATAGTTTGATCAAAGAAAGTATAAAACAGAGGGATATAACATAAGCTCTTCTCTTTCCTTTAAAAGAAAGGCCACAAGCTGTCTATCTCTCACTGCCAGCCCAGTTAAACTCCTCACGCCTGAGCTGAGCTGGGTTTGCATAATTCAGCAGGGTGGGCAAATCCAGATCTACAGATTATCATGGCTAACAGCACAAAGGCACATGAGAGCTAGACTAAAGATAAAAAACAAGCGTTCACACACTGTGCATTGCCATGTCTGTATCTTCTGTATTGATTACGTCCCTTTATAGCCAATGAAAGTGCTGTTCACACACTGTGCACACAAATTACAGCAATTAGGTCTGTTCTAGGCCACATTTCAGATTTCATACAGCTTTCTGTCAGTTTTGAAACTTTTCAAACCACACCGAAACGCTGTTTGACTTGATTCTCTGTCATACCGGCTTGATATTCTGTCATCTCGTAGCACACACTGCCAATCCTTTTTTCCGCTGCCTTTTAGCGTTTCAAGCAATTCAATTTTATCTCAGCCTTACGAAAGGATCGTCACACAATTTTTTTCCAGAGAATTTTATTAAAGGTCTTAATGGAGGACGCGGTACTGCTGTTGATTATAGCAAAGAACCTGAGCTACCTGAGGCAAATCTAGTCTCCAGAGCAGGTTTTAGCGTAATAGGACAGAGAATCTTCAAAGCTGAGAGTTCTCACAGGCGACAGCTCTGGTTTTTGCACAAAAGGAAAAGCTTCCTCTGGTCTCCACAGATGTTATCTGGTCAAATTGGTTCTGGTCTTTGTCAAGAGTGTGCTCCTTTTTGAATATACGGCGGGTGTCTGTTGTAAATACCTCACTGTTTCCATTGTGGTCCTGGTTTGTGTTGAACATTGACTTAGGAATTAATCCAATATGAGGAGAAGGTCAGATTGTGGACAGGATGCTGTACAGAACAGATTTTGTGGGGCTGCAGCTCTTTGTATCAGTCAAAATCTTAATGAGAATCATTATCGTGCAAAATGTTCTTAAAGAAACAGATCACCTAAAAATGAAAACTCATTTCGTTCCAAACCTATATTCGTATGTTTGTCATCCACAAATAATGAATGCACATAGTGACCACATCTGTTAGGACCAACAATCCTCCAAAAGAGCACAGGAGTCTAGCTTGGGCTCTTATGTAGCCATTTTTTGTGAAGGCAAAGACGTGATGATTAATAATGGTCCCTTCCATTGGGTTGAATCTCAAGAACTGCTCATTGAAGACTTAATAGCCATCTGTTAAAAAAGTTTGATATTGATAATCATGTTTTCCAGTAAGAATTATTTTAAAACACAATATAAATTCTTATCTACAGTAATAATAAATACGATACATTCAAGACTGCACTAGACTCGTTTTGATAGATCTTCTATGATGCAAAAGTTGTCACATCAATATGTCAATTACTTCATTGCCAGATTTTTAGATAAAGAAGATAAATTCTTGAAAACTAGTCTTAATATCTTATTTTTATTTCAAGGATTCTAAAATATTTTAACTGAAAATACCTTCCTTTATTAAGAGTGAGATTTCTTTTTTGCAGTATGATCAATATGACAGTCTCCTGTGAAGATCTAAATCAGTCATAGTGCTTTGGAACAACATTCGAGTGAGTAAATAATGCCAGGATTTTCATTTCAGTCGAAATGATTCCATTTAGGCTTTGCAAAATGAAATGCAGCGGCAGTTGTCATCAAAGCAAATCACGCGGGTCCTGGCCTCTGGTTCAGGTACAACAGTTTGAGAACCGTCTGACATGCAAAGGTGTATACTTTCCAGCTCTTTGGAGTGAATTCCTTGCAGGCTGCAGACACAGCTCGAGTTGTTCCAGGTGGGTTTCAATTTCAAATGCATTCTCTCTCTCTCTCTCTTGAGTGGAGTGCTGCTCTCTCGCCCTCACGTTGAGCCAGCTTTACTGGAAACCAGCTGCAGAGAGACTCCCAGAGGTGTGTGTGTGCCAGGATCACCCCTTACCACCAATTAAACCGCACAGTCTTTTCAAAGAATCAATTATTAATAACAAGAGGTACTTCACAGGGGCCTGCCTCTCATGTAATTTCCTTCTTTCCCTCATGTCCTTTTTGGGTCCTTTATCCCTCTTTCTTTCACTCCATCACCGTTCTGAATCGTTTATGCATCCCTCCCTCTCTCCACCCTGCCTTCTTGCGGCACGCAGACTTTTCTCAGGTAACACTGCTGCATTCCAGAAGAGGACAATGATACGACCGCATTGTGCTAGACACGCAGAGCTCTAGGAAAATCCCCACCCTTGCTTTAATGATGTTGCAAAGGAACAGCGTGCCATCTACTTCTGTAACCTGATCAGCGCATGTGTGTGTACTGCGAGCTGATGCACTGGAGCAGTATACGGCTCTTATGGTGCAGTGTTCGACTAAACAGCACTATCATGCTCGGCGCAACTCCTAATGGTTATAGCGGAAAGAGGCCTGGCTCAAGCGGATGTCCGCCGCCTGTACCATAATTGGCACTTAGACAGTAGGAAAGACAGCGAGGGCCGGGTTAGTACATTCTGGCAATCACCCGCGCATACCGCACAATTGTTATTATGCACGAATAATTGGATTTTTCTTTTTATTTGTGTCATTCTATTCCCTTCACTCCCACACTTTTCCATCAAGCGTTTAAAGCAGACAGGCCACATTGACGTTACACCAAGTCTCAACCCTGATTATTTCTATGAATGATCACATTGTGTCCAGCAAACACAAATATCTCAAGAGATAATTACATTGAGTGGGTGGACAAACAACACTGAATTGAAAACAGAAAGAACACTGTCCGTCCCACTTCAGATTGTGTTCACAGGTAAAAAAAAAAAAAAACAACAGCACAGGCTTAAAAAAAAAAAAAAAAAATCTGGCATTATTTACTCACCCTCATGGTAGGTCAAACCTGCATGGCTTTCTTTCTAATGTGGAGCACAAAAGAATTTCCCTTGCCATGGTTATCAATATAATGAAAGTAAATGTAGACTGGAGCTGCGGAGCTACAAAGCTGATACAAGCAAAATTGTGCATACAACTTCTGCACTGTATTACAAGTAGTGCTATCAAACGATTAATCGTGATTAATCACTTCCAAAGTTTTTGATTGCGTAATATTTATTATGTATATATAAATACACTAACATACATTGAGTATATATTTTAAAAATATGTCTATACATCATTTATATTTTAAATAAATGTATGTAATATATAAATATATCATATTTTTCTGCAATATTTACATGCATGTGTGTGTGTTTATAAGCACACATATATTACGCAAACAAAACCGTCTCAGTTAATAATTTCCAGTAGGCTGTTGCGAATAATTCAATGAATTATAGTTTAAGAATCAAATTAATCATTTCAAAGGATTCTGTAAATTGGATCAAATAGCACAAAACACTAGAGCAGACATTTAGAGAAAAATTCAATTAAATTTAGAGAAAAATTAAAAATAAAACAGACTGTCCTTCACAGAAAGTTTTCGTAAGAATACTAGACAACAGCTCATTTGTGGTGCCATATAAATCAGGTTATCTAGCATTATGACAAGAATTAGACAAGGACGGGAAGGTGGATGTGCCGCTAATTATTTGTATTCCGCAATCTAATAACAGAGCACATGATATATTGTAACATGACATCCTGTCCGCTTCATATTATGCATCCGTTGTACATGTGTTCGGTGCGTGGACTCTACATGGGCTAAGAGATCATCTTAGCTTGCTCACGTCCTACGCCTGGACCACAGCCACGTCCTTGAGTGTGCGCTCTGACACAGCAGCACCCTTGTGGATCTCCCATCAGCGGCCGCACACCCACGCAACACTACATGCGTCACATCGCACCGCCGCAGGACATGCATCTATGAGGCTGAACTCTAATGCAGCCTTGTTTAAAATCTAAAATCATCAATAGAATATTTACGAAAAATAATGGTCTCCCTAATGAGTGTCAGGTTGGTGAGGTTTAGGTTTGGATGGTTAGCATTACCCTGCAAGTCCCTGCTGGTAGATCTTGTAACTAAATTAAATTAAAAGGGTAAAAATAATAATTTTTTGCATTAATGGATATTTTCTTTTATTTATTTTTATTTTAGAGTAACATTTAAATATAAAAACATTTAAAAATATATAATTTTAATTAAATGCATATGGGCCAAAGAGGAAGAAAGGTTCAACCCTAAAAACAATAAGTGTAAAATTGCTTTAAAAAGGTCTTCCGGTGTCGCATGCACTTTTACAAGCGCAACACAACCACCCTACAATGATATAGATCCACCTAGTTGTCTTTTTTTAATTTAATAAAAATAAGTTGCCCCTTCTGAAATCAAACGATTCTCAAATGCATGTCAGTGTGGCATCACACTGACAGAGGACACTCCCACAATAGTTGATTGAGGGCAGCGTGTCACACAGACAGAACTGGTGTTTTACCTCAGACCCGTCCTGAGTGAGCCGTCATCAGACCGAGACACAGAGACAAGCAAGACTCCTAAACGATTGAGGTGTTTTGTTGTTGAATGCATTAATGAACATAGCAGTAGTGATTTACTCCCGACAGCTGAGTGACTGAAGGCAGAAGATTAACGTTATGTTTGGTTCTGAAGGGAAACGCCCCCTTGATCAACCGAAATGCATTTATGTTCGCAAGAATCATTCATGATCCAGCCTCACCTAGAGAAGCAGTGAGTATAATGTCTTTCAATGAATCTTTGCAAATCGCCTTTTCTTAACAACGTGCTAATTAGCAAGTTTCACTATGAAAACGGCTAAAAATGATCCTCTGAGAGCGTCCGGAAAAGAGGGGCGGAGTCAGCGGAGCTTGTGAAAATTTAAAGGGGAAGTACACAGAACAGAGTGATTTCAAAAGAGCTGTTTATCACAGGGTAAAATTAGCGTTTTTAAAACTATCTTTGAGAAATTTTAATACAAACTATTTTCTAAACTTTCCATTAAGACCCTAAATAATCATATAAGCTAGTTGAAAACTGGGTCTGTATGACCCCTTTAAAGTTTTTGAATTCCTGCTTAACATGAACAAACATAAAAAAGCATAAGAACAGCAATGACTTTACACAGCAAAAATCTTCCAGGTTTGAAATGATTGAATTAGATTATGATTATTTTAAATGCAACATGATGTAATGGCAACGTAATCAGTTACTACAGATTTTTATTTATTCATTTATTTTTCTGTCGGCCGTCAGAGATTATATGGAGTTCCCTGGTGCAGTCTGTGTGTGTGGTTATATTGCCAGACAGTCACACACACTAAAGGTAGACTGTAACCAAGGTGACAAGGCCAGGCATGGGCAGCACAGCAACTGTCACAGCCCTTACATGTCCCGTAGTGGCAGCACCTAAAAAGCTACCAGTCACCACGCATCTCCAAACAACCTCTCCAACAGTCAGGAAAGATCCAGGCCTTGGTCAGGTGGAATAACAAAGCAGGACAAGAGAAGATGATGCATAGAGGAGAAAGCCTGTACTTTGGGTTTCATGAGCAATTACAGGCAGCTCAGCATGGATTTCATTCCTTATATTCACCAAAAGGATCAACACAAACCTACCGCTTCTTCTGTTGTCTTTGTCAATCTTATTTACTGTTAAGTAGACCTCCACTTGCCTGGTTTCATTTCTTCATGGTTTTCTATTTTTCCCCCCTCGTTTCTCATGAAGAATTCAATAGGATACGCGTTTTAAAAGGCGCTAAAAACTTTGGAATGCCTCTGCGCCGCAACAGTAAAGAACACTGCTGACAGCTAGCGAAACATTATTTATCTCCTGTCACATCTTAAATGCAGATAAAAGTCAGTTTGGCTGAGAATAATAGCCTGTGTTCATTGTTCCCTCCTTTTGTTTTTCATTTCATCGTTTGTATTAAAAGCAGACAAAGAGCTCCGTCGCTTCTCTCCAGTCACTTGAAAGGTTGGATTATCATCTTGGCTTTGACAGGAGAAGCGTTCTAATGAAGAGACACTCTAGTGAGGGACTCTAGTGTGTGAGCGAGGAAGAGACGCGCTGCATTCATAGCCCTTCAAATACTGTCTGTCCATTTCATCATGCCTCCCTCTAGTGAGACTCATGAGTCTGAGAGGATTGCCGCTCGGTATTAAAACTTCACACTTAAACTAGCCCACTGGAAAATTGGAGCATCTCCTACTCAAAGCTGACATTAATTCACTCTAAAAAAGAAAATTCTGTCATTATTTACATGTGTGATATTTTATGTATGTCAAGCATAAAAGCAGATAGTTTCTATACTGTTGAGCACATTTATGGATATTTATTTTATCCTTTTTTGATGCTTAAGATCCCCTGGTTATTGTATGGAAAAGAACATCTCAGACATTCTACTAAATTTCTTCTTGTGTTTTTGATGGAATAAATCCTACAATTTTGGAACAACATGAAGATGAAAAAAATGTGCCTGAATTTGATTTTTATGTTAACTAATGCTTTAAAACTTGCTGTTTAAACATGTTTTTTCCTTTCCTTTAACTCAACAAAATAATTTAACTTAATTGAAGTTATACACAACATTAATCATTAAAAATTAATATATATTTCATATACACATGAACAGTGTTATACACTGTCTATGTATAAACAATAATCTTTTTAGAATTTAATGTTATTTTGTTGTATATTATTATTGAACATTTTTATTAATTTACAATTCATTTTATTAAATCACAGTGATTAATTTAGTACCATGTTTTTGTTTAGTTCTCCTGAATGAAATGAATTGTATAAATTACAATATTACATTTCATTACAATGTTCCCATCCCTGTCTTTGCCATACTTTCTCGCCCTGTGTGAGCGCTGCGCCATCTCTGCACAACTCACAGTAATCGCTCTGTAAGCACTTTATCAAAAACGCTTGTTCTTTTGGTCTTTTTTTCTGCTTTCTTGTTGTTTTGTTGTTCTGATTTCCCCCCCTCTCCTTTCCCTGTAAAGAAAAAGAACAGTCCTGACACTCATTAAAAAAGGAAAAAAAGGCAAAACATCAAGCGGGGAAAAGCGAGCCCGTCTCTGCTCAACCTGCGGTCACAAAGCCGTCATCCAGAAGGAGACAAGCTTGTTAGCCACCACCCCCCACCATCTACCTTTCTCGCGTTTTCTTTATACTTTTTTTATTCCTCACATATCATCCCACATGAACACAATCAATTATAGATCAAATATAAGTCAGGCTTTAATTTAGTTTACCGTTACATCTTTCTTTAATTCTTACCCTCTTTAATGGGCTATAAAAGCAAAAAGATCTGAAGGAAAAACACTGAGAGTCGGTACAGTGAGTAAAATAGTTGCAAGATAAATCTGTAAAAAGAGCATTGGATTTAAGGTCATGCCTTCTAAAAGCAGATCTAATAGCGCACACACACAAGTGACATACAGTATCCATAGTTTTGCCATATAAAATATGGATGATGGGGCTATCATCTAGTTGTATTTAGTTCTTCAAGCATGACTAGGGTTTATAAATCCAAAATCACAGAGACGGTTTGAGTGTGTGTGTGTGTGTATGGTACAGTACTCATCTCCCTTTCAGTTCTCCAGCTGTTTTGGTATAGCCAGAGATAACACCATAACGTCACCCCATCTCATCCTCCAGCTGTCCCTCCTCCCTCTTTTTGTTCATCCTCCTATCCCCTCCATCAGTCTCTCATTCATAATTTATCAAGTAGGCTTTTTTTCTGCAGACACAATCAGAGTGTGTGGCAGTGCAAACACTCTCTCCTGTTACCCGTTAGCCTCTTCCTACACCAGCAGGAAACAACTATCAATACAGACAGGAAGTGAGAGCAAGCACTGACCCTTAAATGACACCTTAATGTTTCTCTCTCTCTCTTTCTATCTCTCTCTCTCTCTTTCTCTCCTCTCTTTCTTTTCATTCCTCAAAAACATACACTTACACAATAAGGTGAATCTGTCACTGAGGATTTTGTTTATTTTGAAAGCCAAAGCTCTCTCTTTGTGATTGTCTTTACACCCTTCACACACACTTCAAGCACACACACACACACACACACACACAACCACAGGTGAGGTTGTCCTAGAGTGTCACATATCCCTGAGCTGGATGGTTCTTCAGTACTGCTGTGTTTCCATTGGCCCTCTGTGTAGCAGCCTTGATGGCTAAATAGGAGGACAGGCAGGCGTTCAGTGACGGTACAGTTACAGAACATTCATATCCTATAAAGTGAGATGGTCACCAGGAAAATGGCACACATGGTTTTATTCTTTTAGACTGGTGTGTAATGTAAAATTACCTGATTTATATATATATATATATATATATATAATGCAAATAATACTGAAAACTGTGGCCAGTTATTTTCATAGAGACATCCTTTCTTTGTTTACTCTGCTATTAGTTGGGCCTGTCTGGAAAAAAAAAACCATATGATTCGAGGTGAAGTATGATTGTGGAAAAAGAAGTGCACTTAATTGTACTTCAAATATGTACTTCAAAATATAAAGTATTTTAAAAACTGGACTAGCAGATAATATAATGTTAATGAAATGAACACTTTCCTTACTATTTTTTTTTTTACTGTAAAATTCATTTAAAATTGTATCTTTTGAAATGCTTTAAAGAAGTATATGTATTTGTTGTGTTAACTAACGTATTCAAGCACATGCAACATACTTTTTAGCATGGTAGTCCATGTATTTTGAAATTGCATTCATAGTTACAAATGCGTAATTCGCTTAGCTGTACAGTTAAATTACAGTTAATAAAACTAACATATACGGTATGTATATCAGTATATTTACCATTTCACTAATTATAATTCAAATACAGACGTAATTATAAAGAATTGTTATTAAAGTACTGCTAACTAAATAAAATAATGACATTTAAAATAAAGGTTACACTTTACATGGACTAACAACAGAAACAAATGTATTGCTCTGTTCTGGTGTGTGTTTGTGTGTTAGGTAGAGTTTTTCTTTAATTAAGTTTAGTAGCATGACACACTAAGATTTTTGTATCGTGTAACCATTTGCGGTTCAGCTGCGACAAATTTTTACTTGCGCACAGCAGGTGCAACAGGCCCCTGTTCCCTGCAGAAGCTGCTAGGCTAGAGCATCATCCCTGCGGGGGTCGTTAAGAACAGCACCAAGGACTAATGCATGTGTGTGTGTGTGTGTGTAAGTGTGTAGGTCTGTGGTGATTACTGCTTTCCGGTGGTTAAAGAGAGAGAGCGAAGGACTAATATTTATTTACCCTGCTCTCAGTCAGTACTGACAGTACCAGAGGGGAAAGAGAGAGGAGGGGTCATCAATTAGCCCTCGTGTCCTCAGGGATGACCAGTGACACAGAGGAGTTGTCATAAATATACATCAAGAGAGTATGAATGTTGAGAATACACGGTAATCATAACTGCTATGTACTTTCATTTAAATTAATCATTTGATACAATGCTCTTATTGTGTGCATACATGTTTTTACATTGTACTTAAATTTACTTAATACTAATACATCTGCAGTATAATTACATTTATAATGACACTGTTGTCCCATCCCTTACACCTTAAATCACCCTTAAACCTACCCATTCCACTTAACCTGTCCTTAACCTTACCCTTATCCCACATCAGTAGCAGCAAAAGTATTTAGCAATGCAATATGGCCAAAGTACATTGTTCCCACGTAATATATAGTGTAACGACAAATAATAATACATTATTTATACTTAGAATATTTATATTATATTTATACTATAGTGCTGTTGAAGTATCTTCAGTGAGTTATGCGGTTAAAAAAAAATCATAATAATATAAAATTTTGTACATAAAAATAGACATAACTTTTAGATTATTATATGAGATGTGTCATAAAAAATATTGTTTATACAGCAGGGGCTCGCTCAAGTAAGTGCTGCTGCAATTTGGCCACAGGCACTGGAAGACTATCAGAATGGGTTCTTTTAATAACGGAGAGAATCAGTCTGATTTAGTTTAATGGTTAATTTAAGGGCAAAACTAGTTCAATGGCTAAATAAGAGTTACAAAGAGAGGGTTTTCTTATTGGCAGTGTCTCAATTCACTGTCTATCTCTCTGTACTGTGAGTAGCATCCTTCCTCTCTTTTCTGTCTCTCTCACCTCAACTTGCTGCGGCATTCCCAGAGGAGGATTTTCTGGGAGCGAGTTGCATGTCTTTCACCCATAAACGGACGGCTACAAAGATGCTGTCTCAGCACGGGCTGCCCCACAGCAAAAATCAAAATATCAATAACCTCTTATAGCATTAAGGAAAATGCCTAAATCTTACGCGCTCTTTTTTCTCCTCTGTCTTTTTGCCAATATCACTCAACCACTTACACTTGGCACGAGCCCCGCTGGAGATTTTACGTACACATTAGACAGTCTCTCCTTGCTCTTTCTTCTTTTTTTTTCTGTGCATGTCCATTTATTTGAACATGAAGTGTGGCTGGCTAGGCTCTGATATTGTAGCTTAGTCTACAGAGAGAATGAAAACATACTTCTGTGTCTGAAATGTTTTGAAAAAAAATGTTTTAACATACTTCTGAATATGAGCTCAAAGGCCTGGGTTGGATTGTAACAATGAGAGTTTCAACTCAGTGTAACTGTACAGGTTCAGTTATAAACACAGAAATAATTTTTAAAAGAAAACAATTTATACAGTCTGAATATTCATCAGTGATCTATCATATGTTTTGGTGTTAAATACCTCATCCGCATTTGAACAATTAACCGTTTACCTGGGTGAGGGGAAAGCAAAGCAAACAATCCTTCTCATATCTGCTTCTTGCTGTTTCAGCTGATATTTCCTCTGCACTGGCGCCTGTCATTTCAGAGAATAGTGCAATGAAGAATTTATAGAGCCTTTGAGGTGTTGCATGCTGGACAGCATCCCTGGTAACTGTTCATTTGATTTATATTGTGAAATAAAATACTTTCATTGTACAAATGAAGCCATGACACACAATACTAATGTTATATCCAATAATATTTAGGATATACTACTGTACAATAAACCAATAAAACACAACTGTGGGTGCTTGAAAAAATGGTTTATTGAGCTTTTTTAACATTTAATGTTACTACATTGTAGTAACAGTGTTATTACTTTTTTGATTATTGGGCTAAACTGTTTTTATTCCATGTCAGACAAAATGCATTTATGAATTGCTAACAATAAGACAGAAATGTGTACCATGAAAGTAAAGCGGGTCAGTTTTAATTTCATGTTGACTTTAAGAGAAAGGGCATATGTGATCTGAGAAGAAAAACTCAGATGAGATGTATGAGACTGACAAAGAGTAAGCGAAGGAGACCCAGGGTGAATGGTGGTAAAGCTGAATGATTGCTTGGTGAGAATTATTATTGATGATTCAGGCAATGTGAATTATTAACGAGAGAGGAAAAGCATCTCTGAATGTGTCTTTGACATTGGATACTGACAGAGATCGATGCCGGGGCCAGGAGAGAGAGCAGAGGAGAGGATGGACAGAACAAAAGTGGTGGGTAAATCCTGAACCCTGACATGAGAGGCACAGAGAGTAAGATATAATGTTTTATTAACTTCTTAAGTATTATTCTGGCTTATGAGCTTTAAAAGGGTTTACGTTCGTATGAATATTTTGTCATTAGTTAATCATGTTGTTCCTCACGTTGTACCAAACTTGTAAGACTTTCTGAATTGTGCAGAAAGGACAAGTATAAACTACTGGAGCTATCAAGCTCAAGTTATAAAGCAAGACATTAGTATGGCTACGTATTTATTCATTTGTTTATTTATTTATTTATTTTTATGTTATATATCAAGTCACGGAAACCCATCCAATAGTTTTGGAGGCTGAACAGAAAGACAGAAATTTAAGGCAGTTATTTTTTTTCTCCTGTAAACTATTCTTTCAGATTCGTTCTAGTAAGAGAGTGAGAGAGAAATAATTTCATAATCACATGGCAAAGTTACAGATCTTTTCTCTCATCTGTGTTCTCAAAATGTAAATGTTACATTAATAATCAAATGCCTTTTAACTTGTGCAAACACATTCTTAATTGTAATAAATAATAGGGCTATTTGTATACATTTTAATGTATAAATAACAATAAACAAATATATCGATCAATCTGTAATTATTATTGTTTGGTTATTACTGTATTATTATGTTACTATTTATATATATAGATATATATATATATATATATATATAGATATATATATATTTTTTATATAGTATTACTATTGTAATAATTATATTGTTTTTATTTTACAGATTAAATGAAATAAAATGACATTACATTAATTCATGTTACAGTAAAGCCTGGCCAATAACAATGGAAATGTTTGACAGCTTTATTATATTAGAATTTTCAGGTACTGAATATGACTTTTAACAGTAAGCCAATCCTGAGAAATGGTCACTAAAGTAACTTTCACAACTAAAGGTAATCACTGGTATTATTCAATTTTTCAAACAAAAAGCACAATTCTTTAATGTACATAGCTTATTTAACAAAATTAAGAAATTTAATAAAACCACAGAATCTACCACAGAATTTGGCTACACATTATTTATACATTCAAGTACTGAGCGATATTAATTAACTGCATATGAGTAGTTTGGCTTAGTGTTACTTGCATGTTATCAAAATAGGTATTAAAATAGTAAGTACAGTTTAAAAAGAACACCCTACCCAGAATTCATACAAACAAATGAGAAGGTTTAGTGCAGGTTGTGCATGTTTTTTTTATGCGCTGTACAGTATAAACCGATCAGCACATTTAAATCTATCTGTACAGAAGATCTCTATCTGTTCAGAAGATCTAAACATATTTATTTGAGCCCATGTGCGTTTTTAGCATGTGTGTCTATGGTTTTGTTGTCCAGGTGCACATCTGTCCTCAGGGTCAGAGGGTCAAAGTGAAGGGACAGATCCTCTGGGACAGTCTGCCATGGCCATTCAGCTATCCTGCCTCTTCTTTCCATCCTTTTCCTCTCTTTTCCGTCCACTCCATCCCCCGCCTGAGGACTGCTGTCATCCAGCGTGACACTAAGAGGGGACAGGGATCGCTTCCAATCACCCTCCATCAGCTTTTATTGCCATGATGACAGGCCGACAGGCTGATGGCGGTAAGCTGTCACCTCAGATTATCTGCACGCTGGAAACTGATGCTCTTCTAATGTCCAGAGAACATTAGAAATCCCAAATATACGTGTTCTCTCAATATTCGTGCAAGCCACTGACTAGGCAGGAGTGATGTTGTGAGGGAGGACTTTTTAAGAAAGAAGGACTCTACTAAATTTTTACTTAATATATAGATACTTTTTGGTATTTAAAAGAGATATTCTTCTAAGCATCTCCTATTGTTCTCCAAAGAAGAAAGAAGGGCTTCAAATGATTTTATTTCTTAACAGTTTTTACAATATATTTTACAAGAAAATACTAGATTAATTTTTTTGTTTCTACATCTTTTTGTGTGGGTGTGTGTATTTGGAACAACATAAAAGTGAATAGATATAGTCAGAATTAGTATTTTTGCTTGAACTATCCCTTTAATTTTCCATTTGCACTGAACAGAGGGAGGTTAAAGGCTGTCTTTATACAAGATATGGTCCTCTGAGTGGCCGTATGAAAACCATAAAAGAGCCTTTCTGCGTTTGATGTGTCTTTACTGACATGCCCATAAAAATAACCCAATGACATGTTAGGGTTCGACATTCTCCAATAACATGCACTCTTACACATACACACCAGCACAGAAACCCCACTGAACACTATATGTGTGTGTGTGTGTGTGTGTGCAGGGCAGAAGGGTTAATAGTCTGTCTTTCTTTACAGCACATTACTGGCTGGACACTCTGTTAGCAGTGATGTGGAGGTCAATCGTACTTGTCCCCTCACATTACAGCCACAGGGTGACAGAGAGAGACAAACACACTCTCACACTATTAGAGTGGAACAGCCTGCCCCGTGTCTCCTTCTGATGGGGGAATCACTCACAAGCAATCAGGGGAAACCCTCAGCACCAGTTCAGTCACAGGCGTTAGATGTGTCTGTGCTGGATTAGGAGTTACATTGAGAGAGATTGAATTCACAAGACACAAAAGGTACCGATGGACAATATTTTTTATTTGTTTCTGACATCCGTATTGTATACTACAAGAGACAAATAGATTTGGACAATAACTAAAAAACTATATTTATGTGTACAGTGCTTTCAATAATATTCATTCAAAATTACATTTTTAGTTGTATAGTGTTTTTTACAATACATATTCTTCCAAACCAGCTTTATAGACTATAGTGCCTTGCAACCCACTAATGGTGTAATAATATTTTATGTATGTAATTAAACCTCAAGATATCTATGAAAATAAAGGTTACACTTTGTTTGACGGTGTCCTTGTGACAGGGTAATTATACTTTTTTTATTTTATTTAACTACTTGTACTTGCTATATGGTTATGATTAGGATTAGGGTTTTGGGATACTTGCGTGTAATTGTGCATAATTTGATAGTTATTAGGACAAATGATAAGGACATGTAACGTGTTAAAATACAGTGTTAAAATAAAATAAAATAAAATAAAATAAAATAAAATAAAATAAATTAAAAAAGTGAGCACGAGTGATTGACATGAACCTGAAAAATAAAACTTAAACCTATATACAAAAGCTTAAAAAAATAATAAAGAAAGAAAGAAAAGTTTAATCTGCCACACACAAAAAAACAGGAGCGTTTGACATATAATTGCTACAACAACATGAACAAAATTGAGTAAAAAAAAAAAAAGATAAATAAAATAAAATATGCAGGAGTTGTTGACATAAACATAACCTACAAAAAGATTACCACAAACCAAAAAAACTAAATTAAAGAAGATCAGAAAAAACAAAATAACACGGTAGTAGATACTGAGGTAAGCGTCTTCTTTGGCCCCCTGACCAACTTTCAGGTGTCAGTCCAAAACAGCTTTGAATGTGTTCTAAATGTCTGTACTCCCAAAGGACCATGAGCATCAAATAGAGAGAGAGGGAGAGTTTGACAGTATGTGGGGGACAGTTTGACTTAATTCTAGTCACTGATGGCAATAGAAGTGACATTGTCAGACAACATAACAGCTCTGTTCTTGCAGTGTCCGTGTGTAAGAGTTTGTTTACATACATCATACAGGCAATATATGTGTGACTTTGTATGAGAGAGACAAAGAAAAAATATGAATTTTAAAATGAATACTAGAAAGCGTAATCTTCTCAGAATCCCTCTACATCCCATTCTGCTGTCATTGTCCCCTTACAAACTGACCTCTGTTTGATTAGAAATCCCTCGTTAAGGCCCTGATGGATTGTTTCTCATTTAGAGGCTCTTTGCATATGCACCATTTGCCCTGTTTATGATGCATAAAGGCGGGGCTTTCCTTCACTCCCTCCCTAAAGTCAGCCATCAAGCCCCGCCCTCAACCATAAAGGCAAGGTTAATCCCTATCCCCCATCTCCTGACTCCATCCATCACCATGGAAATCTTACCGTGGCAATGGACTGCTCTATTACATTTGACATGGGGAGTGGGATGCTGGGGAAGCGTCGCTCCATTGTCTCCCAAAGCACCCATAAAGGGCGTTTAAGGAGCCTGTGCGAACACATCTCTCAGTATAAGTTAACCAGCACAAACTACAAATGCATATGGAGCTATGCAGGTGCATGCCCATGGATTGATAGTTGTAACTGGCAAATCGAAAGATGTGCTACAATAATTCTTGCCCTTGTTATTTATTTAGATGTATTTATTGAAAATGGTAACTGGCAGATTGTTCAAGTCAAGTGTTTTCATAATAATTGTCGCTCTTTTTGATTCTTTTTTAAATATTTATTTAGTTAGTTAGTTTTCCTTTAAAAAATAAACATATTTTTTATTTATTCATTTAGTTATTCAATCATCGTTTATCATTCATTTGTTCATTCATTTAAAAAACTTAAAACATTTCAGTTGATAACATTGACCAGCTTATCAAGAAATCTGATACAATGAAATATGAAAGAATCCCCTTAACAAACAACATTCCAGGCAGCTCTTTGACTGCATTACAGTTCCATATCACCTTGCCAAATGGTTTCCATTATTTTAAAGGTCTTACAACAGCAGAATAACCAAAACTCACAACAACACTGGCAAACAAACAAATATAGTTACTAATATGACAAAACAGCAGCTCATTTCCATGTTTTGCCACAAAATTACATTTTATCATGTATGGAAAGAACATACATCTACATCTCTCCCGCTCTCTTTCCCTCAGAGAAGCACACACATTAATATACGTGCTAATTTCGTTAGCGCTACTCTGACGACTTTATCCGTATTATCAACTTGAAAACAACTTGACTTCTCACAAGCAACGGCACTGTTAGTGAAGTGTTAGCTGAGCACTTTTGAGAGATGTACAGACTCAGAGGTAATTCACGTGATCTCTCTCTCTCACACACACACACACACATACACACACTCATAACTTATTAACTTCATTTGTCTGCTATCAACGGCTCAAGCTTATGTTGCTAGGTCTATAATTATGTTTTGGAATTATAAAGAAGGCATTTAACTAGATGCAGAATATATATAAGGGGGGCACACGGGGTTCGAAAGGAAGCATTAGTATGAACTTTATAGAATATTTTTACAAAAATTTACAGGACATTTGCAAATATATTAATAACAAAAAAACAAGCAAACAATGTACAAATAGTTACTAAATTAATTTGGAAAATAATAACCATTAAATCTATTTTTTATCTCTAATAGAAAATGGAAATTAAATAAGTAGTTAAATTAAGTAATTAAATAATTAAGGTTGCGTTTAATTATTGGGGATTTAAATATTTGTCGTTGAAAGAAAATCTCAGAGCAACATATTACAATAAACTTTTAGTATAAATAATTTTTTAATTAAGTTTTTTTAACATTGTTTCCCTGGTTTACCTGTAATGTTCTATGACAAAAACATGTCCGTTAAGGAAAATCAGAAAACTTTGAAAACAGAAAAATTATATCTAATTTATATTGATCAATACTAAGGCAGAGAGGCTGTCATGTGAACATGGTATGTAATATTCTTTAATAATATATTTAGCAAGATACAGAAACTTTTTCTATTCTTCTGTGTCACCTAGCCTCTTCATCGCTTTCTCTTTTTTCATTCTCTCCCTCTCTCTACCTCTGTATCGACTAGCCATCAAATCTCCCATCCTCACAGCAGGCCATTTCTCCTTGTCTCAGCAGTCTACACCTCCCCCTCCATTACAGCTCATAATCTCATCTGAAAAGGCAAATGACCCTATGAGAGAGAGAGAGTGAGATGATTGCGAACTGGATGCATGTATGAAAAAAGAGCACATAGCATGGACGTACAAAAGGTGAGTAAAGGGAAGCAGATCCTGAATATGCCTTGCTGTGGAGAGGCGAGCAGATGAGAAAAGAGAGTGAAGAATTAGGATGGGGCAGGGAAATTGACCATGATATTATGTAGTAAATGCATTATTTTTGGAAACCAAACATAATGCTGTTTTATGCACTGAGAAATGAGCAAATATGTGACCTAAAATACCCCTATTTCATGACTATTTGACCTCTTATTGAAGATCAAGACATTTGGTCACTCTTATGCTAATCTGATGTAGCCTTCTATAGACCCATTTACTGTTTGTACACAATGATGACGTAGCAACGTATGCGCGCGCATATTGGCAACGGAAGTATAGCGAGAATCAGCAGCGTGTCAAGCTACGCGAGCGGATTAAGCAACACAGACAGAGAAAATTATTTGGAAAAGTTGACTTTATCAAATGGTATCCATCTACCAGATCCGTGTATTATAT
>JAUCMT010000032.1:17108798-17120098 GCA_032357475.1 Enteromius thamalakanensis
ACCTGTCAAACAGTCTATTTTGCCGTCAATACTGTTAACGGTGTCCTTTATCAGTTTACCCATTTTTCGGATTTTGGTGTGTGAAAAAAAGTTGAAAATGTTGTCGTGAAGACAAGAGCCTGGTCTGTCTGAGGCTATGTCACCTACATCTGCAGCAGCGCGCCAGCGCCGCGTCAGGCACGGTTCTGGTGTGTAAAGACCAGCCATCACGCAGCTGACACGCATCAGAAATGCCACGCTCACGCCACGCATCCAGTGTGTCACCGGCCTAAGAGTCTGGCATAATTTTCTATTATAATTATAAATTTTTTTTTAACAAAACTGCTTCATTTTTTATTAATATTTGAATTTGGCTGCACGATTGTAACAAAAATCATACTTGTTGATTATTTCCTTGAAATAGTAATTGCACTTATTCCAATTTACATTGACTGATGTTTATGCCATTGCTTTGTTAAATGAATCCTTCATTGATAATTGTGGCACCAGTAATTGAAATTGCGATTAGAAAATCGAATAATTGTGCAGCCCTATTTGGAATAAGTACAACATTGATTTTTATTTTTTTTTGTCGAATCATATGAAACCAGCATGAATTAAATTTTTACCCTCGTTTTTTTTTATTATGCATAGTATTATACATCACTGACCCAAATCACAAGCAGTACTGCTTCAATACGTGAATACAACAAATATTTTAAATGCATTCATATGCAGTTTTCGCACACATGTACATTTCCATAGCCTAAGCATAATCACAGTTGGCGAAGGCAGGGGTTAACTCCACATACTCAGCAAGCAGCGCAAGAAAGCTGACCTGATAGAGGTCAGTCTCTCTCTGCAAAGAACAGCAGAGAAGAAATAATGAGAGAGAGAGGGAAAGGCAGACGGACAGACAGAGGGAGGAAGAGGGGTTGGAGGAGAGAAGAGGTGGCCATTCAAAACCCATTTTCGAGGGCTCTCCAGGAAGTACTAATTGTTTGGTGACTGGAGTACTCTTTAGGGAAATGAAGGCTATCTGGGCGTGCAGAGAGGAGATAATGTGTGTGCACATCACTCACCCTTTAATAAAGAGCAAAGCCCAGCTACGCACCGGCCAACACTGGGATACGGAGGGAAGGAGGGGAAGCGGGAGGGAGGGAGGGATGGATGGATGGATTTATCCGTAGTAGAGGAGGGGGCGGGGGAGAGGAGGAGACGGTTTACAGAAGCCAGACTGCGGAAGAAGAGGGGGGCTGAATGGACAGATTACAGTCATTAGAGTGGTAGAAGACAGGGATGAGAGAAAGGCAAGAGACAAGGAGAAGAAAGGCAGGAATTGTTTAATTAGCAGACAATAACTGGTTTCCTCTTCTCTGGAAGGCTTCAGCCTTTTTGCCTTTTGATTGAAAGCTGCAGAATAGAGATGACTAGAAATGATGGGAAAGAGAAATGGAACAAATGATGCAAGCTGAGCTTAAACTCATACAGACTATATGAGCACCAAAGCTAAACAACATCCACCAATTACTAGCTAGAGCTGGACAACAACTGTAAAAAAAAAAAAAAGATTTTTTTTACCGTAAAAATGTTTTTTAGGCTTTACAGATGAAGCTTAAATTTTCAATTAAAAACATCATTAACAGAGATAATGGTAATGTTCTGAGATCGGTTTTGTTATACCCTGATTACACCAGTAAACTCTAGTATAATTTAGTAGTTATAAATAAAAGCCACCAGTCTTTATCAAATTGTACCAGTTTATACCATGTACTAGTGCTTCAGTGATCACAGAGATTAATGTGTGATTAATATGTAGAAATATTGTTCCTGCTATGATTGTTTAGAAATTTCCATTTGAAAATGTACCTTATGAAAGAGCATTGCATCTCAGCAGTGAGTCCATCAGCAGCATTGTACCGTCAGCACAGTTGAAAATTAGATTACCTTAAACATATAAATATAACATCATAATACACAACACATGTATATTTACTGTATCACTAATGTTGTTTGATAGCTGTAGTGCTGTTGGTGCATATGTGGTTTGAGGCAAATAGAATAAAATAAAAATAAAATAAAAATGTACAACATTTTTCTTAACTACTATGCAAAAACCCTTGTTACCCTCCTGTTACATGTAGTTACGGTTTAAGTGTGACAATAAACAATTTAAGTTACACTATGATAGATATGTTTCAAAGTTGTTAACCAATTACTGTATTACATAGTTAAATACAAGGTCCAAAGACCCTAAGGACCCTTCTATTTTTATTATTTAACAAAACTGTAACAAAACGTTTCCAAGAATACAACAAGAATGCACACAAGCAAATCATGTATTTTAATAGTCATACTGTCAATCAATTTTTTCTTGCAGCTCTGGGCAGAAGTCAGCGAATTTCAGAAGATTTTTTGCAAATACTTGCAAAGAATATAAGGAAGCAGAATTCTAAATATAAATTTACACATGCTATGATTTTAAGTCAGTTTTTGGCCACTACGTGTCTAAAGGACATTGCCATTAATTCAGTTTTGTTTCTTTATCTTGTGCCCTATACCCTGAGTATAAGAAGGTTAAAACAAATCAAAGCTAAGTTAGAATGGTTTTTTTTGTTAACCACTGTTAACTGCTTAATTTGATCCAAAACTCTAGAAATGTTCCTCCCAAGTGAGATATACACATCACTATATAAATACTAGATACTGTATAAATACTTCTTACCAAAGCAAAACCCCAAGACAAACAGTTGTCCAGTGATAACACATCACAAATGTAAACGTTATATGTGCTAATGTGTTTCAGACAACATATGTGTAGCCTAATAGCAGATCTATCAACAGACAAGTTGTCTCCTCGCTTGACTTAAATGGCTCCGCTAAAGCGAATGAATGGGATTTGTTAGTGTGTGTGGCTACAGAGACGCCAAGAGTATGTGTGTGATTCCTGCTGGAGTCCGTTGTAAAAGCAACATCATCTCTCCCTTTCCCTCTAATCCCAGCCCGTCTGACGGCGAAGTGAACGCCTTTGACGTTTCAAAGGCTTCCCCCATCATGACTCCTGACACACTACACACCCTGACGCGCTATCGCCGTGCCCCTGACAGCTGCACAAATTGGCTGAAAGAGGTGTCTGTGGCGAGCACTTTGATCAGCCGAGCTTTTGCTCTCTTGCGCTCGGTCTGTCTCCATCCCGGCGTCGTGTTGCGGAGGCCAGGCCCCCGATCTGCTGAGGAGAACCAGGCCGGGTGGGTCTGATAAGCTTCTTCTCACACAGGAAGCTTTTTGTGCAGTCAGATCATGCGTGTGTGCATGACTGCCTGAAGCCATGTCAGGCATGTCAGACACACATATGGTGTGTGTATAGTTTCTGGGAATTGGATGTATTTATTATATCCAGATTTCATGTAGGGTTCTGGCACACTAAGACACAGCTTTTAGGGCATCAGTGTTGGAGACCATTAGGTTTAAAAGTAATGCTATGCAATATTATCTTACATATCATAAAAATATATATATATATATATAATTGTATCACTGTATTTTTTTGCTTTGTTTTTGGCAAAATATGACTTTAAAGTCTGGACTGGTTTTACTTCCGTATTGTAACATACTTAATTGTGACAATATTTAATAAGTAAACTAGAGGGTGTGGCTTGTTTTTTACTGTGTATTAATTGGATGTAGTAAAGAAGGCATTTAATTTGGTTGACAACGTACTGATTCACCAAAATGACTTTCCAGGCCTACATGTACACACGACCATTTAGGAGTGCGTGTTTGTTCACTCTTTGAACGGAAATGTAGCGTTTGGTGACTACAAGTTGGAAAAAGAAGCTTGTTACTGGAAACGCTTGAAGAACTGTCATTCGAAAGGAAAATAAAGTTAAGTAATAGTGCTACTTTTAGCTACCTACTAACTAGACTGTTGGTATGTGTTCATGCAATGTACTTGCATGAGGCCCCAACCTTCTCATATTCATGTACTGTAAAATCCCCTATGTTTACATTTGGAACATGAGGTTTATATTTCCCTCTTTGCACATGCGCGCAGTGTGTTTAAATGGCAGTTCTTCATCTCCTATTCCCTGTCTGTGTGTTGTGTTCCTGAGAATTCAATAGGTTCATTCATAACTGTAGCCTGAGGGACAGGGGTGTGTGAATTATATGAATGCAGAATCTATTCTAACCGCGATAGGCCCGTCTGTCTGTCTGTCTTAACGTCTGTCTGGAGGAAATTGCAGGCTGTGGGGAAGTGCAGGTAATAGATTAATGCCAGGGGAGACTTGCCAGTGTACAGCACAACTGACAGCCAATGATTATCGCAAACACAGAGAAAGCGCGGGCCAGACACACACACAGTCCATTACATAGACATCACTAGGAAAGCACACACACACACATAAATAATAGCTCTCATGCCACAGTCTAACTGTCACAGTGATGTTTCTATATCTGACTGCCGTGTCTGTCAGAAAATATTGAACTCTCAGTGTGTATGTGGCTAAAATGCCTCACTGAATCTTAGTTCGGGTAGAAGCCATATTCACACCAACACAAATTAAAACAAACTGTGATATAAGTACAATCAGATGTAAAGTACCTTGCTGTTGATGATTCAGCTGACAAAGTATGGAAAATACTGGAATATACATCCAGGTGCACTGTGTGTTCTTTGGACCAATCAGCTGTGAGAACAAGGTCAGACTTGAGTGTTGATGTGTGCACTTGTTGTATGGATAGTATCAGTCCTTTCGTAAATATAAATCCTATTACAGATTGTTATGCTAGTTATATTACTTTTATTTTTACATTATATTAATACGCAACAATTCGTACTTTGCTGTTTCCAGATAATGGCATATGATAGTAAAGCGGATGCAAGTGGAAAGCAGTGTTGCTAAATTGTTGATGAATTTATCTAAGTTTCAGACTACACTAGCAACTTTTTCTTTTAAAAGCACCTTGCAACAAATTTAGCAATTTTAATTGGCAACTTTTAGCAACTTTTGATAAGTGACTCCAAGTACACAAAAAGAGGAAACCAAAAATGCCTAGCAGTACACATGCAGTGTGAATTGAGCTAGCTGCTAATTGTTAAATTTAATAATAATAATTTATTAACCGAAAATCATAAAGCACTTTGTTGGTAGATTGTACCTGTGATTGTTGATCAGTTAGTAAATTGTAAGAAAAATGTTTTTTCAGGACATTATCCATTATCCATTGTTACCCTGTAACCCAATACGGAATATTCCTAGTAACATAGTAACATAGCAGATTGTTCCATATTTGACTTCTTAGAGTGTAGCATATTAAGTACTAAAACACAGTTTAAAGCATAATTGTTAAAAACGTGTAGTATGGCTAGTTTACTAGCTATTAAAATAAACTTAAATTGTTATAATTAAAAAAATTTGAAGTGTTCAATAATTCAATGCATTAAAAAAATTCTCAGACAACAAGTTATTTGTATTTAAATATTATGCTATGCATATTATTTTACAAAAAAATCTGCATATATATTAACATATATAAAATATATATTTTTGCAGAGTTTTGATGTTATGACACTGTCTTGCATAGTGATTAAGCAATGACATCATCACGAAATGCCATCACAACATCATTTAGCAACATTTAGCAATGTCTTCTGAAAATTAGTTGACAACACTGGCATGTTAACGTCATGTAAAATAATTTCAGAATGGAAGATTTACTTAAAATTGGGCTATTACTGAATAGTAATGTACATTTTATTCATGACATTAATACTGCTAATTGTCTTTTATAATATTGTTACAATATTGCTACCAGCATATATGACTGGAAACCAAATAAAAAGTCCAGTTAATTCTAGATAAGGTGTTGTGATTCTGCAGTCTGTTGAATAGACTGTAGATCTCTCCCTCACAACCTTGTTTTTATATTAAATATGGTGTCGACTCTCACTAAGGTTCATTGACTCATAAACTCTTCACCTAAAGGCATGTGTTAAGCTCACAGTGGCTTGAGATGCCCATTGGAGATTAATTTTTATCATCTTCTTTCTAACTCATGAGATCTTGCTGTTTCAAAGTGCACATTACAGTAATCTAATATAAATCACATACATTTTTAATAACAACTTATGCTTTTCTCTTTCTTGCAGCAGTCATATGCCCCGCCCCCTCCCCCCATGGCTCCGCCCAGCCCCAGCACCAATAGCAGCAGCCACAGTGCAGCGGAGCAGCTCAGTAAAACCAACCTGTACATCCGGGGCCTTCCGCCTGGCACCACCGACCAGGACCTCATCAAACTCTGCCAACCGTAAGTATCTTTTGCTAGGTGTCCCCTATCTGTCGCTGCCTTTTATGCTCTGTCTGTCAGGGTTGTCTTTCTATACACCTACATGAGCAGTCGCTCTATACCTATTTATAGTTGCAAAGACACAGGTACCCATATACAAGAACTCATGCAATCATGTAAATGCACGCACAGAAGGTCAGGGAAAAAAAGAAAAGTAAAAAAAAGTTACCATGCTCGGTTACAGGGAAGAATATGGCCCATAAATGGCTATGGCAAGTCAGCATCATTAGTGTGTAGGGAGGTCATTATGAAACACTGTACAAGAACCAGGGGGCAGCTTGCATAATCTTCTTCTCTGATGATTCATGCAGATGTAAATCCTGTGTGGGGGCTTTCTGCCTTAAAACCTAAGACATTTACTTCAGTGCCACGACCTTTTGTGAATTTTTCAGAATTTCCTAATTTCACCCATACATAGTTGACCTTGAAAATATGGATATGGGGTCAGCAGTTTCTAAGCAACGTTTAAACCAAGGCCTGCTTTGTCTTGCGTACCCTACGCTGATGACTGCTATTACCGGGCTGCAGCTAGTTCCCAGAATTCATTGTGATTTAATTTTTTTCTTTTTTTTTGAGAAGCAAGAAAAGAAACATTTTCATTTTAAAACACTAAAATGCGTGCAACTTACATTGTTCCAAATGTTACCATGTCAAAACTCAGGGGGCAGAATGATGAAACCTCAAGCCACAGCCTCCCACATCTCGCAATCTCTCTCAGGGTCTCGGGCTACCATGGTCCAGGTTAGCCCAAGGCCTGAAGCGGGATTGGAATAAAAAATTCATGATTATAAAAGTTTTATTAGCTGCGGCTGCCGTGCCAAATGGGCAGTAACATTTTGGAAAGGTCAAAGGGGTTCGCCTTGGGGCTCACTTCCGGAGCTCAGCAAAAAAAAAAAGTGTCCACAAACACACTTTGCATGTTTTTTTTTACATAACACCGCAGTGATTTAGATGCCATGCATGCATATCTGGCACCCTAGTGTCACGATCTAAAGCTTACAGCTGCGTGCATGCATACGCACACATTTTGCACACATGCACACACAGTTAGTGACCCTTTTCTGTTCTCCAGTGGCTCTGCTGCAGTGGCGGGAAGGGCAGTGAAAAGTGCTTCTGTCAGGCTGACATTTCGGAGATCTTCTTGTGTGATTCCCCGTGGAAGATTGGCAGGCTTTTGAGGCTGAAGGTACAATGGGGTTAGACTCTAAAGGAGAAAACGTGGCCTCAGCAGAATCTCAAACCTCAGCCATGAAAATGAGCCCTTCTAGTTTTCAGCCTGCCGTGCTCACAGTTTTTAGAATTAGATTAGCTGATAATTGAGGAATAGCATATTGTCAAGATGCAGATGCAGAATTTGTGACTTAAACATCCAGATTTCAACATCTCGGTTATGAGGTAAAAAGGTCGGATTGGAGGAGTGTTGCATTTACTGAGAGAAAAAACTGAAAACGCACCGGGGCGTTTTCATAAAAGGCCTGAATATGAAGTATGAATTATTAATGAAGGCCTTAGGTGAACACATCGTCATCATGTTTATGTGCTTTCATTATGCATCTGCAATTGTATGTGTGTGTGTGTGTGTGTGCGTGTATGTATGTATCGTTGGTGGAAACGCACATACGGGCGGAGAGTCATGTCTGTGAGCCAGTTCATTACTTTTCCTTTCCATGCTTCGATATCATAGAGTATTAACCCTCAGGACACAGCATTTTACAATATCATTTAAAATAATTGCATTTCAGAGCCCCTCATTATGTCTCTGATTGTAATCTAATGCTACAGAGAGAAAGTGAATACACTCCAGCTCAATTCTGCTCACACTTGGAGCAAGGTTTTAAAGAAATGAATTAGGATTTTTAATCCCAGTATGTTTTTGGCCAATTTGTCTCTTAGTATATGTGCACCGTTATATGTTTTTATTGGCCTTTTGCTGTACTTATTTCTGTTATGTTTTATCTATTAATATCTTGGCTAGTTTGATTGTGTTTCATCTACAAATAGTAGGACTCTATTTGTACTTGTAAGCTCATTTGCAGTATTTACAGATTTTCCCACGTCAGTAGAGAACATGCAGAACAACTAAAACATGCAGACGAATTAAACATACAGCAATATTATAAAGCTGTGGTGAGGATAGCTTTTTCATTTTTCTCTTTATCTTGATATGTTTGCTTCATATTGAAAACTTTTGACTTTTGATGCTGAATTTGAAACCCTAGAAGAGGAAGATGCAAGATTAAGATCACTTTTTTCGAGAGCATAATCTAGGGAGCAGGAGATTTCATTTGCTTTCCATTTAATCTCATTGCAGTCTAGGAGAAACAACCGAGATATAAAATTGATCTCATTTGTGTTTTTCTTTCCTGTGCGTGTATATGTGTGAGTAAGCTCAGAAAGTTATTACATTGCTTCGAGTATTGGCATTCAGCGGTTCTCATTTTCCAGGTTTTATTCCATGCACCTTTCTTATATATAAAATAGCTAATATTTTTTATATTCACTGTAAAGCATCCAAGGCTTGCTGCCCAAAAATAGCCCCCTCCTCCCTTGTTCTCTGTCTCTCAGCCTGATTGACTAACTGAGGCGGTGGAGGAATTGCCCTTGTGTACAGGGCTGCCATATCTAGGGGGGCCTCTGGGGTAGGATCTCATTTTCAGTCGGCAGAACCCCCCCCGGGCTCGAATAACTCAAGGCATCCAGAGCATGCAAACCATTTCTGAGCCAGTGACAAGGCTAGTAACAGGTCATGGTTTTTATTTCAAAGTGTTGCTTTCTTACAGTACATTTGTCGTATTCTTTTTCTACACTTATGATTTATGTCTCCTTCTCATCGCTGTAGAAATGTCTAATCACAGGGAGCAAATCTGGCTGGTGTTTCTAATGATTTGAAAACTGATTCATAATTCATATTTTTTAACTTGAATTTTATTCATGTCGTTGCTGTAGTGCAAAAGAGGGTATGGTTCAAAAAGCATTCAGAGAGTGTGCCGGAATCAATCCTGTATCCAGTGCACTCTCTAAAGTAAACGTTTCTCTGGGGACTTTTATCCAGTTTTACCAAAACAACAATTTAAATCTATAGTATTTTCTGTCTCGGTACAGTCTGTTCTTTACTGAATGCTATCATATAGGTCTTAAAAAAGTATGAATAATAATTATTTTATGCTCACCAAGGTTGCATCTATTTGATCAAACATACAACCTCTAAAAAATGAAAAGCTGACGACTTAAAATTTTAAGTTTTTCAACTTGCTACACAGATTTTTTGAGTTTACTCAACTTTGGATCAAACTGTTCATTCAACCCAAGTCAATATCTAGTCATGTGTCTGTGTTCAGTTAACACACTTTATTATCTTTAATGCTGATGTATTTTTTTTCTGTTTTATTTACAGTGCAGTAAAAACAGTAAAATATTTTAACAAGTTAGAGAAAAACTTTATTTAAATGTATTTTAAAATGTAATTTGTTCCTGTGATGCAAGCCATTACTCTAATCTTACAATTCACACATTATTGATTATTGATATAACTGTATGAATTTAACATTTTTTGCTAACATTTGTAATATTAATACAGTGTTTGGTCATCACTTGATAGCCAATCTAAAATATGTGTCCTGAAGAAGAAAAAAAAATATTGCAATTAGAGCCACTTTAATGGTTTTATGCATTCGTGGTACAGGATAGGTCTAGTGACTTTTCCCTTCTCTGCAATATCTGTAGTTATTTCTCACAGCTGTTATTTTTTTTTAACTTAAAAGCTTCAACATGTCTGCAGCATTCAGACCTAACCTGAGGTCAGATGAGTGGCCGACTCCTCTTGAAGCTCGACTGCCCTGGGTATGTTCAGAAGAGTGTATGAGGGCCAAAAAGCCGCTAGCCATCAAGAGTCGTCTTGAAGTCTTTGTAAACTCAATCTCTCTGTCTCCCTCAGTATCACACAGCTCTTGTCAATATGTGTGAGGTAGGAGAGAAAGAGGAAGTGGGAAGCTTAGTCAAAAAGTGCCTAAACACTCTGGATAAAGGTCTTTTAGACTGAAATCTACTGTTTTATTGATATCAGCTCTGTCTAGTGCCTTCCCGACTTCTAAAGCAGCAAGAAGGTGTCAGTCATCTTTTCGAATTCTTCTTAACAGTTCAAACCACAGACACACGCTTGCCAATCTCTTCTACCAAAGACAAGAAAAGCGATGCAAGCCTTGCCCTGCTTGCACAGCTCCTGTTGCGTTTTGGACGCACAGACCTAGATTTACTATAAATAATAAATAAAGTGCACTAATAATGTAAGGCAACTTACAAAAGGATACTAATTTGCTAGTACAATCTACAGATTGTGTGTGTGTCTGTAGGTTTATTCTGGGTGATTTAACTAAGATTAACTGCGCACGTACACATTTGCAAATAAGTTGGTCAAACT
Source organism: Enteromius thamalakanensis (assembly GCA_032357475.1). NCBI lineage: Eukaryota > Metazoa > Chordata > Actinopteri > Cypriniformes > Cyprinidae > Enteromius > Enteromius thamalakanensis. The sequence continues at coordinate 17,119,543 of JAUCMT010000032.1, forward strand.
TGTATTTTAAAAAAAGAGTTTTGAATTTGGTAACTTCACCAAATGTAAGTCATGTTGCTCTCTCGTAGCTCTCACAGAATAATAGGACACCTGTGGTGTCCTCGGCCAAGACGAAAAGAAATTTCACTTCAGTGTTAATTCTATGGTAAATATTTAGATCTGGATTTCAGGGGATGATAAAATATTTAAGCTAACAACAAAATATGGGACTCAAACAGCCCTGTGAAAATTTACTTTTATTTAATTTTTGTAAAATGTAGAAATTGTTCAATTTATTGCACTGCATTTCCCCCTTCATTGTAAGTCATTTATTTAACATTTACATATTCACACGATATAAAAATGTTGTAAATTTAAGATAATGTTAACTCTATAATAAAAAAAAAACGGTTAAGGGAAACTTCCTTTACTATGTATAACGGAATAGATCTAATAGGTCTAATAGAAGGCGTTTTACTGTTAAAGTGCCCCTATTATGTCATTTTAAGGGTTGCTAATATTGTTTAACAAGTCTCTTAAAACAGGTTTATGTGTGTGCAAGGTCAAAAAACACTTT
>JAUCMT010000032.1:17149469-17160897 GCA_032357475.1 Enteromius thamalakanensis
CGGTATCGGGTATCGGCAGATATACAAAGCCCAGGGATCGGTATCGGGACTGAAAAAGTTGGATCGGTGCATCCCTAATGTATGCATGTAGTGGCAATTTAATGTATATATGTTTTTTTATTTGTCTACAGATACTACATGTTTCTTAAGGACTGGGTTAACCTTTAGTGATTATCATTTTCTTTACTCAACAGCAATCCAATAAATTACCCTAATGTGAGGCATGTACATGGTAATATTGATCAAAAACACAATGTAGGGCAGGACTTGAAAAGCTAGGGAATGATATTACTGGATAATATTATTTCTTCCTGCCCATGCAGCCCTGGTTGCGTCAGCAAAAATGTTGTTTCAAAGGCGGAGAAAGCTTTTCCATTTTAATGAAAGATTACAAAAACATTTCTCTTCAAAATAACCTGCAGTAATGCATCACGCACAATAAAAGGAAGGCCATTTGTTAATGAAGTAAAAAGTATTTTGATTTGCCTTGAAAAGCATGGTGTGTCTTCATAGTAAAGTGTTTTGTGTATGTATTGACATGTATTCAGATGACATTGAAAGGTGCTTTATGAGCATGAATGTGTGCACTTGAGCATATGTGGATTGGTTGATGTGTTCACATTCGTGCGTGTGTGCTTGCCTGAGTTTGTTTGGCGTTTTTATTGTATGTGTTAGGGGAGTTGTATTAGCATGTGTTGTCCTTGGTCAGAGTGTTCAACGGGGTGTGGGGTGGATGGTAATGAGGCTGAATTCATTGGGCTCTGTGGTGATCTGAGTCCATTTGGCGGAGGTGCCGTCCGCTTTTCGCTGACTCGCTCAGCCTCACCTCTCAAAAGAACTTCTAAATAACCTTGTACTGCCGAACCCGTACCAGCCCTTCTGAGAAACACAGACAGGACCAGAGAGAGAAAGAGAGAGAGAGAGACTGCAAATGCAGTCGGGAACACACACAGGGACAAAAACACACAGTTTGTGTGTGCTAACGTACAAGAAGAGACAAGTACATACTACATTCCTGTACATACATAGATAGCAATCTATGTCTACACATGTAGCAATTCACAAGGAATACTATTAGTCTGACAGACTCATCGGTCACTGATTCTGTGTGAATTAGGCCTAACTGTTCTTTTTTAATATCTACTGTATCTATACATCTATCCATCCATCGTTCTAGCATTCAATCTGTCATCCTGTCTAGCCTTTCCATCTGCCTGTCTGAGCTAAGCTATTAAATAAAAATAAAATCTAAATCAAGATATGGCCTTGTGCGATTATTAAACTGCATTAATTAATTGTAATTCATTAATTAATTCATTGTATTACTGTATGTGAGCTGGGGCTATTTTCTGTCTGTATTCTTTTTTACTTAGTTGTAGTAGTAATGATGATAATTATTGTAATAATGATAATTATTATTATTTTCAGTATTAATATAATTGGCTTATTTATAGCAGTGGAAATCTTGATTGCATTACGCTTACTAAATCTCCACAATACAACAGAAACAAGCCGTAACACTGCTAAATTACCACAACAAATTGGAAACAAATATAACAGAACAGAAACGAATCAAAGGACAATAACACGACAGATAGACGATGGATGCAAGCCGCAGTAGAACAACAAAATTAGCAATTAACAAAATGGAACAAGTCATAAAGCAACGAAAGACGACAGAAACAAGATGCAACACTATGGAAACAAGCCATAACAAAAAAAAACATTTAGCAACAAATTTAGCACGACACAATAGAAACATGTCACAACACAACAAAACGGAAACAAGACACAAAACAGCGCAATTAGGCCTATACATTGTGTTATAGCAATTCTGTTGTGTTGTGTACTGCGTGCCACCAAACAAATCACAATAAAGTCACTTTCAAAACAAGCAGCTTTCTGTTCGGCCAGTGTGTCGTGTCGTGTGAATTTTGCCCTTGTAAATTTGCCAAACTATGATAAATATGTCCACTTTTTACAGTATTTGCCAGTAAAAGAACCATTGTTTTAGTTTTATATTGGCTTTTTGAATGCAGTCATTATTGATTCAAGTTAACCAAGCCTAGTTTTTGAGACCATACAACCACACTGGAGTACATAGTAATTTTCAATAATTTAACAGTCCTTCATCAATTATTGCTTATTATTACATTAAATGTTAGCTCAGCATCTAACAATAAAAAGTGCATTGAATTTTCTAGAAAAGCGTGAACATCACAAAGTTTAATGCAAGGACAGAACATTGCACTGGCCTCTCTTTTTCTCTTTCACTGTTCCTCTCTCACGCTCCCCCCTGCTTTGATCACCTTGCCACAGAGAGTGTAAGAGCCCTTTCTCTCCGCTGAGGTTAATCCTTCCGGTTTGCACACAGAAATAACCATGGCAACAGGTTATCTTTTTTGCGGAGCATCACCCGGCGGATAATTGATCAGACTAGAGTGGAGGCAGGTATTCTTTTCTCCCTTAACCTCTCTGGTCATTAATGAGACACAGTGCGCACACATACACACACATACGCACACAGACACCCTTGACCTTGGCATTTTAACAGGAACCCATGAAAGGCAACATGTAGTGAATACAAAGTAGAGGCAGGACACCCCTGTGTTTGTGAAAACCCCTCACGTCCCACAGGACGCACTACAGAACAATGTCTCCCATGGGCAGTAACCCTCTCTCCACCCTGATCGCTAGGCTTTCAGAAGCTGGATGTGTTCTGCATATGATAGCGTAACAGCTCACATATGTGCAATCAACTTTAAGAATTTACCTCTAGGCAAATGACCGCTCTTACGTAGCCAACAACAGTGATGACACCATTATCCATATGGCCATTTGAGCTTGTGGATGTCATGTGAGCTTTGAGTGTGATTTGCAGTAGATATGCATGGAATACTCAAGGAAATGTTGGAGACGGTGTTCTTACTTAAGTGTGCGGTACTTAGGCTTGTGTGAGCTGTCCCATAGCACACTGCTCTCCACTCTGCTCCATAGATGTGTCTGGATTTCACTGGATATTCTGCCATCTGTAGTGAGATTTAAGGTCATAGCGGGCGGATATGTTCAGTATGAAGGACAGTGCAGGCAGCTTAGGAAGTGGATAAGGAAATTTACCCACCGATCATTCCACACAACCCGAGTAATTCTAGACTGTTGTCAATAGTTGATATAAAAAGTTACATAATGTGACAGTTAAGAAGATGCTAGCCTATCATTAATGATCCCAACTATATTCACTCTTAAATTAAGCATTATTTATATATTAGCGATATTTACATCATTTAGTTATTTATTACCAAATTTAGGGATGTCATATTTGACTAATTAATTAATGTATATATATATATATACACAGGGTGGGCCATTTATATGGATACACCTTAATAAAATGTCTACCATTGTCACCACCCATCTCGAAAAGTTTCCCCCCTCACATATACTAATCTGCAACAAACAGGAAGTTAATATCACCAGCCATTCCCATTTTTTTAGGTGTATTCATATAAATGGCCCACCCTGTGTATATATACTGTGTGTGTGTGTACAGATGTGTGTATGAATAAATAGATTCAGTTTATTGAATGATTCAGTGACTCGTAAAGAGTCTCTATCTTTTTTAAAGTTGCTTTATTCTCAAACTGTTTGGTGTTTCTGAATGAACCGATTACATTTTTAGGTGTATTCGAAGATGTTATAGACTTCATGGTGAATTGTAAACAGTGAACATTGTGCAGGTACTCTGTAATTCTGAACACAGCTCATCAAAAGCAGAGTGTTATGTTTATATGGCTGTGCCCTACAGATGTGTGAACTGGTCCTGAATATGTTTTGCATTCAGAGGAACCTAAATGCAATAAGCATTACGAACAAACACAGATAAATGGTTAATTCATTGGTTTCTCGTCTAGGACCTTTTAGAAAGACCACCGTATCCAGAGCATGATGTTTATATAAGTGAGCCCTACAGTCTTATGGGGCAGTCTGTAGCAAGATGCAAGCTTGACACCTCTTTTATTGAGTTTTTCACGGCTAACTTTCAGCCCTGTAGAGATGCCGTAGCAGACTCCAGACGCCATTAGCTAGAAGAACATTGACTGTGATTGTCTTTTTCTCTCCACCTCACTCTCTCATGCTCTTTCTCACTCATGTCATTCCCTCACTCTTTCCTTCTCAAAAAAAAACTTTCATTATTAATTTTTACCCTCATATCTCAAAAAGTGCTTTTCAGTCATAATCCACCAGACTCTTTGGTTATTGCATTTATTTAATGAAAAAATCCAGGCGCCCTGGAAGACACAGAGTTACCGAGTGTGTGCTCATGTGAGTAAGTGTGTGTGTGTGTGTGTGTGTTTATATAAGAGAGACAGACAGAAAGAGACAGGAATAAGGAGGATAGTGAATTTTTTTCTCCGTCCACGGTGGAGGCCGAAGTTATTAAGTGTAGCGATGGAGTGGAACTTGAGGCTGTGTTCCTTTGGCTCTGGGCTTCTTATTAAAGCAGCAGAGATTGAGGCGATTTCACACAGATCTTTCTCTTTCGCTTTCTTTTTTTTTCTCCCCCACTTTCCTCCCTTGCCAAATCCCGAATCGCAGACCAATCAGAGAACTTTGCTTCCTGCGAGTGAAAGAAAATATATCCTCTGTGGTCCGGGCATGATCCAAGGGTCTTTGAGTTTGACTACAAAAATCCTTCACCTGAAGTGACCTTATTGAATACTAGAACAAACAACACAGTCAATGGCTGGCAACATTTAGCCCGCTAGCGTGCGCTAATGGTGCGGTTTTTGGGAGCGATCTCTGAGAATCTCATTTCATCTTATTCTTGGACCCACATCATGAGAGCATCGGCGCTCCGCTGAGAGCAGACATCTTCAACTCAGTCTGTATACGTGCCAGTATGTCGTATGATAGCAATCTGTCCGCAGGAAGCGATCTCTGCTGTTCTTCCTGTGTCCTGTCTCGTTCGCTCGCTTGCTCCCTTCCTCCCTCCCTCCCTTTTGGGGTGCCAGCCACCCCCCCCACCCATCTCCATCTCTCAACTAATGAGTCCCTCTGGACAGGCATAAAAAGGCTCTCTCATCAGCCATCTTGGAGATGATTGAGGCTTCAAAGAGCCTCCCAAGACATTAGCATAACAAGGCTACCTGCAGATGCTGGCAGTGCCAGAGACCCCGAGATAGAGACAGCTCTCCTCTTTTACCTAGACAGCATGAATCATTTAACGTCCCGGGCCAGCAGAGTCTCGGCTTGTGGCCAGGTGTCGTGCTCGCCGTTCGAGTAGCCCTTTCTTTTCCTGAAAGCTCCAGGCGCTGTTGGCGAGTTAGCAGCGATTTAGCAACTGTACCTGAGAATAAAGCAAAGTAACTTTTCCTTTTAATTACAAAACTGTATTTCTGAAACTACGTTTCAGCCCAGAAATGAAGAACAAAGAGAACAATCTCTTTCCAATATTGATTTTTTTTCCAAAACCTTATTTCATAATAACGATCAATGTAGAAGGGCTTTGCTGGAATATGTGACACTGTTTTTTAACGAATGGTCAGTGAATGAAAGTACTTCACTTCAGGAATTTAAGATATTACTATTATTTACTATTAATAAAATTAATTAAGCATACAAAAAATAAATAGGCAAAAATAATTGTATATTATTTAGATTATTTTTTTTATTTTTTTTTAATTATTTTTTTATTATTTTTATTTAAAAGGTATATTTGATTACGATTTCAGAATTGGTTTACTCTTGAACCTAGACACAGATTTGCAATTATTATTTAAAAATAAATAAATATCTTAAAATTGTTACAAATTATTTATTTCAAATAATACAGTATTTTATATAGTTAAAGCATAAACACAGTAAAATAAGCTTAAATAATATTTAAATATTTTAGTACTGTCAAATTGTATTCAAAACAAACGTTTTTGTTTACGTGACAATATGTGTGTATACTGTGCATGTTTATTATGTATATATTAATACAAACACATGCATGCATATATTCAAGAAAAATATGCTGTTTATTTATTAAATGGATTTGCATATAATATAAAAATATAAATATAAACAAAAAAAGTTTTGAATGTGATTAATCGCGATTAATCCTTTGACAGCACTATAATTTGCATCGTATATATTGGTCTTTAAACTCCCCTTAACAATGGTGTACATGCAATTTAAATCTACCATAGTTTAGAAACGTTTTGAGTTTTGTTTAAAATGTGGTTAATCCATTTTTAGATTTTATTTTATAAAATAAAAATGTATGAAGTTTAAAAGCACTGTGTTTATTTAACGTGCTGGTCATATACTTTAGCAATTAGTATTAGTATGACTGTTGACTTTTTTGGAATAGCTTTTAACATAAATCTGGCAGACTGTTCTACCAAGGTAAAGGCTAAGGCATTGGTCAATCAAACGATTAATCACAATAAATTGCATCCATAATAAAGGTTTTTCTTTACATAATAAATTAGATTATACTGTGTATGTTTATTATGTTTATAATAAAACACACACGTACAGTATATTTTTTGAAAGTATTTACATGTAAATGTATTTAAATATTTATTTTCTTATATTTTATATTATATTATCTAAATATATTTAACATATAAACATAACATATTTTCATTAAATATATACGTTTGTATTTATATATACTTAATAAATATACACCGTGCATCCAAATATATTATGTAAAGAAAAAACTTGTGTTTTGGATGCGATTTATTTGTGATTAATCGTTTGACAGCACTAAGATATAAAGTTTTAATAAGCTATTTACTGAAAGGTTCTTGCTGCAAAAAACCCTTTTGGAACCTTCATTTCCATGATCTTTGCAGTACTACCTAGCATGAAATATTTGCTTGTCATTTTAAAATATCTAGAAAAAAGTGATAACACAGATATGCCCCTCGGCCTGTTCAGGTGTACGTCCCTGTTTAGTTTAGCTACGCGCCTTCACTTTAAGAGCCTTTGCTTCCTGCTGTATTACATTTACAGATAAAATCAGCCGCTCATTTACTAAGCCTCTAAAGGTGTTGGGCTCAAGGGATTTGTTGCTCTGTTACTCTGTCGATCACAGGGAGAACACTGAGAAATTGACTCGAGTCAAACTTGGTGTAATTATAATCCTTTAAGGCTGATCTGAGATCGGGTGCAGGCATATATGTTCCAGTCACCGTATGCAGTTGCCATTTAATTGGGATATATTGCACTCCTCCAAAAGGCTACCCTTGAAATGGTTTTTTTACAGTGTAGCTTTCTGTGAATGTGAGAACTGTTCTCATAATTGCTCGGTTTCTGTCTGCTCTTGTGATCTGAATAGCTCTTCAGAGGCTGCTGACCTTTCTTTCGACGTGCCAAAGGCAATTCAGTCACTGTTACACTATCTATAACTTGAACGCAGTTCGCCAAGGCTTTACGTTATTTGCAAAGCACGCTTGGAACAGGGCGTCCCGCCAGATGCTTCTCTCATGTTGTTTCAGTCACGGAGCGGATAAGAAGGGTCCGCAGAGAGCGCGGTTCCCCAGCACAGGTTCGGGCCAGGCTGCTCCTCCCACCAGGTGATGTGGTGTGGAAAAGTCCTGTCGCCTCGCGCCACAGTCTGCATTCCTGCCCAATTACATCCAGCCCCAGCTGACTTCCATTAGACTTGATCACAGCCTCGAGAGGAGGAGGAGGAGGAGGAGGGGGTGTTTGGGAGGCAGAGAGTATGTGTAGTAGAAGTTGTGAGTCAGAGCAGTGGTGACAGGTTCACTAGCTGTATGAGCTCACAACAACCATAACAAACCCTTTAAAGACACCGTTTCGCTTTTTGGCAGCTTTTTGGGATGCTGTGATGGGAAACAATATCATATTATGAGCTTGTGATGTCATGTGTAGTAATTTCATAGCCACATGAGACAGTATGAGATCAGAGTGCAACCCAGCACCACACATGGGAGAAGTGAGGGCCGAATACTAAATAAACCATAAGCAGTTCATCATCAATAAGTACATTTGTTTTTGATAAAATTGTACCTCATTAATTTTCTTTTTTTGTATTTATTATTTAGTATCCTGTCAATGTTTATTTTGTCAATATCTATGTATCTATCATGCATATTATATATTTGCATTAGATTATTTTACTTCTAATTTACCACATAAATACTTAAGAAATACCATATCAATATCAATAACATTGTTGCAATATCATAAAGGTATAGTTAACCCATAAATGAAAAATCTGTTATTTGAAACTCATAAGACCTTTGTTCAACTTTGAAAGACAAAATATGATATTTTTTATTAAATAATTCTTCTCTTCTGCTTCAGACTTCAGAATGAGAGTACCACTAATTCTATTGACTATTGTTTATTTAGAAATAATTCTACTTTCTATAGGATATGATCTACCTGCATCCTGATTGTTCTGCATTTTTAGATTTTCATTAAGACATTATTTAGTATGTTTATTAAGCTTCTTTCCTCACGGGTGCCATTGGCTGCTGTAGGTAATTTTCATGTTTTACTATCCTTGTGGGGACATTTGGCTCCCACTCGAACACACAACACAATACCGTATGGTTTAACCATAGTGGCTCTGCAGACTTGCACAGCATAAAAGTGAGAAAATAGAAAAATCTCAAAAGCACAATTCCCAAAAAATAATCCTTTCTGTAAGAAAAACCTATGATTCGCTTTAGGAAATCATTTCATTTAGTTCTCCTGAACAAGCATTGCTTTTTTTGCCGGTGTCCCAGTAATACATCAAATAAACGGCCTCCCAGGGTCTCGTTTTTTAAATGTTCACACATCTGTTCACCAAGATGCCGCTGCTAAAGCCGCTTTCTGATGCAGTCCCTCACCCAGAGCTGTCAGAATGATTTCTGCCTGTTCTCGCTCTCCCCTCTATCTCTCCGATTCTCTCTTTTTTTTTTCTGGGAACATTTAGGGCATATTTTTAATGCTGAGCCTTATCCATGACTGCGGTTCAGTATAGGGTCAAACATAGTCATATGCACGTTACATAGAACCACTTCTTGCTGGTAGCTCATAAAATAACCACCCCACATCCAATTCTGTTCTTTCTTTCCATTTTCTATCAGGGGTTTCAGACTTGAACTCTGTTTCAAAACATAGTGTGCTTATACTGCCTACACAAGCAGCTGCCTTCTATAGCAGCATCAACGGAAATGAAACTGCATGACTTAATTATTATTGTTGAAAGAATAAGAATAAAATATTTTATTTTAATAGATGGCAATAAATTAAATCTTAAGGTTTTTAATTAATTCATAATTATTGTATTATAGACATTAATTATTTAAAATGTCAAAATAAAATATCATAGTTGTTTAATATATAAATATATATATATAATATGATATATTTTATATAGGCTACGATGGAAAGGTATTTAATCTTCTTAAAATTACTTAAATTGACTTTACCTAAAAATTTAAATGCAATTTTTTTTTTGCAATTTGCTAATGTTTTTAAATAACCGTCACGTCCTGTGATGTTATAAAAACTGCTTACAGAGGCAGATCACTAGTTTTTTTAACAGAGCACTTAACATCGCCGTCCAGTCAGACTCTAAGCCATATGGTTACAAAGACACCAAATATTTGACGTTGTATCTTGCTAGTTTGACTGTTCTTTCTCTTTGTTTTGTTTAGTTTTTTTTCGAGATTGAGTTCTTTGAGATTGATTCAAGCTTTGCTGGCAGCCTGTGTTTGTTGCTACCCATAATTCACTGCTCTACCTCATGACAGACAGCACTGCTCTGGATCGGCGCTATGGCTCTGTGATGGATTACTCCAGACTAAATGCATTGCTAAAGACGCGCACACACACAACCCTTTTAAATTGTTAACCAATTTTTGTGAAGCAGGTTAAACACACAAACATGCTCGGAGCACAACACACCTAATCTTTTATAAACATTATACACCAAATTACATGCACAAATTCATCACACAAATACACAGTGAGTCACACAAACAACAAATGTGGCCCCTCTGGTTGGGCCTCTTTAACAAGGTAATGCATCATAAATTCATTTGGCTCCCAGTAAACATTGTTGAAAAATGAGAGTGATGGATGGGTGCCATGGGGAGGAGAGCCACGAGCTCCTGAGCCGCAGTGTGTGTGTGTGTGTGTAAAACACAGACTGCCACTCTCTTCCTAAACCTAGGAAGCTTTTTAGGGCATCGTGAACATGTCCCTGACGCAAAGTCTGCTCTGGTAGGTAGGGAACTTAATTATGCTGCCTTATAAGACATCTTCAATGTGTCTGAAACAACGTGCTGTAGTGTGTGAACAGTGTGATTTTTACTACATTGAAGCATTTGCTGTTTTCCAGGAAATTATGTTTTAAAATTAATTTGCAGTATTTATATAGTATGTAATAAGTTTAAAATAGCTTTTATTTTAATATTTTTACTTTTACTTTTTATTATTTTTACGGTTTACACATGCATTTATATATTTAAGAAAAATGTGTTTATATATTAAATATATGTATGTTTGTGTATTCTAAATATTATATAAATTATATTATTTCAGTTCAGATTATGTTTTTAATAGGTTAAGGTGTTAGCTTTAGCACATTTTGTCCCTTCAAAACAAAAAAGTGCAGAAGTGTGACATACCTGGGGACATACCTTTTTTGTTTTCACCATAGTACAGTATGTGATAATCAATCCCAGAATACATTGCAATGAGACCAGGAAAAATATCCAACATTGCCAACAAAGTAAAATAAATGTATTCTTTTTACTCCTTTAATACAGAAATGTATTTATAAAAAATATATATTTTACCCTGACTAGTTCATGTGTAAAACTGACAAATTTTTGATAAATATAATTGTGCTTTTCAGGTTATTGCATCATACCTCTTACTGCACTGAGTTTTCTGTACACTCAGCTTATGAAGTGCTATTTTTTCATTTCATTAATTTTGTTTCATTAATATAAAATAATACTTACAAGGCAGTTGTCTAAATAGGCGGTAGGCACCTCACTAGGGTTTTGGAACAGAGCTTGTGAAGTACTATATAAATGATTGTGGATGATTGTACAGACATTGAGTAATACACATGTTTTCAGGTCATGGGCTGCTAATCTTTATGGTGGTCATTTAGCTGTGGAGAGACCTTTGAGAGAGAGGGTACAAAAGAAAAACACCAGGAGAGGGAGAATAACCCGGCTGGAAAGTGTGATATCCCACCGCAGAGACCACGGTGCTAGAGGAGACTTGCGTTTTCCATTTTGGGATTCAGCTGCGTCTGCACTGAAGACACTGACAGTCTCAGCACCTTTAGGAACAATAAGAGCTCACCTGGCGAACACACATACACTGTTAAAAATTGTCCCGTTAAAAAACAGTAACTTACTGGCAGCACGGTTGCCAGCAAGTTACTGTTAAATTA
>JAUCMT010000032.1:17166300-17177329 GCA_032357475.1 Enteromius thamalakanensis
GGTCCGGGCGGAACTAATATTCTGGAGACGGTTCCCGCTGACGCCGATCGGGAGGAGCCACAGAGGTCGCCGTTACAATCAAAGTGTTAATCTTCAAAAAGGAAGAAAGAAATTAAACAGCATCACTTGCGTCACAGGTTATTGATTTCAAAGCTATCTAAAGGTTAAAAACATAAGTGTGCTCTTTCATACAAATACCTGCAAATGCATGAGTTGTATCAAAGAGGAGCCTTACAAATTCTTCTTTTATGGATGTCACCCTGAAAAACAATTACCTTCTGAATAAGACTTTATATGCTGTTGTTTGTTTACACATTCCATGATTAAATATTTTAAGACATTTTATTTATTTATTTATTTTTTTTTTTTATTAATTCATAAAAAGCTGGTTTTATATAGTGGTCAGGATACCCTTACAAGCAGCGTTTGATGATTTTTCCACTTGAAATGCCCTGCGTGGGGTGTTCAATAACCCGTTTGGATCTGAGCCAGTGAATGAGAGCGTAGAGAACATCTGGTGTGTGAGGAGATATCATAAAGCAGCTACAGTTGCTCTTTTAATCACTTTCACTTAATAAAAGAGCGATGGTCTCCTGCAGGGTCGTGCCTCACACATCACAAATGGAATATTTGCACACGCTCACACATGTCAGATAACTCCTCAACTCACCAGCAGGTTGCCATCATTCTCAGCTAGCCCACCAACACTTTCTGTTTCTGTTTCTCTCACTCTGTCCAGACAAATGCAGTGGATAACACAGCTTAAAAATGATTAGTCTATGTTATTTTTACATACAAAAAAAAAACAAATGTAAAGATTTACAAAGATTTTTGTTCAAATATTCACAAAACCTTTTTTTTCTAACATAAATATGACCTCATGTTATCAATCACATTTACACCCTGCCTGTGAAACTTTTCATCCGCCACAAAAAACGGACCACTGTACTTCGAATTGTACTTATTATACTGTAATAAAAGAACAGTAATAAAAAACGTGTTTACTGTAATACCGGAATAGCATTTATTTGAAACTGATATAATTTGTAACCTGATAAATGTGTATTTTTAATTTACAGCCTAAAATAATACTTAATATAATACATAAAATTATATCAACATATATTGTAACAGTATATCATGCTTTTTACAAGTTTGTAATAAAATACAAGACACTTGTGTTCAAACTTTAATTTTGTAATTAGTACAACAACAGAAAAAAAATGTTTTTAGATTTTTTCTGTTTTTCTTTTGCAAAACTTTCCAAAAGTTTTGTTCCAGAAATGTTTTGAATGTTATTTTCACCACATAATGTTACCAAACATTATTTTATTGTATTAAATTATTATTTTTAGAGATTTTATAAACATCAAATTTCTTTGTTATAGAAAACAAACATGGGACATATTTGTGCATCTTCTTAGTGTACTCTGTACGTTTTGGGCTTCAAAGAGACCAATGCAGAATGTTCTCTTAGTGTGCAAGTGCTTTAATGCTGCTCATTTTGGTCTGTGCACACACACACACACATACACACTCACACAAACATCTAAACCCCTTCAACAACCGGCACACAGTGTCTGTATCGTTTCGCTATCCTCTCAGACCCCCATTAGCCAGCCCTAACAGTGTCTCCAGAAGAGGCCATCAGCACAACAATGGATTCCACCAGTGCGTAAGTGTACCCAGCGAAGGCCCTCCAGCATTTCCTAGTCTTCATTTACACAGCTTTCAGCTTTAACAACTCACTCTTTCAGTCTCCTCTCCATCCTGGGTTTCTCATGTCACCAATCGCAAAAGCAGCATGAAAAATCAGACCAAAACACTCCTAGGACGGTTGTAATCTCAGAAAGTTTAGTCCGAGACACTTTGTAAACAAGGTATCCTTGAGTCTTGTTCACTCCTGGTCAGTTTCTATATGACTCAAAAGGCCACGTCCCGTCTAAAAGTTTATGCAGATGCATTTGAAGTCTGAATATGTGTGACTACATGCTGATTGATGTTTCTTATGTTTGACTGTGTGTTCGCTTCACAGCAACAGGAGCAGGATCCCACTAACTTGTACATCTCCAACCTCCCCGTTTCAATGGATGAACAAGAGCTGGAGAACATGCTGAAGCCCTTCGGACATGTCATCTCCACACGGATACTCCGGGATGCCAACGGGGTCAGCCGAGGGGTCGGCTTTGCCAGGTAACCTTGACACCCGACAGTCTCTTTGGCCCATGCAAGACTAAGCCGGAGCGTTTGTTTAGGAGGGCACTTCGTTTCTTTCTTTTTCTGCTTTTCTCCCCCTCTCTTGTGTGGCGCGTGTGGGGTGGGTTGGCTGGTTTTCAGGGTCACTGGCTGTGTAAGAGATCCCTGCGGAGGCTGTGTGTGCGTGAGTGTGTGTGTACGAGTGTGCCAGCCAGGCAATTAGCCGTTCAGCCATGATTGGGTGAGCAGAGCTGAATGGGGCCGCACAGAGGAGAGGAGCCACTCCAGAGAGCACAGACTAAATCAAGACTCCCAGCAGCCCGAAACAAACACTATATAACACCCCTGCCGCTCTTTATTTTCTCTCTTACGATCTCGCTTCGACTTTCCTCTCATTCTCTAAATGAACTTATAAGGATGTTTCTTCAACTTACTTAAATGTCCCAGAGGTTTAAACTAATAGATTTCAACTTATATTTAGTATAAGAAGATCACATTCGAACTGGGAATTTTTTGTCATGCCTTCAACTTTTTTTTTTTTTTAAATTAGATTTATGCATAAATTTATTTAGTTTAAAAAAATTTTCCTTGAACAAAATCCTGCATAAAATTGTGAATTATTTATTTAAAATAATATAGTATTTAATAAACATAGTACAATAAGCTTAAATCATATTTATTTATTAATTTACCATATTTATTTAAGTGCTCTCAAATGATTATGTAAATATTTTTAAAATATAATCCATGTGTTTATATATACATAATATACACAGTAAACATATAATGTAATAAAAAAACTTGTATTTGTATTTTATTTTTAACCGAGATTAGTCATTTGACAGCACTTATTGGCTTATCTAAAGAGACTAGACGTGTCAGTGAAGAGCAGGTTTATATGAAATATGTGGAGAAAACAGAAAAATCAAGGTAAATATCACATTGAGAGACTATTGTTATTTTGCATAATTTCTAATCATCTTGTTGCTGTGCATTTGTCAGTTTATTCAGAAGTGTGTAAATATTAGTTAACTGTGTATTTGTTATGCATAAAATGAGATTAGCCTACTAAAGGAGTCAATTATTTCCTTTCAAAGGCATGATGTTAGCAAACCAAATTAAAACACATTATTTTAAATATGGTGGAAATTGCATTTGTGGAGGCTGTGATGAATGTATATCCACTGTTGGACCTATTGGAAGTATAAAAAGTGCTTTAATAGAGTTAATTTTCTACAAGTCCACAGGGCCAAAAATGTTTGAAGAAGTAGCTGTAGGAGTAGCCACAAAGTAAAGCTGAATGTGTTCAGTTTGCAATGTGTTTTCACTGCAGTCATGACCGATGACTTTAATTCTGATTGCCTCATGCTGTGTGTTTCTCTTCGCCTTTCCTTCTGTCACAGAATGGAGTCCACCGAGAAATGTGACGTGGTGATTCAACATTTCAACGGAAAGTTCCTCAAAACCCCACCAGGAGTACCAGGCAAGTGTCAACAGCACGGTGTCTTCTAACAATATTGCGTCCTAACCAGGTGCAAAGCGATAAAGTGACAATCAACTTGACATTTTGTTGTCTATTTCCACAGCTCTGTCCACAGCCAAATCTCATTGCCGTGAAGTCCCTCTCCATATAGCTGTATATTAAAGGAATAGTTCAGCCAAAAATGACAGTTCTGTCATCACTTACTCACTCTCTTGTTGTTCCAAAGCCATATGTTTTTGTGAGTAAATAATGACGGAAATCTCATTTTTGATGAACTGTCATTTTAAATAATAAATATGCTCTGATTTGCTGATTTTGACAGGAAAATTGCACCTGTATCGCTCACTAAACCCCCCAAGCTCAGTGTGATCCAAAGCTCTCATGTGAGGAAGCACTCGTCCCCACACTTTGAGTCGCTCTGCTCATCAACTTCATATGTCGGGATCTGATTTATAGGTTGATTAAGGTTTAATTTAAGCCTGGTGTGCCTGAGGAAAACAGTTCCCTGAGGTACAAACATTTATACTGTACACAACATTTAGAAGGTACTGTATTTAACTTACATTATGTGATGTATTTCAGCCATAAATATCTGAGAATATTAGTGAGTTATGATGTAGGGAGGGGCTTGATTTGATCTGTACGCTTTAAATTGGACTGGAAAAGGTGGGCTGTGATCTTATTGGTTAGTGTTATTTTTTGGCCTTGTTCCAAAATCATTTCAAAGGCCAAATGTGCTATTAGATTGTGCTAATAGATTTTTCTTTAAAGGAAAAATCCAATTATAATCTTAATAGACGTATTTGTGGCATATTGCTAATTAGATCAAAAATCAAGTTCTATTTACCCCTCCTTTTTTAAAAAAGGTTCAAATTTAAGTAGCAATATAAACTGTTATTCAAATGAGTAAGATTTTTTCTCTTTTTTTAATAGAGTTTATTTTTTTAATTGCTCAGAAAAGCTGTATTTATTTGATCAAAATATATAGAAAAGGCAGTAATATTATGAAATGTTATTGCACTTTTCAATATTGGTTTACCATTTTAATATGCTTTACAATAAAATGAAAACCCTGAATTTCCTGCAGCCATTACTCCAGTCTACAGTGTCACGTGATCCTTCAGAAATCATTCTAATATGCTGATTTATTATCAGTGTGCTTTTGCCTTTTTTTTTTTTTTTTGGAACCTGTAATATTTTTTATTTAATTCTCTGATGAGTAAAAAAATAAATAAAAGGACAGCATTTATTCCAAATAGTCTTTTCTAAGAATATAATTCTTCTATATAATTTTTTTTATCCATGGTAGCATGTCCTTGCTTAATAAAAGTATTAGTTTCTTTTAAAAGAATTAACGACCCCAAACTTTTGAGTAGTAGTGTATATTGTAGCACAAAATTTCTATTTTGGATATACACTGATCCTTTTAACTCTTTATTAATTAAATAATTCTGTATCACAGGTCCCATAAATATTACATTGATTACAAAACAGCATATTAGATATCTGAAGGATCATGTAACACTGAATACTGGAGTAAGGATGCTAAATATTAAGCTTTGCTTCACAGAAATAATTTTATTTTAAAGCATATAAAACTGTTAATTTAAACTGCACTAATATTTCACAAAAGTATACAGTTATTTCTGTATTTTTGCTCGAATAGATTCAGCCTTTATGAGCATAAAAACTTTAAAAACAATAAAAACTTACTGATCCAAAACTTCTGAATGGCAGTGTAAGTGATATAATATAACAATATTAGTATAGCCACAAGACATAAAATGTCTTGTTAACATGATTTTGAGATGAATTTTTTTTTTACCATTGATTTCCATCCAATCCAACTTTGTTGCCATGAAAACATAATATCGTAAACAATAAAACAAATTTAAAAATGATTTAAATAGCTCACATAATACAAGTTTTAGCAGATATGATTAATGTAAGTGCTTTTATAAAACTATAACCTTCACGTTTCTGTTTAATATCCCCCAGAAATCGATCCATTCACTTCCACTATAAGCGCGTGTTAAGACTGTAATTCTATTTTCTATTTTTAAAGTATATAATGTGGTGTAATTCAATATTACTTCCCATGCCCATCAGCGTTATGCTGATTAAGCTAAACTAGTACTGGACTCAGAATATTCCCTTAAAGTAACAAACCCTTAGCCGTCATGCTTAAAAAAACAGACATTTATTAAGAAAGTAAAATCTGTCGCCTTTAACAATGACAGACGCACAACCAAACAAACAGTGTTATTTAATGGTGTAGCTTTTGCAAAGCTCAGGGTATTTTCCTCAGTAATGTGCTTGGTGTTCGTTCCCCGGCTGTTGCGGAGTTTTTTTTTTTTTCTCAGAGAGAGAAAAGATGAGCAAAGGCAACAGAAACAGAGCTGAGGTTAGGGTGGATGAGAGAGAGATTCCTGTTGGATGCAGTAGGTGCGTGTGTGTGTGCATCTGTCTGTTTTCTGTTTGAGGGAAGCATTGGCAGAGGGCTTGGGGGGGGGGGTGTAAAAGCAACTGACAAGACAGAGAGAGAGAATAGGAAGAGAGAGATTGGAGAGGGCAGCCTGCAACTCTGGCAGTTGCTGTGTGATTTGTGGGGTGTAGCGTGCGGCTCGGTGTCAGACCCAAAGACAGAGGAATGATGGATGACTTCATCTATACCACTCTCTCTCTCTCCCTCTTTTAAACTCTCCTCTCTCTTTACTAACAGACTCCTGGCCAACTCAGTTTTGTTGTTACCTTTACACCGTGTCTTAACCCGGTGCGACATGATAAAGCGACAAGCGATAAAAATGTCTCCCATGTAAATCTGAGTTGTTACTACCAACCAGCTGCGACCGAGACAAGCCATGAGCATTTTTTTCAGTGACGTGTTTTCTATCTCTGAAGCGTTTTCCTGGCCTCATCCACATTGAAATTTCACTGGGCTAAATAAAATATAGAATATTGTACGTTACATTAATAAAGACTAAATAATAATGGAAAAAATCTTACCGAACCTATACTTTTAAATGATAGTGTATGTCAAACATGGTATTGATAAACAGATTGATGCTTAAAGGTATTGTATGTAGGATTGACACCGAGTGGTTGAACTAGGTATTGCAGTCCAAATTCAAAATACTGGAGAATACTTTTTCACCCGGCCCCTCCTTCTCAGACTTGACGCACACTCACCAACAGAAACGAACGCACATGACAATGAATTAAATGAAATGCACTGTATTTTCTGCCAAGCAGGCAACCTGGATGCCGAAACGCTACTGACTTCGTGATTGGGAGATAGATGAAGGCTGGCGCTTCAGACCAAAACAAAACATGACAACATAACCATCAGTTAAGGGGTTGCAACTGCGCTTTTTAAACAAGAATATCCAGGCTGCACTACTACTGCTGTTGGCGATATGAGTACTTTTAATTAACATGTTAATTAAAATAATGCCTGTTGAACATAACAGACACATATTATGATTATTGCACTACATTTCTTACATACGGCACCTTTAAGGAAACACAGTCATTACTTACCAATAAAACTCATGTGAGGTACTTTCTTCCTTGAAATGCAAAAGAAGAAATTCAGAAGACAAACTGAGTCAAGAATGTCCCAGACAATCAAATAATAATGCTTCAAAAAGACTCAATGATTCAACTATACTGCTACGCCCCTTACTAACACACCAAGTAAAGACTTAAAGAAATAGTTCGCCTAAAAATGAAAATGGTGTCATCCCTTACTCACCGACATATCATCCCATACCTGCATGTGTTTGTTTCTCATGTTGAACTAAAAATAATATATTTTGAAGAATGCTAGTTATCAAGTAGTTGATATTACTCATTGACTTCTATAGTATTTCCTTTCCTACTAAGGAAATCAGTAGGGACCAACAACTGTTTGGCTCTTCAGAATATCTTCTTTTGTGTTCATCATAAGAAAGAATACAATTTTGGAACGAAGTGAGTTAATGATGACAAAATTTGTGGTCCCGATCCACTATATATATATAAAAACTGTGTTAACATTCTTTAAACTGTCTCTTTTTGTGTTCATTGAAAGGCGTACAAGTTTGGGGCAACACAAGTGAGAGTAAATTGACTGGAATTTAATTTTGGGGTAACATATCTCTCTAAAAAGCCATTTTGAAAAAGAAGAAGCTTCTGAGAAATGAAAGGCGGAGAGTGAAAACGAGGTGATATTGTGCTCTCTAAAGTCAGGAATATTGCTAGAGACTTACAGCCGTCTGATAATGCATTCAGCCTTGAAAAGGAGCCATGCATGTATTGATATCCAGGTTTAAAGCTCAAAAATAGCACCTCATCGATTTTCTCGCCCTCCTCTCCTCTTTTTCATCTTTCTATCTCTCTCTCTGTGCTTACGATGTAGTAAGTGGATCACACGAGCTGGTGGAATATGTGTTTTGCACGAGTGGTTTCTCTCGAAACTTGCTGTGAACTGTAGATTTTCTCAAACAGGTGTAGGGTTATTAAAACATCAGACATAAAAGAGATCAAATCTGCTTTATTCAATAGCAAAAAGAAAGCAAAACCTCCTTGTTTGTGTCTTAAAGGGACAGTGCACCTTAAAATAAAAGCTCTTTACTCACCCTTATGTTGTTCCGAACCTGCATGACTTTATGAAGCGCTTGCTATCACTTGTTCTATCGTTCTCTTCTTGTCTCCATCTGCTGTAGGTGTGTGTTTGCTCCTTTGCAAGTTGTCCTGATCCAGCTTACTCAGGCTTTTCTAACAGGCCACGACGGGGCCATCAGGCCTGCATGCTCTCATAATTACACAGGCTCTTAGGCAACATGCTGATGCTGGGGTAGATAATGATGACGAGCGTGTAACGCCGTGACCCCTCCATCACGCACGAGCTCCCTGTCATGGGACGTCCAGTGCTCCTTCCGTTCTGCTGATCTTTTTTACATGCCCAGCTCAAGCCTGTGGGCTCTGTCAGTTCTTGGAGTGCGTTTCAGGCAATTTGGCCAGCATCCTGATCTCAACCTTAATCCGTTTCTTTATTCCCTCCCTCCCTCCTTTCTTCTCTCTTTCTCAACCTATTCATGAGCAAAGTGGCCTGAGGGAAGTCTTAATGGTGTGGGTTTGGTATGGATGTGGGGCCGTAGTACTACACACACATATGCATTCATTCAGGAATGTTTTAGCTGATGGTAAGTGGAGGTAAAGAGAAGAAGGTTTTAATATTTTATATTTGCTGTGACACAAGAAAGAAGCACTACTTTACACAAAACTGAGAAATTACTGATTGAAAGGGGAATGGATATATGTAGCAATGGGATCTGGCTGATTAGTTTGGCCCTGTGAGCCCCTGCTGGTAGATGTTGTAACTACAACAAAAGCTATTTCTTTCTCTCCTTTTCTTCCTTTTTTTTCTTTCAGTTGATGGATCTTCAAAAGCAGCTGTGTATTGTGACAGTATAAATATAGAAGCCACTTATATGTTAGTAATATTTCAGTGTAGCATAGTAAACATTTCACCAGTTCTATTTCAAAAGGCTTTTGAAAACATGAAATGGTCTTACTGCTGTCTGCTGCCTTTGGCATCACAATTCAGGAGCGTCTGATAGTGAAGGTCTTGGAATTGTCCACTTATTGCAAAAAATATATATTTTTTATTTATTTAGCGTTTTTTACCATTTATTTTAAATATACATTTATATGAATTAATTTAGCAGATGTTTTATTTTTATGCAAAGTGACTCACAAATGAGGAATATAACAAGCAATACATCTAATTTAACTAATTTTGGCCTGTACAAATTTATACAATTTTATTTTGTAGTCAAATTATTGTAATTAAATATTATAATATTAATATTATATTATTTATATTATTTAATTAAATATTATTAAAGATTGTAATTAAATACGTATTTTATTATTTATTTTATTTTATTTTATTATTTAATGTGCCAAATAAGTATTTATTTTTTTTATCCTGGAAAAGACAGACAGATTGTTGGGCAGGTCATGTATGTGTTCCCACAGACTGATCAGTAAAGTGACTTGTTAAATAGCTGTGTGTTTGTGCTAACTGAGACTGAGGGAAAAATGGGCCTGCACTGAAGTACAAGCCCACTGACAGTGAGACTGTGAGAGAGAGAGTACTTACACCCCACTGTCTGTGCTGATGGAAGGGGAGGGTAAATTATAGGGCCTGTCAGTGTGTGAGAGGCCAGGCTGATGTGTGTGTATGTGTGCGACATTGGGGAGACCCATCAAATTTAGCTCCACTCGACTCACTAATGCATGTAAGACTGGGAAATCAAGCTGCCACTGAGCGATACACTCTCTGAGGATTTGTTGAATGGGGCATGTGTGTCAGTGGAGGGGCAGGAATCACTAAGGAGAGGCCTAGTTAAAAATTCAAAATATATATAAAATATTTTTTATTTATATATTTAATTTATTATTGTGGCTGTGGCTGACGTCTTATGTTTGGATAGTTCGTGCTTCAGACAAGGCTCTCACACGCTACGTGAGGGAGAGAGTGAAGGAGAAATTCTATAAAGGACGTGCTAATGAAGCTGTTTATTTTCCCTGGACTTACTGGCGAACATAATGGGCGCTGGCGCATATCGTTCTCTCACATTCTTTGTGTGCCTCTTTCTCTCCGTCTCCTTTCTTTCTTCTTTTTTACTGTATGTGTTCTCTCACTCTCTATATTTAGTGCTGCTTGCTAAGGCATGCATTGCTATTATTTTTGCTCATGCTTTGTGTGAAATAGTTTTAAAAATATGGTGACACTCTCAGTAACAAAATAATCTTTTCAATAAAGACTAAAAATTAAGGATGAGTTCTTTATTTGCTTTAATAATAAAAATGTTAGCTTATGTTATTTATATTTTTAGAATGATTTAATTATTTAGACTTAATAAATACAGTATAATACAAATGTTTAAAGATTTAGTTTTATGTTTTTACAAAGAAATCACAAAAGCTGCATTTATTTGATCCAATGAATAAATTAATATTTTTTTAAAGTAATTAAAGGAGCTTACCAAATCATAGAAGGCACCGTATGCATCTAGGGGGCATGGTTGAGCTCCTCCCTCCTCACTACCCTCGATGGCGGAGCGGGCAGGGGTTATGTGGAGGTCCCCAAGGCACACCTTTTGTGTCCTGTCCAAAGCCTGTAAGCTCTTGTCAGCTCTCACTGGCAAGGCTTACGGTGCCGCTTCAGCCCTGCAACCCATGGCCATCCTGCAGGTCCACCAGGCCAAGGCGCTGAAAGAGCTGCACAAGTGTTGTTCTGACCAGAGGTTGACCTACTTCCTTTGATGACTGACCTTTGGTCGGGTAACGTCCACAATG
>JAUCMT010000032.1:17190906-17217837 GCA_032357475.1 Enteromius thamalakanensis
CCCTTCAGAACCAAACATAACGTTAATCCTCTGCGTCTTCAGTCACTCAGATGTCGGGGGTAAATGACTACTGCTATTTTCATTAATACATTCAACAACAAAACACCTCAATCTTTTAGGAGTCTTGCTTGTCTTTGTGTCTCGGTCATGATAATACAAGCTTTTGTAAATATTATACAACCTTCCTTGCAAATTTTAACAATATTTTACTGTAACCATACACTTGTCATATTTTCACCAGATATTATAAGATAATTTTAAATTCATCATTGTACAGAATTATTGTTAAAAGTATTGTTTTGTTACATTTTTACTGTAGTATTTTACATTTTACATTTTTTTTTACACAGTATGATGGGTCTTAAACATGAATGAATTGTTTCTTTACATGTCTGTTTGAAATGTTATTAGAGATAGCTTTGGTTGTAGGTGGGTGAGCAATGAGGAGCCAGAATTTCATTCTGTGCTCAAACCGGCTTCTACCACGAATGTCTGCACAGTGAGCAAGGTTTCTACGGGGAATTGAAATGACGTATATGGGATGTTTCTTAATGTAGGAGCACTGTATTGTATAATGCGGTAGATTTTCTGTGTGTAAAACTCCAGGATAAGGCTCAGTGCCCGTGGCTCCACAGAAAGGCCGGCCTTCCCATCTCGCAAACAAACGCCCCACATGTATAATACCAGGGTTGTGGTGTTGTTGCGTTCAGTGAATTTTCATGTCTCACTGAGCCTGTGTGGGCTCACCTCACAGCAGCGCTCAACTGTGGGCTGTGTTTTTCTCAGTTTTCTCTCTATATGTATCATACAGCGGTGGCTGAATGTAAAACCAGAGCACTCGGCCGTTCCTGGACCTGAAAGCCACTGTGCCAAGCTGGCAGTGTAACAGATCTCTGCGGTAGGCTGCTATTAGAGCGTGGGCGATGTGTAGACACCAGCTTTGTCAGGGTCACACGCTCCTCCTACCCACTCAGTGCACACCGTTCCAGGGCAAACAGTGCTCTTCCTGTTGGTAAACACCATTCTTTCTTTCCTCTCTGCGTGTTTTAGAACAGGGACGTCAATGTGTTGTGCTTGTACACATGTTGTTTTCAAGGCCGTCCGTGTCAAACCGGTCTTACAGTTAAATCATCATCTTTGAGTAAGAAAAGCCTGTCTAACACAAATACGGATAGTTTTGGTGCACCTTCGCTGTAGGGCTGTATGTGTTGCGGAATCATGATCGAGAAATACATTTCTAAAAGCTTTGTCTACTACATTTCATGGTTTTTCCAGCATCTGCCGTCTCACTTCGAGTGAGAGTACATGAGTACTTCATTTCCAGAGCTACTCAGAGAGTTTACTTCATGAGCATCTCACCATTTGATAAAGATTGTCATTATATATGCACAGAAAAAAAAAGAGGTTAAGGAAACTTTAGTTTGGACCCAGTTTGATTTACCAAAAAATGGAAAAGGTTATTCATTAATTTAGTTCAATTTTTATATGTATTAAACTAAGATTTTTTTATTAGTTGATTTGATTACCAAGTTTGATAATTTTGTATTAAATATAAAACACATAATCCAGAAAAATTTAAACAGACAACACAGAATTCATGGAAAAATAAAATAAAACTAATTATATAGGACTATTATTATTATTATTAATATTATTATTACAGTATTTATTTATTTATTTATTTTTATTTAACAAATAAGCCAACTATTTATTTATTCATTTAATTATTTTTTTTTTAATTCAACAGATCAGCCAAATTGTATTTATTTATTTATTTGAAAACTCTAAATCTATCAAAAATTAACAGAAAACACAGATTTTGGGATAGAAACAAACAAATAACAACAAAAACAAAAAGGTAATTGCAACACTGTTTTAACTGTTAACTATTACTTTTCCCTGAATAATTTCTTAATTTGCTGCTTATTAATAGTTAGTAAGCTAGTTTAGGTAGGGAGGTAGAATAAAGTAATGTAGAATAAGCCATTAATATGTGCTTAATTAGCACTAATAAATTGCTAATTTTAGTAATATGCATGCTAATAAGCAACTAATAGGTGTAACCGTAAAATGAAGTGTTACCAAAAACTGATATAACAGTGCCCTACAGCTTGTTTGTTTGTAGTGTTTGTTCGTCATTGGGAGTGAAACAATGGCAGGAATGAGTGAAGTAACGGAGAAACCTGCGAACTCGAGGGCCATTATTGGATTGAGGGTGGGAAACTCTGGTGTGTCTTCAGGAATGCCTGCCGCCCACAGTGAAAACTACAGGTCTGTGGGAGCCCAGCAGGAGTTGGCACGCCGGACAACAGGCATGGATTAGAAACACATGTCTATCTTATTGACGGCCCCCCAACCCCCACTCCCTTCACATTCCCTCCTTGACTGAATATGTGCAGTGCCGTGACCCAAAGTTAATAAACAGCTTGGAATTACATGTGGTCAGAGCTGTCTGCTTGGGTAAATGTTATGGAAACACTTAAAGACACACAATCAAAATACAATGCAATTGAAGAATTCAATACAAAACAAGTTCCATTAACATATTGTGTTTCGTTAAATGACGCTTTCATTTTTGTGTTTTTCTCTACAAGATTTAAGAGAAGTAGAATGAGTTTTTTTGGGAAAACTCCCAAAGCAATGAGAAGTGGCCCAAAAATATTCCATATATATACCCGTGAGATTGAAAAAAACATGTAAAAGTCAATGAATTATGAATTTTCCCTGCAATAGTTCATGTTACATTTAAAACACATGTCATCGTGTTGGGACACTTACTGTAATGGTGCATGACTTCCAAGGAGAATATTAAAATATTGGCGCACTGAAATGTATTTAGAGCTACAGATGTTTGAGTGTGTGAGTGTGACGAACAAGATGGAGGCGTGCAGATCCATATGCGGCTTAATTATCAGAGAGGTCGTACACGCAGGGTCTAATACCGGCAAACAGAGCAATGGAGACAAGACAGAAACAAGGTATACAGGCAGATTTCGGGGCAGGCAGTAAACAATCACAGTACAGGGAGAGAGAGCAAGGACGAGGCAGGCAGCAAAGAATCGGAATCCAACGGTCCACAGTAACAATGGGCAAAACAAACACGGGAAAGAACGCTCGGAAACATAGCCAGGGCAAATCAAGACTTCACAGAGAATGGAAGTTTTGCTTTTATATGTGTATGTGTGTGTGTGTGTGTGTGTGTAATCAGTATGTGGGTGTATTGAGGAGGTGCAGGTGTGTGGGATCAGTCCCGGGAGTGAGGCATGATGGGCAATGGAGTAACGATTAGCAATACAAAAGTAATACATTACAATAATAAATTACTTTTTGCCGTTTACGCAGTAGTGTAAGGCATTACTAATCAACGTTCAGTAATATTTTACTCGGTACATGCTTGCGTTACAACACACTTTTAGGCTAAATTTTTAAACTGTTTGTGGTCAGTTATTATCCATGTGTGGTAAACAGGTTTGTAAATGAATACTAAAAGGACAGCTTCTAATATATATGTGTAGAGTACTGGCCAGTGGCCTGAGCCCATCTTTTTTTTCCTTCTACCAAAATAGCTTAAACTGTTTAATCTAATAAAATAGTTCAGTTTTGTGTGTAGTGGCAAAATAATTATATTTAATTTAGTTTTTTTTATTATGTTCATTTAGAAAAATGCTTTGGTTATTAAATATGTGTTTTTTTTTAAGTGGCCAGCAGCAGACAGTGCTGATCATAAACTATGTTTGATCAATTTAACCCTTTCAAATCATCACAACTTGCCTAAAATGCAATAAAAAAAAAATATTCAAGCCTATAACAATGTTTAAACATTAAACCACGCCCTCATATTGTTCAGAGTATTACATCATTCAGAACCGTAAAGGGTCCACAATTATTTGGGTGCACTGACAATAGCTTGAACAGGAGCGCTTCACAAAAGTTAAATACCAGATATAAATACAAAAAGCTTTAAATGACAACTTCACAAAACAAACCAAAAAAAAAATTAGAAAACAAACTTCACTGGTGCATCAGAGGAGATGGCGAGTCAGGAAAAGGCACGCTCTCTGTAGTTATTTTGGTGAAAGTAACTCAAAATTAATACAGCAGTCATGTAACGCATTACAGTTTTGAAACAGTAATATTGTAATATAAGGAATGACTTTTTAATAACAGTAACAAGTAATATTTCATGTATTACAGTCTGGAAGTAACTTGCACAACACTGTGTACTTGTACATACAGTATGTTTCTGTTTGTGTTGATAGATTTGAAGCCGACCTGCGAACCTACCAAAATTTATCGCAGTAATCATAGTTTCCACCAAAATACTACAGCTGTGTCTACAATAAACCTGTGTGTAATTTGGTATAAGACACCACAATAATCAAAGTAAATTAAGCAAAATGACAGAAAGCATGTGGAATTACTTTATTGGGGCATTAGAGTTATAACAGCTGTAGTTACGTACAATCGAACAGTTTTGCTATGGCATTGCCAGAATAATATTTTACTTTTGCTCGATATTTTGAGTGGTTTTTGTGTTGCTATGCAGTGATTTTAGCATGTTGTGGTTGTTAGTCTTTTTTCCCTCTGTTTAACCCGGTGATTTGGGGTTTCATTTATGTTCATAGCACAAATGGTATTAATTACAGTTTGAAGAGTTAAACTTATATACGCAATAGCTTGTCTTATCTGATCGTGTCTGATGTAGGTACTTGGAAGGTTGTTGCTGGAGGTATTTGTTTTTGCGTGCACGCATTCTGATTTCCCTGGATGCATTCCGGGCCTGAATCAAAAATCAGTCATTGTTAACAAAGGCTCAAAACTTTTCTTGCATGAGTGAGATTCAGCACTTTGAGTTCAGGGCAACCTGACTAGCAAAACAAACGGAGCTAATGCCAAGCAGAGTCTGCTCATAAAATCAGCATGGATTTTCCAGCGCGCTCCAAAAGCGGCATAAAAACCCCGACCTTATTTGGCTTCACTGTTTTATGATGGCGCTGGTTGTTATTTTAGAGTTCGACCTAAACTGCGAGGGGGTTTAATGCAGGGCGTTTCCCACTGTCTCAGCTGAAACACACACACACACACAGAAACTCATTGTTTTTGAGATAGGGCAGGGGAGAGCTGCTTGCTCGAACATTTTAAGTCTGCCGCAAAAGCTGTGATCTTTTCTGCCGCCCCGTTTTCTGTCTGTCCTTCACAATGGAGCCGCTTGTGTTGTGCTGACGTTATCAGCGCCGGCCAGCGTGTGCGTGTGTGTATAATAGGAGGGTGATGACAAGGCTGCAGGTGTAGACCCTGCGTCCTCTGCAGGTGGAGGAGAGACACTTTTAGCCCACCTTGCTCCTTCTCCAAGCACACAGAGATCACAGCGGCTGAAAAACTCTTCTTTAATGAATAATTTATGATTTGGCAAGAGATTTTATATAATTTCGAGAAAATTGGTGATTATAAGAACGGCTTGTATTGATGAATAACAGCTTGTTTTACACAAATACAAACATATGATAGACAAGTGACAGATAGATAGAATTAGACAGGTGAATGGACAGATAAACAACCAGACAGACAGACATAGAAACAGATGAATGAACAGACAGACAATACATGGAGAGAAGGGCAGGCAAATAAAGAAATAGCCACTGGATAACCTTTTATTTTTCTGTTATGTTTAAATAATTGTAAATAATTTATGAGAGGGAGTCTCATTAAAATGTCTTCTATTTTCTTGTATCGTCTTGTCTTAAATTTCTTTCTACTTTATATCTTTTATTTTCGTTTTTTATTTTTTCTGACATTTACTGAAATTTTTTTTCTTAAAGATTTGATTTGTTTGTGTGTACTGTGTGTATTTATTTTGTATATTTAAATCCACACACGTATAAGTTTAAGAAAAATATGTTGTTTATATATAAAATATATTCATACATAAAAGTAATTATATTAATATAAATTATACATTTAAATACATGCAAATATTTTCTAAATATATATTGTGTCTCTTTATACTGTATTTATACATAATAAATATGTGCAGTGCAAAGACATCATGTTCACGAAAACTTTTATTTTGGATGTGATCAATCATGTGACTAATCCTTGCCCAGCACTGATGTATACATTACATATATCTATATTGATATGTATATAAACACATGCATACATACATATATACATACCGTGTTTATATTTAGTTTTTCTCTGTTCATCTCAACTGTGTCTTCTCTTTTCATCTTTTTCTTTTTGTCATCTTTCATCAAATCTTTTGTCTCTGGCATCATGTCCACTGTTTTTCTGAATAATGACAATCTCAGAACTAGTTTATTCTGAAATCTTTGTTTTGAAGACTAGATCCCTTGTTTGATGTCTCATTCTAAACAACAGACAAAAAAGAACAAACAACAGCCTTTAAATATTCTATTCGGCTACAGAATACATAATGTTCCGTTGAGCCGTTTCAGTTGCTTGTTTTGAATTTTTTTTATCTGGTTCCATGCAATATATGCGCACATTTACGCACAACGCATCCTCTGTGGTCTGTGATACAACCGCCTTCTATTGTTCCACAGAGCAGCTGAAATATCGCAGTGCAGGTGAGAGCGTGCGGAAGAGAAAGTGTTCATTTTTCTCTGCCAAACTAACATACTTTCAGAGGTGACTGTAGAGTCATATCGCCGGAGGGCAGGATTACTCAGAATAGTTGTCTGGACTCCACAAAGCAAAAACTCCTCCTCCTGCATCTATCATCGCTCTCTGCCAGATCCCATCATCCAAGAAGTTTGCGCTTGCTTTAAATGAGTTTTTCTGGTTGCTGAGGAAACCAAATTAAGTTTACCTTAGCTGTGGCGTACGGGAATTTGTTCAACTGGAGAGCAAAATGTCCTGCTCCTCAAGTGCGCTCGTAGACTTCATAGTGTAGTTCCACACCCTGCAATTCATATTGCCCTCATGACTGAGCGAGAACAAGTGTTTCGCCTCAGCGCCTGCCATCCTGCTTTTTGAACTCTCCACTCGCCTTTCACGTAAACTGGCCCCCTCCGGGTCGTAGAGGAGCATTCTAGCTTTGCTTTTGATGTTTTTTGTTTTTTTCTGGTAAGAAATAGTAAGCGAGATACAAACTTGGTGAATTATTTACTGTCATAATCAGGCTTATTCTTTTGGTGCAAATATTAAACAAGGTGCTTTGAAGACCTGCAGGGACTTTTTATTGATAGTTGGGATTTGAGAGGACTCCCATGCCAAAAGTAGAGCCGATGGTCTGAGTGTTGAAGACATAATGGAAAGGGAGGAGGGGGGTGTGCAGGAAGTTGAGGGGAGATAGTCGAGGGGTGTTGAACTGCAAAAGGTCATTGGATATTCCTCCGCTGCTCTGTGGGCTCGGTGTGGGTGTGATACCTGCGGTGTAACATTTCCCTCTCTGTTCAAAACACACTCCACTTTCTTTGCCGAGGTCATGACCTTTCCATCAATCGTACTGCGGTTGACCTATGGAGGTATCCATCCACTCCCCTCTCCCGCCCTGCTGACGAGCTGACTGATCTTTTATATTCTTCTGTGTTTGTTCCCTCTCCTCCACAGCCCCGACGGAGCCGCTGCTGTGCAAGTTTGCAGACGGAGGACAGAAGAAGAGGCAGAGTCAGAGCAAGTACCCTCAAAACGGCCGACCGTGGCCTCGGGAAGGAGAGGTGAGCGCTGGTGACCTCAAACACCTACCAAACATCCTCAACACAGCTCTGCACAAATTCTCATACAAATTCTATCTATCTATTTATTATATATGTCTGTCTATCCATTCGTCTGTCTATCTGTCCATCTATCTATCTATCTATCTATCTATCTATCTATCTATCTATCTATCTATCTATCTATCTATCTATATCTGTCTATCTATTTAGCTATCTATCATATCTGTTTGTCTATTCTTCAATCTAACCATTTGTTTGTCTGTCTGTCAGTCTATCCAGCTATCTATCTGTCTAATTGTCTATCATATATCTGGCTGTTTATCTATCCATCTAGCCATTCGTCCATCTATCTATCTACCTATCTAGCTAACTGTCTATCTTATATATATATATATATATATATAATTGTCTATCCATCCCTAGAACCATTTGTCTGTCTGTCTGTCTGTCTGTCTGTCTGTCTGTCTGTCAATCTATCTAGCTATCTATCATATGTGTCTGTGTATCTCTCCATCTGTCTAACCATCCGTTGATCTATCTATCTATCTGTCTATCATATATCTGGCTGTCTATCTATCTGCCTAGCCATTCATCTGTCTATCTATTTATCTACCTATCTAGCTGTCTAACTATCTATCATATATCTGTCTGTTTATCCGTCTAACCACTCCTCTGTTTTTCTATCTATCTATCTAGCTGTGTAACTGTCTATCATATATCTGTCTAGCCATAAGTCCATCCGTCTGTCTGTCTGTCTCTATCTATCTATATATCTATATATATATATATATATATGCCCGTCTGTTCACAAGGTAGTTCATAACTTGGCTTTTCTATTAAAAATTACATTTATATTAATTTCTTTATATTTCACATATTTAATTCTACTCCCTAACATCCTGTTTGCTGCATCTGTTCAAGTTCATTTCAAATGCAGCCAATAGAATTCAACCTAAATTCAGCTCCAAATGACACACAACCTGATCGTCTGTACTTACCTCTTCCACGCCAGCTTCTGCCCTATTTTCCCCGCTCATTCCTTTTCCCAGAATACCCAACCCTGAAGAAGGAAATGATTGGGAAGCAAACCCTTTGTTTCTAACATCGGATAGAAGAAAGCAGTGAAAGAATGGGAGTCAGGAGAAAACATTTTGATTGATGGAGTCATCTGGCCATGTTTAAGTCCTTTAATCTCTTCTCTCCTGTTTTCATTCCCGCAAAGCAAGTCGCCGTCTGGGTTGGCTGATGGGAAAATGGCGGCAGGGTGAACAACTGGCATTTTCTGGGCAGCCCCAGCTGCTGGCATGACGCGGCAGTGCAGGGAAGCGTGCCCAGATACCGACCAGACCGTGATCGCCCATTATGAGGAGCTGGCAGCCGCCATGACTTTGGCTGCACTCTCTCATGAAGGCGTATTTCAATATGCAACCCCAGGGGTCCACATTAACTAGATAGAGTGTCCAGTCACACGTAGGTTAGGTCGATGGTTTTCCCACCAGTCTCCAGGTTTTCTCCCCCGCTGAGGAAAACTTGGCGCCCGACAAGCTGCAGTATATGTGCGTTGTTTATCTGCTCCAGTCCAATACAGGTCTAAGCGGCCAGCTTTCCCCCCTTATTCACTTAGCTAGTGCAGCTCTGTCAACATGAGCTATGCTTTCTGCAGCCTTGTAAATACCAAATAACTTTCTGCTGTATCGAACCCGAGCCGGTCTGGTATTACAGCCCAGTGCTCTGAGGTAATAGATCCACAGCTACAAGTCTCGGCCATGTGCTTTTAAAGATATAAAGAGCACTTGGCCGGCCCCTATTAGATGACCCTGTTCTATTGCCAGCATTACTCAATAGACTTTATAGGAAACTTGCTTCACCAGAACCATCTTTCACTCTTTGTCCTGTCTGTCTTGTCTTTCAGAGTGGCATGGCGCTGACCTATGACCCCACTGCAATGCAGAACGGGTAAGTCATTTGTTGTTTTGAGTTTTCGGTGCTTGTTAAGGTCGTCTGAGGGTAAAACAATGAACTTAGATAAGCTCTAGTGATGACTCCAACATCATAATAGCGATCTCTGCTAAAAAAAAAAAAATATCTTGAGTTTCAAGACAAAAATGCAATATTAGCTGTGATAATGTAAAATAATATTACAGTTTAAAATTGCTGTTTTCTATTTGTATTTCGAAGCTTAATTTTCAGCATCATTACGCCAGTCTTCAGTGTCACATGATCATTCGGGATCAACAGTCGTGCTACTAAATCATTTTGCGATACAGTTTTTATTTTTACTGTTTTATAAA
Organism: Enteromius thamalakanensis; assembly: GCA_032357475.1. NCBI lineage: Eukaryota > Metazoa > Chordata > Actinopteri > Cypriniformes > Cyprinidae > Enteromius > Enteromius thamalakanensis. The sequence continues at coordinate 17,200,880 of JAUCMT010000032.1, forward strand.
TAGAAAGATCAAACCAACAGTGTGTAATTGAAATAAAAATAATGAATTAATACTTAATTAAATATAAATTTCTTTAAAATCTTTCCAACCCCATATTTTGAATTGCAATGCATGCGTACATAATAGTAAAATGCATGTATGAAAAATACATGTACATATCAATCAACTTTAAATATATCTTATATAAATATATCTCATGTTCCTGCATTGTGATTCATATTTTAATTCTATGAATTATCTAAATATTCATTTGAACTACCAATAACAAAAAAAAAGTTACTATTTTTGTTAATTTATCATTTTTACACTATCAACTAATTTTACAAAACACAAAGGACAACCAAAAAAGTCCTTATACTTCCTGAAGAATATCAATGATCCACCAGGGGGCAGAAGTCATGTGGTACATTATATACGAAGGTTTTTTTTAGAAAAGTTATTAATCATGCTAACGAGACATACGGTTTAAAAGAATCAATTAGCTTAACCACCAAGACTTCCCTGACTAACCAGCTGGTTCATGCAGGTTTAATCTGGTCTTTTCAGCAACATTAACAATGTCTGAGCTGAGACAGAGCCCTACAGAGCTGTGTTATACACTAGCACACACACACACACACAAATACTGTCATAATCAATCTGCATTTTTTGCTATTGTTGCACGGAAGAGTGTAAATGTTTCGTCAGGTGCTGGTTGCAGGGCAGGAAGATGAGTGCTGGACTAAGGGAAATAAGACCCTTTCTATCTGCCGGCTCCAGTGGACGAAGGCCCAGGGCTCTGTTTCTGATCAGGCACTCTGGGGAAACAGTCATAGTCGTACCTCGGTTACCAGCTTCGGCTCCTTATGTACCCCTGACTCAGCACTTGCTGTCTGCGGGAAAGGCAACGAAATAAGGAATGACAAAAATATGCAATCAGGGGAAAAGAGGCAGATTCTGAATTGTAAATAATAGAGTGACTAGAAAGGGCAGCAGAAGAGAAATGCTTTTTTGTTTTCTTTCTCCTTTCCATCACATCAGTGTATATATATAAATATATAGTGAGTTCGTACAGTCTTCTTAATTGTTTAATGGTGCATGCCGTCTCAATGTCAACGACTGAAGCTAATAGCTGGCATACATAACAGCATAGTTCTAGGTTAAAAAAAGATTGCATACTAACGTAAACTAGTGTGTAAAGCTTCACATTTTAACCCTGCTTCAAAGATTGTGTTACGTTCTTCCTGGACATGCTCTCACTCAGGTCGTCTTGTGTGACTGTGACATAAGGGAGCATGAGCTCTCTGGGGCAGACAGCGTTTCTCTCCCCACGCTCCATTTCTCAGCTGCCAGACAAGCCGATCAATAAAGCCTAGCAACCGGGCTTGCAGATGAAACATGTCCGCAGTAGGTACACAATGATAAATAAAGTCCTGCCCAAGAACTGTAGCTATTGGAAAATGCTGTTGCTCGGGTAACACAGAGAAGTCAACAAATTAATTGTTGTGACACAAGCCTGCAGACAAACACACACAAGTGTACACATAAATACATGACATGATAATTGTATTGATCTGTACATATTTTGTACATTCATATACAGAGGAACTAGGGCAAGATTATATATATATATATATATATATATATGTTATTGATTTAATGTTTTTATCATTGATAATAAGAGAGAGACATTCTTGTTATTTCATATTAATTTATTATTGATTTTTCAAGGCTTGTATCAAGGCTGCTTTTTTATTTATTTGCAAATTGAGTTTTATTATTATTATTATTATTATTGATTTTTCACAAACTGCCAGTCACAATAGACAAACACATCAACAACATACATTAATTTGAATCTTAAAAAAGAAACAACTAAAACAAGCAAAGTCAATAAAAAAAAAAAACAGCTAAAATGTCTACATTTCTACATATTGGTAACATTTTTCAACGTACAGACGTTTTCATGCATGAAATCCGAACAGTATAATACAAGCAATCCCAGGGTCCAAATAATTTCCAAATGGTTCCCATACTTTGTAGAAAAGGTCTGTCTTTGAATGAATTATACAAGTAAGGTATTCCAGTGGTAATAGCTCTATTAACCTATTTTGCCAGCTCTTCACAGAGGGGGCTTTATCAGAGATCCACTGCAAAAGTTTTTCTGTGCCAAAAATGTCATAACATTAAAAAGCCTTTCATTAGCCAGAAAAGTTACCTTATTATAAGGTAATTCTAATAACAATAACATAGGGTTTATTTGTGCTAATTCGTACAAATTCATACAACTTCACTTGTACAATTTTGTTCAATTTAAGTTTAGGGGCAGTGTTAGGGTATAGTTCATTTGTACAAATTCATACGAAATTTGCAGATTTAACAAAAATTGTACGATTTTGTATGAATTTGCCACCTCATAAAAAAATGCTGATTTCCCGTGAGACTGGGCTGTCCAAACCCCAAATCTTTTGCATTTCAGAATATTATGTTGTTGTTGTGATCATAGAATGCATGCATGCACTGCTTTTGCAATATTCTGATTTTATTTTCCTTTTATACCCTGAAGAAGATGTCATAGGTTCGTCAAGTTCAACGAAATTATCAATCCTCAATCAGTTTTAGTCAACTTTGACTAGTCTCCGCTAGTGTGTCTTTTTAAAATAAAAGTAGCCTTGTCACCTGACCTGAATATAGCGCGCTGATTCGCTAAAATAGCCTCGGCTTCTGTTCAAAATGATCTCGCGATGCCTTGAGAGTGAACAATATCATCATTGTGTTTAGGGTTGAGATTGCGCTATTGTATATGTAAGGGATAATGCGGCCAAGATGTTTTGTAGTACCACGTTGAGCCTGTGTTTTTAGTTTTACTGGTTGTTATCCGGGAATAACAAACCTTGCAATGTGGCGACTGACCAATCAGAATAGATTATCCCACATAGCAGTGGAATAAGTGGAGAATAATACACTGCAATCAGCTCTTTCGATTCAATGTAAAAGACTTGGGTAGCACATTTTTCGCAGACCATCTGGAAGTTCCTGGAAAACCCTTGTATTATACAATCAGAATAGGGTACTAATAGTGCTTTGTGTATCTTGCAGGTTCTACTCCTCACCATACAGCATCTCCACAAACCGCATGATCGCTCAAACGTCAATCACTCCATTCATCGCTGCCTCTCCTGTCTCCACATATCAGGTAAGATCACAGCCTATACACAGCATTCAGAACAAACAGATGCTGCAGGCAAACCAACTCACATCTACATTCATACAGTGGCCCTTAAAAACATTTGGACCGTCGAGACGTGCAAGAAAGATTAAGCAAAACAGCATTTTCTGGTTAAAAATATTGCGCTAATGTAATTAAAGTGTAATTACCTCGTAATTATGGTCGAAATCTAACAAAATGAGGTTTAGGCATTTTTAAGTGAAATTTGAGTGTTCAAATGTTTTTGAGGCCACTCTATGCAAACACAATTACATGCAAACACAAAACGCAGTTTGAGTCACACACGCATGAGAGCATGTACGCTATAGCGTGTTTTCCATCACTCTTCATGTTTGCTGATATGTTAGGAAAGCTTATTAACGCTGTTCTCCAGCGCTGCAGTCAGACGGAGTGAGCAAACAGTGACTATGAGCATCCTTAATTGATTTGGCTTAAGCTAAACTAAACAAAACATTGCTGAGCGTAGAGAATAGCTAAGCCCTTCAGATCATGTACCTCCCGTCCTCACGAGAAGCGCGCATATACAAACCACCCACGCTGACCGGAGCAGCGCCCTAGTCTTAGTTTACGCTCTCGGCCGCACGTTAGTTATGATAAATGCTGCACGCCAGCAAGGTTATCTCTTAATCAAATTGCGTGATATCATGTGCAAAAGCGCCCTGCTGACCGGCGAATTAATTTTAAATTGCAAACTGCGCTGAACCCGCCAAAACGAGTTCAAAGCCAAGCTGATGGGAAATCAATGCGCTGCTACCTTTATTTCTCCCCTAGAACTTCGAGAATGGAACAAGAGACAACTGTTTCCCTCTCCGGTGAAAGGACAGAAAGATGGAGAGAAATAGTGAGAGCGAGAGCATGAATCTTTTAACAGTCGGGGAGAGAGAGACAAGGTGTGCGTTTACACATCTTAGTGGACTTAGTGTGTTTAGAGAGAGGGAGAGAGAGCGAGACGCCCGAGGCGGATCACAGTGATGAACAAATCCCAGAGGCTTTTCTTCCTAGAACAACATAAAAGGACACCGCATATAAATTTAGACACCTACAACCGTTCAAACGCACTTTCATGAAACTAAATGCATACATCCATCCTCTCAGACAGGAAGTGGCCACTTATTTTCAGTTTGCGTATCGGACTGTAAAAATAATACTTGAGCTTAACGATGTTATTTTAGTAGGGTATCATTTATTATTCTCATTTTCTGTTTTTGTTTTAATTTACTGTAGGTTAAGGTTTAAGACCTTTTGTTTTAATATGTCCACATAGTTCATTTTTATTGCAGTTTAATTTGTACATTAGTTGTGTGCTAAAAAAAAAAATAAATAATAATAATTTAATATTATTTTTGTAGTATTTCTTATTAATTTAGTTTTTAAGTTGTTTATATTGTGTGTTTTTTTTTAAGTTTTGTTTATTGTTGCTGCATCCAGTGTGTGGTATTACTAAATAAAAAATACTCCAACGTATTATTGTTGTTTTATTATAATTTTAAGTACTCCTTTTAGTTATTAATTTATTTTTACTTTCCAGTATTTCCAATATCAGTATTATTTTAGTATGAATTTGAGTATAATTATTTTAATTAATTTTTGTCCATTTTAATTTTAAATCAGTTTTAGTTTTATTTATTTTAGTAGGCTAAGTTAAAACTAAATTCAAAACAGATCAAGTGCTGCCTTGACAAGTTACCAGTTAGCTGATAAATAAAAAATAGTAACATTTTATTTTATTTTAATAAATGTTTATTTTTATTGCAAGTGACGAAAATGTTTTCACAGTTTTAGTTAATTATAGTAACCCTGTCCTAAATGTAGTAATTGTTGGTACGAGAATTACTATGCCGTCGAGATGAAAGGAGAGATTTTTTTGGGTCCAAGTCGGCCTTAGATGATGAAATTGCTGCCGCAGCGCTGTAATTGGAAGGCAATATCGCTGTCTGTAGAATTCCGATCCCTGTGTAATTATCGCACTTGTATTACTTGCTCCTGCCTTGGCTGTTCTGTGGGAATCGGGGCTTCGAGGCAGCGGGAGGAGGCGTAGGAGGGGGGGTGAGGAGTGAAATTAAGAAATGCTGGTTTCCGCCCACAGGTCCAGAGTACGTCGTGGATGCCTCACCAACAGTACGTTATGCAACCTACGGTAAGTGCTGCTGAGGAGGTGTTCATTTATCTTGGTGTGTGTTGGGGACGTGAGGAAACAGACAGATAGAGAGGAATGAGGAGAGGTGAGAGTGATTTCGTTTATCTTTGTGAAAGAGTGGATGTTCTGTGAGATAAAACCAAAAAAAATGCAGTGGCTCTTTACCCCCATTGCCCTCTTGTGGCCAAGCAATTAAGCACGGGACCGGTGTTTATGTGTGTTCAAAAGGATAGTTCACCCAAATATTTGACAGTTTTGATTACCCTCTTGTCAATCCAAATCAAGTTGCTTTTTTTTTTACATTATGTCAAAACCAAAAGACAACATTTAGAATATGAGATTATATAAGAACAAATGAGAACAGGGGCTGTAATCATTTTTTTATAATAAAAGTGTTTTGCACTATTTTGTAAGTGTTTTACACCAACAGAAAACATCTGTTGTCTGTCTCATGTATTGATGTAAAGGAATTAAAGTGAATATCAGTTACAAATTAGTCTTTTTCTCAAATAAAGCAACCGTATGACTTGAAGTCTTGAAATATAAGGCATTAGTCATATGGACCAGGTGATTTCAAACTTCTTGAAGCCACAGACCCCAAATTATGATGGGCACCTTGTTGGGACCCTTTTAGATATACAAAATATGAATATAACTGCAATATATTGTACAACAAATGCACTGTAAAATAATTTTTGTATTTATTTTTTTGCTACACTACAGAAGGGAAATTACTATAGTTATTTTCTCATTTCTACACTTGTAAGAGATCCATTTTATTTTGGCTATCAACAACTCACACTGTACTTTTTAGCTTTTATTTGAATGCAAATAGCAGTAGAGCTTTTGCTTCAGTTAAAACATGCTTCCAAAAACTTATAAATCGAAACCTATAAATCTTCTGTCCATTAAAGTGTTGGGAATTATGCGAATGTGAGAATAAATAACTGGTTGCCACTGCATTCCCAAACTGAGCCTTTCTGAGGTGCGGAAAACACTGCATCCCAGGTTTAAAACCTCTGAGCACTCTAATGAAACCGTTATGGTGCTTTTTGTCATATTGGAGCTCGACAGCTCACATTTTTTATGGCAGAAAAGAAGTTATAGGCCTTTGGAACCACATGAGGATGAGCAAATGAGGAGAGAATTGCCATTTTGGGGGAACTGTCCCTTTAAGGGCAGACGACTCAAGGATCTGTTCCTCCAGTCAGTCCGCAGTCTGGATCAGATAAATAGATCCCTTGTCTGAGCTCATCGACACAACTTTGTCAACCTGGAGACACATTTTTCCCCTCCCTTTCTCTGTCTCACTGCACAAATACACATGTACCTGCCTTGTGTTCTTTTTTTTTTAAGTCTCCTATAAGAAAGCATCCCCTTGCCTGGGGTCTGGAGGTCTGCCCGCCGTCTCTTTGGCTCTCACCTGAACTTAGATTTACTGTAAGCCAGGGGTCTGCATTCCACCGTGGAAATGGCCAAAGGTAGTCTGGGATCAGGGCTTTTTCTTTGGCAGGGCCTGAAAAAAGGCTTCAGTCAGCTGTTTCCAGATCCGCAGCAGGGCTTCATACGATCCTGAGCAACTTGAGAAGTGAAACGGGGTTAAAGAAAAGCAGGCAGATGTCTGTCTGTCTAGATAATGATATTCCAGACTTGTTGTGTGAGTGCATGTGTAGTCGAATGGGAGGTTTGATGATCATGATTATGTTGTGTAAATGTGTTTGTAACCAAACCCTCATATCTAATGATCTGGCAACCCATCAACAAAGACCTCAGCTGCCTGGGAGAGAGAGAGAGAGAGGCAGTGGGAGTCTGTGAGCTGATCTCTGCCTAATTTGAAAAATCTGGAAAGAAAACAAAGGCGGAGGAAATCATTTTTTTTTCTTTTTTTCATGGGTCCTGCGAAGAGAGAAGGCAAGCAATTAAAAGTGGCTGAGAAAGGGATGCATTGTTATTGGAGAACACTGCTGCATTTGGCACCTTGTTACCGTGGAGACACGTGACCATAGCGACCGGAGCCGGCGATGAGGGTTTAAGCAGATCAGCAGACAATGGAGGCGCTCTGAGCTCCCTCTCCGCAGTGCAGTGTGTGTGTGTGTGTGTGTGTGTTTTTAGTGTACATCAGTACCTTAAGTGCACCTGCTGTTGTGACCTGCTGATTTTGTTGGTCATATAGCTGACTTATGCATTACTAACCTAGCCAGATGACAGCTGCATGTGTGTGTGTGGGCTCACTTGTGTACTTGTAAGGGTTGAGTAAAACTCAGAAATTAGGATTTGGCCTCCTTTCGATTTACAAATGTGAATTTGTATTGAATTGACCATAAGCAAATGAACAAAGTCATTCAACAAAAGAGTTTCATTAGCAACAAAATAGCCAAGAAAATAAATCACTTTCAAGCTGCTTCAAGTAGTTTGGCTCAAATAGTATATTCATCAACTATATATATATATATATATATATATAAATACTTAGTGTTAAGATTTTATTATTTATCCACTAATTTAGCTTCAAATTAATTATATGCTCCCAAATAAATTATATTTGTTTTATCTTTGTGTGTTGTTACTGTAATATTAACTACAGTGAACTGATAAACAGTAGTAGTATATTTTAGTTTTTACTACAGTAAACTGTAGTGGTCTATAGTATATTATACAGCTGTAGAAAACGTAGCACAGTATACCTCTTTGATAAAGTGTTTTGTTGGTCTACAGAATTACACTATATTATTTACTACACATTACTAATGTATTTTTTCATGTGCTATCTTGACCAACCATCTTCATGCAAAAAAAAAAAACCCTGGGCGTTAACTAGAGTAGACCAGCGTTGAAATTCGTGCTGGTGTAAGCTATTCAGCAGGGTAGCTACACAGATGTTGTCAGCAGGGCACACACACACCAACCAGCAAGCACACACTTACCCACAATGCACCACCCAGAGGGCCATCACTCAACTGTACCTGTTACTTTCCATCTTAGCGCAGAGAAGAATCCCCAGCCGCCCTAACCAAATCACATCCTGGAAATGAACATTAATGAATCAAGACCGCAGTGCATTACGGCAAAGCCGCTTAAAGTGGAACCGCCACGCAAGAGGAGAGAAAAGAAATGAAACGCTTCTCTAAGCCCCTGCTAGTCACGGCCATTTGCAGAAACAAAGAAGCCCATGTTTGAGTAAAGATTTGAGTTTATCTCAGCCCCATCGCAGCACTCCGTTCGAACGGTGGGAATTGGCAGAGTGTTGCGTGTGTGCGTGAGAAAGAAAAAAAATGCATGGTATATGTTTTTCTTAAGTGTGTTTAAATGGTGGGACTCGGTGGTTATGCCTTGGCACATTTTGCGTAAGATTAATATCAAACATCCTCCCTGGCAGCCTGCTTTTTTTAAAGCACCGGTACCTGAGAGAGACAAAAAGATCGACTTCCTTTTCCTGTCTCTATTTTCGATGTCTTGGCCAAAAAAGAAAAAACTCTCCTTCCTCTGATGTCACGGGAGATTTCTGCTCGTCTAGTTTACGTCGTAAATCTCTTGCTTTAGATGAATGTATATTTGGTCTGAGGTTGGAAATGGGTATACAGGCTGTTGAAGAGGGAAATCTCATTGGCTGTCTCAGAAATCCCTCTCAGAATGTCACACGCTTTCCGAATACTTCCCCTCGGGGAAATGAAGGAAAAACACACGCGCGCGTGCGCGTACACACAAGCACGGCTTTAATCATCTGTCTAAGTCTCACACTGATACGGCTGTAAATTAGAGTGGAGAATTATTCAGCATGGATTTCTTTTTTCCTTCGCTCATTATGAAAGCTTGTCGCGGGGCGGGGGAACTGTTAGCTCGAGGCTTTCGCGTCTGAAAGCTTAGGCGCGGCGGGCTCTGAGCGCGGCGGCTGAACCGTTTTCCTCTGAAAGCTTGAATAGAGACAGAGCGCTTCTGACACCAAGTGCCTGTACAGTTTATTCTTCAAGCGCAGGCAAGCACCAGCAGCACCAAGCTGTGCTAGCTGAGAGACAGACTGTAGCTCCCATGTTTGTGTGTGTGTGTTTGTGTGTGTAAAGGCTTTTTTTCTACTGTTGGTGCGCTCAGAGAGAACGTCTCTTTCAGAGCTCTTCAGAAACTGGTACATTTTACCTGTGGTAACCTGTCGTTTTGTGCTTGAATGACGAACAATCAAGGGTTTGCACACTGTACTGGTGTATTATAATGTTTGGGCAAAGCCTGCATGATTTAAAGAGCATTTTTTCCTTAGAAGAAGCAAGGATATGTGACTTTAACAAAGGAGGTCACATGATCAATGACTTTTAGTGTCCTTAAGTGGAAATATTGTAGAATAACATTGTACATTTCTAATGTAACTAATGTTTTAATGTCATGCTTCAACTGCTAATTAGAATGAGTCCCAGATTTTCTGTACTGCATAAATGCACTTAGTCAAGAGTCACAACACAAGTGTCACATGCTTGAAAGCTGATGCTCTTCCACAGCTGAAAAACTCAGAAGGCACACTGATTGTCATGACAACGATGAGACGCAGCGTGAGAAGAAGGGCACTATAGTGGCGTGAGAAACTGAAGTGCCAGTGGGAAGACAAATATAATTTCAGAGTTTTAAAAAGTATTTAGTCATAATTATATTCTTCTGCCTGGAGAGGAATCTATGAATTTTATTCAGACACCTATAGATCAATATCTAGACCAGATAATGACCATAGGTAGCTTTAAAAAAAAACAGCTGGGCAGTTTTGCAACCAATTTTACTTGGTTGATGTGTTATGTTTCCAAGTCTAAAAGTAAATCAAATGAGAATCTAATTAATTTTATTTATAGAATATTGATTATATGGTAAAATAGGTGGTGTTACATACCAGAATAAAGCCTTGAAGTTTGAGAAAACCTTTGGCTGCTGGTTTACATTCCTTCACAGGTCACTTGGCTAATGCAATGCAGGTTATGCAACATTCAAAAGATTGGAGACTCTTTATGTTTACCATTTTCCAAGGCTATATCTATTCAATCAAAACAACAATAAAAGCAGTAATATTGTAGAATGTTATGCTTAAGTCTTTATTTTCACATGATCCTTCAGAAATAATTTTAATGCACTGATTTGCTGCTTAAGAATAATTTCTTATATTGTCATCAATGTTAAAATAGTTGTGTGTTGCTTAATATACTTTAGATAGTATTTGCTAAGAATTCTGATTACAAAATTCAAAAGATCAGCATTAATTAGAAATGGACATGTTTGTAGCTACATCTCTTTAGTCACCATCGACTGGTTTATGTGTCCTTGTTGGATAAAAGTTCATTAAAATTAAAATCATGCTCTTATGAATCATTCCCAAAAAAGTCAAGAATGTGCTTTGGGGCAGTAAATGGGTTAATTTTGATTTCATGTTGACTTTAAGTAATTCTGCATTAGGATAGATGAATTCAACCCCCGTGAAACAATCACTAGAGAAGTGATTTTATACATTCATAAACTTGTACACGCCATGGTTTCTCTTCATCCTGGCCTCAGCCAAACCATCTGAGTAGAATTGAACTTTCTGACAAACTGTTTGACGGAGGGTCTCCTCGGGAAGATTAATCCTAATCAAGCTGGCATGTGAGAATGAGCGTGTGCGTACGTCTCTGGCCTAGTTCTGTGGAAGCGGTCATGTGACGGCATCAGATGATAGCTCAGGTCAGCGGTTGCAAATTGCAGACTTCTCTCTCTCTTTTGTCTGTACCTCACATGTGTTAGCACTCTCATCCCAGCGTGGCTGAAACATAAACACACCCGCGGTGTGGAGCAGCTCTGCTGTTAAGTGAGCGATGCATCATCTCTGCAGAAGTATGCATGACTCGCATTTGGATCGCATTATTTCACTTGTTGAAGTGGAACAGCTCACGTCTGGCCCTCATAATAGGGCCCAGCTGCAGCTGTACGGGCCAGTGAGATGAGTGAAAGAAGGAGAGGGTTTTTGGTGGAGAGCATGGCTGCGTGATCAGGCCGTTGACTCTAATGAAATCGTCCAGATGTATTGTTGAATGGTAGCTCCCGTCCTTCATGCGGTTTGACCTGTAACAGTGTGTGTTTCTGTTTGTTCATGTGTGTAGGGTGCTGTGATAACGCCAGCCATGGACCACACCATCTCCATGCAGCCCGCTAACATGATGGGACCCCTCACCCAGCAGATGAACCACCTGTCCCTGGGTACCTCCGGCACTGTGAGTGTATCCGCTGTCTGTTCAACTTCTGCTGCTCGGAATCGCAGAGGAGCCCAAGAAGAAAGTTAAATGCTAATTAAAAGTTTTCAAACTGCTACGTATAAAAAAGAACAAGGAAGTTTAGCTCTACTCAAGGGTGTTAAACAACTGGGAAATAAAATATGGATACTGTGTCAGTATTACAAGTACTGTATCTAGCCAAAAACATACCTGAAAGTACAGTAAATAGTTTTCAATTGATTTGTACTAGATTTAAAAGGTATTTTTGTTCTTTAAACTTAATTAAGAGAACTTGTCGGACATTTTGGGTAACACTTTACACTAAGGTGTCATTGGTTAATGTATTAATTAACATGAACAATGCACAAAATATTACACTATTTAATAAGCTTTGTTAATATTAGTTAATAAAAATACAGTTTGTTCATGTTAGTTCGTCATGTTAACAAACACAGTTTGTAAAATAGCTGCAATAAGCATTAACTGAGATTCTTAGTTCTTAGTTCATGTTAACTAATCCAGTTAATAAATGTACCTTATTGTAAGGTGTCACCGAATGAAGTTGTTCACAGCAGTGCTGCTATTGTTAATTAGAATTAAAACTAAAATATTCAATAGATCATGAAAGATAGAACTATTGACTTCACAACCAACCGAAACCAGCTCAAGTTGAAGTACTAAAATGACTTAAACTGTGCAATACAGCTGAATAGAAATTGCATCAACTCATTAAAACTCAAACTAACATTAAAATATAGTAGTATATAAACTATAAATATAACAGTGTGCAAAATTCTAAAATGCCACTAGTTTGTAAACTGATTGCTGAAGCCGTTTGCGCATAAGTTTTTATTCATCTTTGTTTTTAATTAAAAGCATAATTTTATTAAGTCACTGTAGGTTTAGTCATGGCAAGCTGTAGTCATTTTTGACATTGATTTTTATTGAGTCATATACAAAGATACAACTCAGCAAGAAAGAAAATATATAAATGTTTATTAAAAAGGTATATTTTTACATTACTTTGAGCAGTGAAATATGTACTCTATAGTTCTTTAAGGTTCAAATGAACATGAAATTATTAAAAGTACAATCATTAATTTCTAGTAGTTCCTAAATTGAAGAAAAGGCAAAAAGATTCAACTAATAGAAGCAGTGAAAATACGTTTGGTATCGTTTATCATTCATCTCAACAAGATTCTTCTTCCTGTATGGAGCCCCTAAAGGGACATGATGATGGGAAAAATATGAGATGAGAGGAAAAATTATACTTCAGCGCTTTTGTGTTCACTTGAAAAGTTTCCTGTCGTTATCATAAGCAGTACGTCTCATATCATCTCCATCACTAGTCAACAAAAGTTTCTCAGCCAAAACTCATATTTTTTCATCACCACGTCCCTTTAGGGGCTCTGTATTTCTGTAGTGGTCACTTGGCTAAAGTAGCTTTTGATTTATTAGTACCATTTGCAAAGATGCAGCAGCAGCTCGGCCGACATTTAAATACAATGCATAGTTTTGTTTACTATACTGTATGTGAATGATGTGTGTCTGTGTATGTTTGGTTGCAGTACATGACTGCGGCTGCTGCTCCTATGCAGGGGACCTACATTCCCCAGTACACTGCGGTGCCTGCCTCAGCTGTCTCAGTGGAGGTGAGTTTCTGGGTGACTGCAAATCCATTCACTGGTCCAACTGATTAGATGAGCTCTGTTAATTGAAAACGTGGAGATCAGTCTCGCCTTGGGGCGAAAATCCGCCCACAACTTCCTTAGTGCCTTTATTTCAGCTTTACAAGGCCTGACTCCAGTCTGGAGCACATCTTTAAGTTCATTCTGGTCTAAACACCAAACACAGCCTTAAGGCCTCTTTTTGGAGGAGGTTAGAAGGTATTTTGTGTTTCCTGTGAGGGGACATCCTGTAATTATGACATCATATCCTTCCAGGGAGTGGTGACGGAGGCTTCTCCACAGAGCGTTCCGCCCTCGTCGCAGGACGCCAGCGGTCAGCAACAGCCTCTGGGCGTGGACAACGCCAGCGATCACGCGCCCACCTACACTTTTCAGCCCGCTAAGTGAGTTTGAGAAACACTTTACATTGATGAAACAAATGGGGACAATGTGGCTTGTTTTCATATGCGTGACTCAGCAAGAACACAATGTTTTGCACTGCATTGCAACATTGCATTTTGGTTACAGTTTTAAAAGATAAATACAGTTAGGTGAAATAGGGCAGTGCGACGGGAAAAGAAGCCACATGCATAATGAGTGTAAATCATGTAAATGTGCAAACTGGACAAACAGGGTACTTTTTGCTGTAAATGGCCAAAAAATAACTAATTAAATATTTACAAAGAAGAAATAAAAACTCTTACTCAGAAAGCATGCATTAAAATAATCAAAAGTGGTCATTTATAAGGAATATAATACATTTCATGTAAATGCTGTTCTTTTAAAATTTTTATTTTGGTTGTAAAAAATTCAATTTGAGCCTAAAACAACCTTTTATTTAAACAATGCTCAAAAAATGTTTGTTAAAAAAAAATTCTATAGGATCTATATTAATCAAAAATACTGCTGTAAATGGCCAAAAATAACCAATTTAATATTTACATATAACACAACTGTTTGATAACCTTGATAATAAAACATGTTTTTGAGCACCAAATAAATGATTTCTGAAGGATCGTGATACTTAGGCTTTGCCAACATATGAATATTTTAAAATGCATTAAAACAGAAAATCATTTTACAACCACAAACTTTTGGTCATGGTTGTTTCAGTCTTTAAATTCATTTTATACAACCAAAATAAAACGTGTGCAATAATGTTGTGCAATACCAAAACACAAAACATCTGTATCATGTGTTTTTGTACTAGAGCAATACTGAAATCTGTTCTTATTTAGATAGAAAAAAACAGTTGTTTAAAAAAATGAAGTGAAGACACCTGAACACAATCATGTTGTGATGCTCCTAATACATCAGTGCATGCAGCTTCATAACGATGCTCTGCAACATATATATAAAAAAACACATTTTAAATTAAGAGTGTTGGTTTATATGTATAAATATTGCTGTGCTAACTGGGGGCAGGCTAAATTCATGATATGGACTAATGCATGATCAATACAGTATGCTTTTCAAACACTTTTTCATTGGTTTAGATAACCAGAGGAGGAGGGGGGGGCGCTGAGGTGACTGCGTTGCCTTGAGGCTGGGGGACTGCAACGAGGGAACATTGAAGACAGGGCGCAAGAGATAGGAAAACACGTTTGTGTCTACTTTTGCACAAGCATCTAAAAAAAAAAAAAACAACTACAACAAACAGACAATTTATTTAACACCTGGCCCACACCGGAGGACCTTTGGAGAACTCACAACCAGACCGGAAACGAGAGAAATGCAGTCTGGGAGATTGAGCCTACTGTTAATCGGCTACCCGAAAAACTTTACCTTCATGAAGTGAACGAATTCAAACAAGTACAAGTTTTCCTATTCTTTTTTTGAATGTGCAGGTAGGTTTTCAGAAACAGTGGGTTTTTCTATTAGACGAGGAAGCACGTTCTTGTAAAACAATGAGAGAAGGAGCAAAAGAAGTCTTCCTCGGATTCTAAGCTACTATTACTTTTCTTTTTTTATGAGTTAGATTTTAGTTTTCTAGAGAATATCAATGTTTTTTCATCTTTGTTGCCTTAATTTCAAGAAACATCTAAGACTTTTTCCTGTTTGAACTGAACAGACTGACGAATGCAGTGAAAATGACCTGACAAAGAAAGGAAATTACCTGTATAAAGCATAGGAAGAAAGAGAGAGATAGAGGTCTCCTGGAGATGTTTTAAATTATCAGTGGTGACTTTGTGTTTAAAGGGGGGACAGACAAAAAAAAAAAAATATTGTGGTCATGATGATGATGATGATGATGATTAAAGAGAGTTGCATTTTTTAGAAACAGAGGAAAAAAATGTTAATCCACTGCATTATGGGAAATGCAGTTTATTGTGTAGTGCAGATCATTTTTAATGGCATTATTGTTTTTATCTGCAATATTTTTTATGAGCTTTAAGGTGTTTTTAGCCTGCTTTGCTTGTTTCATTGCGGAAAAAAAGAAAACTAAAACAGTAAAAAAAAAATGGCAGTGCAAATCTAAATAGATAAGAGCTTATGGATTAAATCAAAACGAAAAAAAGCAAATGTGTGCAAAAAGCAATAGTAATAGGAAATTGTTGACAATTTCTTTAGTCTTTCTTAGCTGTGGATCAAATGCAGCCCGTGGATGGCATATTTTATACCAAAGATGAAGAAACCCCCCTCAAGACAGTGGAGTGGATCGATTCTTTTCATTTCTTTTTTTCTATTTGAGATTTTTTGGCGTAATCATTTGGTTTCACAAGTATCTGTTTGACCTTGACGGCCGAACTGGTGCTTTAGGGTTTAAACTTCCTTCCACTGTTGCAGAATCTATGTCAATCGTTCAGTTGAGAGGCAGAAAACCAACCATCACTGATTCTCATGAGTGTGATCTCCCCAGCAGAGGGCGTCAGAGAGCGGCTGAACCATCAATCATCTCCCTTCTGCCCGGCTGAATGAACTATACCTCTATCGCTGCACCTCCTCAGTCGCTACTAAACCTGTCTATTCAGTTCCAGGCCGTTTTCATCATTTCAGCTCAACAGAAGGAATCAAAAGCACTCACCAGTGTGTATTTAAGCTCTGTGTACAGATCACTACCTCATCGAAAGCAATTTTACCATGAGGAAACACAGGAGAATGTGTTGCAGGTCGTGAAACACAAGCTTTGCTTCAGGGGCGCTGAGAAACATTAGCAGCATTAGCATAACACTTCCGTCCGTATTTGCAGTCGCGTCAATCGAAATGCCTCACATTATATGCAAGGTTTCCCTAATCAACCGGAAGCCATAGGAAATCTCTCGTGATAAATGGCGGTCTTTACTTGAAAAACGAAGGCTCTGTCTCAAAGCCCATGCGACCGAGGCCACATTTTGTTGGCGTAATCCTAAAATGTCCTTAAAGGCAAATACACATTAAATCCACAACATTTGGGACAGAGCCTAGGGTTCCCATCATGGTGGGATTGGCGGTTGCTCAGGTGCCTTGACAGCTTTGAATTAGGGTTAGAAATATCACACGTGACATTTCGACCTTCCATATCTGAAATCTGCTTTCTTTTTATCAGGCTGCCCATTCCAGAGGGGGGAACTAGCAAATAGAAAAGTAGAAAGGGGAAACATTTAGTCCATCCAAAAATTTAAATTCTGTCCAAAGGAAGAACGATGTTAACCCAGATAGCACACGTACATCTAGGATACATCTATTTGACGTCTGCATTTACATCTGCAAGACGTATTATTTAGGTTGTTTGCTCATCTGCAATACGTCTATAG
>JAUCMT010000032.1:17217937-17249234 GCA_032357475.1 Enteromius thamalakanensis
TGTTTTGGCATCTCGAGGCGAGATTCCTATTCGTCGGTCACCGACGTGACGTCAGAGTGACCGACTGAAAGGGAACCATGGTTACATTAGTAACCTAAATGTTTCTTTTGAAGTTTCAATATTTCTGTGATATCTGGAGTTGACCCAATAGGGAATTAATGCCCACTCCACATAAATAATCAGCATATATGATGAATAACCTGACTCTACAGATGCAGCCAAATCATGTCAATCCTCAGGACACAATATGCATCATAAACCCTAGTAGGATGGGAATAGTTTTATAAGGTAGATGGATTAATGAAATTTTACCACAGTGTGTCTGTAACAGTAATAGCCAGTTTGCACAGAATAAATTTGTCCATGCACATCAAAAGTCATGAATCTCTGCGCTGTAATTGTCAGGATCCTGCCCTGACTGTCATGTCTGTCCTGCCTTTGTTTACTGTTTCTTTGTTTGTGTTGTATGTGAGCACATGGCTTTGTCTTTGTTTGTTTTTGCCATGTGCTCCTCTCATCCTACCTCATTTTTTCCCATTACCATGCCTTCTTATTTAGTCCTTGTTTATCTGAGTGTTGTCACCTGTTCTTGTCTTTTCCTCTCCTTTGTATTCTCCTTTCCCTCTTGTTTCGTTAGTTTGATAAACTAATCTGTTGTGTCTATGACAGTGTTTACTAGCTTGTCTCCCCATTCTTTGTGCTACTGTTCATTCCCTGCTTAGTTGTCAGTGTTTTTAGTTTCTGTAACTAAAATACACTGTGAGATCCCTAGTGTGAAGTGGCTTCACCACATATTCCTGTTAGGCCTCTGTTGCCTACCTTTGGTCATTACCTGCACAGTCTCTTCACCTCTCTGGTCTTCCATCATCCGGGGCTCCTCCAGGAGCAAGTTGTATTGGCTAATGTCAATGACGTTTGCACCAGGCATGTTTGAGTCTGCCAAGTCAATGTCTGTCTTCCCAGAATCAACTGAGTGCACTCTAATTGACTTAAAGAATTAAAGTTAAATGTCTATTAAGTCTGCCCCTGACTTATAACTGTCTGCTGGGCCTATTCCTGTCTCCACTAAGATGACCAGAATCACTGGCCCAGGTGTTCAACCTGCATTCCCAGTTACAGTACATCCACAGATGTCGCTCCTGCCAGTCATGTTAGAGCTAAGAATATTCTAATCAGTCAAGCCTTGTCTAGATAGGCCATTCTAGAACAGCCCACTCTTACTGTATTGGCCATGAAGGCTATTCCTAAGGATCATATTCAGCCCATTATGTTCACAGAGTTCGGGTTATGACCACAGAGGCCATTCCTGTTCAGCCCACACTAACTTTGTTGGCCATGAAGTCCATTCCAGCAGCGTTCATTCAGAGGCCATCTCTGAGTTTCCTGCTGAACCTGTTGGGCTCCCAGAGGCTGTCCCTGAGCAGCTTGCTTACACGTTTTGGCCATGGAGGCCATTTCTGAGGCACTCATTCAGCCCGTTATGGCCACAGAGCCCATCTCTGAGTACCCTTCTCTCCTAG
This sequence comes from Enteromius thamalakanensis, assembly GCA_032357475.1. Taxonomy (NCBI): domain Eukaryota; kingdom Metazoa; phylum Chordata; class Actinopteri; order Cypriniformes; family Cyprinidae; genus Enteromius; species Enteromius thamalakanensis. Next base: position 17,219,458 of record JAUCMT010000032.1, read on the forward strand.
ACACAGCCAAGGGGGCTTTTCCCAGGCAGCCCTTTGTCACTGCCTTTTTTGAATCTCTTGCCAGCCTACTAAGATCCACAAGGGAGTTTGTAGTTTGTTTGTTCATCTGTTTTAAAGTTTGGACCGAGCCCGTCGGTCTGGGGATGGTAGACAGATGTTCTCACTTGCTTTACTTTTAGCAGCCGACAGAAGTCAGCCATTAGCCGGGACATGAAGGGGGTTCCCTGGTCGCTCCGACGGAAGGCCCACCAGGCTGGAGAGCAGGAACAGCTCACGGGTGATGTTCTTAATGAGGTGTCCAGCCATAGCTCAAGCACAGTCTCCGTCTTAGACTTCAATTGATTATCCTCTTTTTGTGCTCTTCCAAAATTCACCCCCTCCCGTGACCTACTGGAACACATTATAAAAAAGGTTAGTATCACAAGAGGGGAACTCACCATCTCTCACACTGTCGGACATTAGCAGACTGGACTGGCGATGGCGTCCGACGCTGGTGGGGCTGTGGCCGGGCAGGCTGGGGCAAGGGGGATGTCGAAACTCCGGCCAGTCTCGACCCAACAGCCGGGGAACCGGTAAGTCCTTCAACACTCCCACCTCCAGGGTCCAGGTTTCTCTGCCTTTGTGGAAGGTAAGCATGTTAGTGTGTCTCCATGCACCCACGTGATGGGCATGGTCGACTTGGACAGTGTCCCAGCGTGGCGGGGCGGACGAGGGAGACAGCGCTTCCGGAGTCCAGCAGCACACAATACATTCGGCCTTTAACTTGGACGTTGTTTTAGGTGCGCCCCTTGGGGTCCTCTGGTGAACCATACAGCCTGCCACCCAGGTCTTTGTAGGCGGAGAGGGTGGGCCGGTGGGCATGGACTCATCGCGGGGCCTGTACAGTCTGTGTACCGGTCGCTGGGTGCCCTCCGGCTGTCGCTCCTGGTTCACCCTCGGGGGAAATGGTGGCGCTTGCTCCCCAGAGTCCCGGTGAGGTAGCCTCAATAGCGTCGATAAGTTCAGCCAGGGTCTTTGGGCCTCTCATGCTGGCAGCCTGCCTCATAGAGCGGGGCAGTGCTCTCAGCATTCGGTCGACTATTACCCTTTCGGCGACGATGGTGGGTGATGGCGACCCCTCCAGGAGCCAGTGTTCTACTAACCGCAAACGAGGTCTGTATTCCCAATCATGAAATCGCTGGGCCGAGAATTTCTCTTTTTAGTTCATTATAATTATTTTGAGAAGACTCAGGTAATGAAAAATATGCCTGCTGGGCCTCACCAAATAGCAACGCAGGCCAGCACCGCAGCCCAGTTACCTCTAGCCCAACCTTCTGTATTAGCGACAGATTCAAACATTTTAAGGTAATCCTCAATGTAATCATCTGCGGTCAGCTTGGGTAGTAGCCTATCGGCTGTCACTCGCTGGTCTGGCAGCGGGATGTTTTGATCAGCTGGCATTCGAAGCTCCGCTAAATATCCTTGAATCTTGCTTTGTTGATCCGTAAGGAGCTCAAAACAGTGTTGCTGGTGGACGGTAACCTCGGCGAGCTATTTCACTAGATCCTCCATCGTTGCGGGAAGGAGCGCACGCCTGAAACAGAAGACCGAAAGTGAGTGACAGGCAAAATGGCGGTGTAAACAAAGATGTGGTCTTGCTCATCATAAATATCATCTCCAATGTTCAAGTTAAATCCAGTAGTGCCCTGCCTGTCATGTTTGTCCTGTTTTTATTTAATGTTTATTTGTTTGTGGTGTGACAAGGATAACTTGCCTAACAAGCAGACCAATCTCGTTAACGGCATCTATATGTTGTTTTGGTTTGCAGCTATATGTCTGAAATGCCTAAGCAAAGTCTGTCATCAAGGTATTTCTGTATATATCCTATAAGACAGCAGCATGCACCTTCAAAAACCTGTATTGTTTTGTCTGCTTACTCTGAGGTAGAAATAATTTGTGTTGTCATATGTGGAAAACGCCCCATGGAAAGCAAGTGAAGACTTTTTTAAGTGCCTTACTACTTGGAAATATGTGAAAAAAACCCGCACACACTCCCCTCTCAGACCTGGGGCACGAGATGTGGCGGCTTCTTTAGCAGCTTCATGCTTCTTGACCCTCATTGGCACTTCTAAGGGGGATTCAACAGCCCCGGCATCCTGAAGGGCAGCGAATAAGTGACGGGGTGGCAATGGTAGGCAGGGAAGGCTGCTGACTCGTCACAATACATATCAAAAACTTGCGCATGAATGGGATTAGCTAAGTTTTATTAAAAGGTAAAAGCTGTCATGTTTTTTTCATTACATATCTTTTTTTTTGTTTTGTTTTTATGAGCAGAAATGCATCTTTGGTGATGAATGCAGAGACGACTGGTGAACACACAGTGAAGTATAAAGATAGCATACTGAGAGAGGAACTGGTGTCTATGCTCCGAGGGACACGTAGCCGTCCAGTGTAAGAGTTTCTTAAACATTTTAAATATGAATGTTTTCAACATACAGTGGGGCAAAAAAGTATTTAGTCAGGCACCAATTGTGCAAGTTGTAATTTTCGTCATAGGTGTACCTCAACTATGAGAGACAAAATAAGAAAAAAACCTAATCTGAGTAAATCACATTGTAGGATTTTGAATGAATTTATTGGTAAAGTCCTCTGTAAAATAAGTATTTGGTCACCTACAAACAAACAAGATAGACCTGCAACTTCTTCTCTGTTCTCTACTCGTTAGCTGTATTAATGGCATCTGTATGAATTCTTTATCAGTATCAAAGACCTGTCCACATCCTCAAACAGTCACACTCCAAACTTCACCATGGCCAAGACCAATAAGCTGTCAAAGGACACCAGAAACAGAACTGTAGACCTGCACCAGGCTGGGATGACTATATCTGCAATAGGTAAGCAGCTAGGTGTGAAAAAATCAACTGTGGGAGCAATTATAAGAAAATGGAAGACATACAAGACCACTGATAATCTCCCTCGATCTGGGGCTCCATGCAAGATCTCACCCCGTAGGGTGAAAATGTGAGCAAAAATCCCAGAACCACAAGGAGGGACCTAGTGAATGACCTGCGGAGAGCTGGGACCAAAGTATCAAAGACCATCATCGGTAACCCACTGTGCCGCCAGGGACTCAAATCCTGCAGTGCCAGACGTGTCTTCCTGCTTAAGCCATGTCCAGACCCATCTGAAGTTTGCTAGAGAGCATTTGGATGATCCAGAAGAGGATTAGGAGAATGTCATGTGGTCAGATGATACCATAATAGAACTTCTTGTTAAAAACTTGGCTTGTTGTGTTTGGAGGAGAAAGAATGCGGAGTTGCATATAAAGAACACCATACCTACTGTAAAGCTTAAAAAGCTGAAAGCTCCAAAGCTCCAAAACATTACTGCTCCAGAGGAGATCTGAATGGAGGAATGGGCCAAAATACCAGCAACATTGTGAACACCTTTTGAAGACTCACAGAATACCTTTGACCTATCATTGCCAACAAAGGGTATATAACAAAGTATTGAGATGAATTTCTGTTATTGACCAAATAGTTATTTTCCACCATAATTTGCAAATAAATTCTTTAAAAATCCTACAATGTGATTTTCTGGATTTTTTTTTTCTTATTTTGTCTCTCATAGTTGAGGTATAGCTATGATGAAAATTACAGGCCTCATCTATCAACTTTTTAAGAGAGAAAACTTGCACAATTGGTGGCTGAATAAAGATTTTTTCTACTTTAACTAAATACTGCCCCACTGTATATGTTTTGCCACTCCTCATTCTGTCTGTTTTCTGATGATTGTCAGGTTAATGAAAAATCTGCTGCCAAAATATATTAGAGCAACTTCTGGGCCTACTGCTAAAGTGGCACATCGACTTCAAGTGGGTGAGTTCTTTCTTTCTTGTATCTTGCTGTATTTATGTTGTGTGTGTGTGTGTGTGTGTGTGTGTGTATACTTATACTGAGTAAATACTGAGTAAAAATATACTTTTGGATTAACATTTGCAAATACATTTTTAACACCTGTGCTTTTACTTGTAATCAAGTATTGTTCCAGCAATGTAATAGTACTTATAGATTCTTAGTACTCTTTCCACCACTTTGTAATATTCTTCATTTGTAAGATGCTTTGGATGAAAGCTTGTATTAAGCCATTTAACATAAACGTAAATAAATGGCATTAGAACAACAGTCCTGCAGTTCAAATGATATTTTCATGACTTTAATGGAATCCTTCACAGAACCTCCCAAAAACCTGGATGATCTCCATCTACAATTCTTCCGTCCTCTGTCCATCAAACTGCAGCAGGGAAATGGAAGCTCTGCAGAGATAGGACCACAGTGGTGGGTGGTGGAAGAGTGTTTCCCTGGACCTCTAGACAGATGCCAGAGTATTGAGATGGTGGTATTCAATGATAAAGTCAGCCCTTCCAGTGTGGGCTTCCTGGCTGGATATGGGTGAGTTTCATTCATTTGACAATACCTGGTAGGTAAATATTAAAGGAGTAGTTCACCCAACTGAACTGTGATCAGATGAGATACTCTCGGGACACATGTCAGTAAAAACAAATTTGCCTGTCCTGTCAGCTATCACAGTGTTCTCATAGCACATGCTCTTCAGCTGCATGCACAGATATGGCAGCTCTTAAAGTAACCTAATAGCCCAGCTGCTGTGATGTCTGTTAATCCAAAAAAAAAGAGAAAAGCTTTTGTAGCTTTATTCATTTTATTGAGAATTTAGTGTTTAATAACATTATTCATTTTATGTACATTTATTTATTTATTTATTTATTATAACCCAGATAGCACACGTACATCTAGGAGACATCTATTTGACGTCTGCATTTTCATCTGCAATACGTCTATAGGACGTCTCCTTTTAGATGTCAAAAAGACGTCTATTAAATGTCTTTAAGATGTTTATGAATTAGAATGTATGTAAAACTGACATTTGTAAGACGTCTGCCAGACGTTTGTAGTCAGCAGATGCTTTCCAGATCAAGAGATCTTTAAAAGACATCTTGCAGACGTACGTGTGCTATCTGGGAACCAAACATTTTCGGCTCCCATTGACTTGCACTGTATGGACAAAATATACAATACAAGTCAATGGGACCTAAAACTGTTTGGTTACCTACAATCCTTAAAATGTTTCTATTCCGCCGAAGAAAGTAAGTCATAATAACAATGAGTAAATGACAGAATTATATTTTCAGATGGACTATCCTTTAATATAAAAACAAGGCTGCTGTCTTTTATTTACCATGAAGTAGATGTTAGTTTGATGCAATCTGATAGGAAAGTCCTATATTAACATGTCAACAAAGAGTTTCAATACACATGGTGAATTATGGACTGTCTTTGCTGCCTTGATCATAAATACGCCTCCTAGTTTTACAACCGGGTAATTAGAGTTGTCGAGGAGCTCTGGGAATAGATTCATCTATCGTTAAAGGGCCTTTGAACGTCTTCATGAAAGCTTTGGTCGTTTTTTCCCTGTATTCCTACAACATGACCTCTATACGACTACGTAATGATCTCAATTAGCCACTAGGGGACAGTATTAAAGCAAAGTTGGTGTACTTTATCCTCTGTGATGACCATTATGACACCGTGGATGCCAAGTTTGGAATGACCAAGACAGCACTGCTTCAATAAGGACGACACGCTAGCTTTTCATTTTCACCTTTTTAAACATCTAAAAAAAAAGTTACAAAAAAAGTCACTGTGTTTTGTGTCTGTTATCCACTGTCTTTTTGGAGAGTTCTTTTTATCATGTGCTCGCTGCTATCAAGCATTCAGTATTTAAGTGGTCAGGGCCTTGGGAATGGAGAGGAATTCAGGATGGTGTCTTGTATGATAGGTGTGTGTTATACCCTCTGCAGCCTTCATGCTTTTCATTAAAGAGTGAATAAATGTGTCCGATTAAGCTGAAGGTTTATCTAACTGTAGGATGGAGTTCTCATCCCAACTGTAATTTAGTAAGCTAAACGCCTTTCATCCACTTAAAGGTTTTCGCTGGCTAGAAACTCTCCCATTCCAAGCCATGCATTTTTTATCTGTACATCTGATTGGCTGTCACGGTTGAGGTCATTGAACGGCGAATGTTCGCTCGTTCGTTGGACTGTCGGGAAACGGCGTACTACGTTCAACCAAATTCAACACAAACGGCAAAACCTCAATTAGACACTAACGTACTGGCAGATGAAATAGAGAAATATTTATGGAAATGTTTTTTGTACAGGTGTTGTTGAAATATGAAAGCAGAACAGTTTTACGATGCTACATTGATTTCTTGAGTTGCTTCACTTTCTTGCCTCCCATGTGCTCGAGCTGTGATCCTGAGAGTGTCTGTAGACCAGTGGATGTTAGGTTTAAACTTCTGTTTATTTTTTTCTTTTGATGAAGCTTTCAATAAAAAAATCTACAAAATCACGCCACCTTTTGATTCTGGTTGAGCTTTCTTTTTCGTGACTTTTATGCTGTTGGTTGAAAGAGCTAATCAATGTTATAAGTGGCCTACAGCATATAGGACATATTTTATGTTGAACAAGTTGCACACTCTTTAACGATATCTACATATTTGAAATCAAGTTGGGAAAGCGTAAATGCTCGCCAGTGATTGCTACAGTAAACACAGCCAAGCTGTGATGTTGGATTTACAAATAAATTATTCTTTGATCTAGTTCTCTTTAATAAATCAGATTTATACAAACTTGCTTGTGGGCTAAAGGTATGAATCTGATCTCACTGTGAGTGGATCATTTAGAGATATTACTGAGTTACAACTGACCTCTTGTCTTCACAGAGTTGAGTAATTTTTTGGTTATATCTGACTCGGGGTTCCTAGCATTACCTGCAACTAAAACTACTGTACAACCATTACAAATATTTTATTCAATCAAAATGAAATAAATAATGAAAATATTTAAAAAGAAAATGAAGGCAATGTTTATCATTAGCCTAAGTTACTAAAAGCACTAATACTAAATACTACTTTAAATATTACACTAAATAAAACTGAACTAAAACAAAACGAAAACACTTAATATATATATATATATATATGTTCATTTATTAATAAATATTTAAAATATAAACAACAACTAATTCAAAACATTAAAACCTACAATATAGTATTTCATGATACAAACATGAATAAATAACATTGGTCCAATTCCAGTTCAAGTTTTGACGCATAATTCTGGGTTTAAAAAATTACTATTTACTTAACTTTACTCACTGAAATAATTTATACATATTTTCATCATTTTTTATTTGCAAAGAACATAATATACAAAATGTTATTGTTTATTGTTTAGCACATGCAGTCATGAAGCAATGAATCAACTCTAAGGGAAACTTGGTTTGGGACTGTAAGACACAACACAACATCTGAGTATTCTAAACATGTGCCAAAACTATAGTCAAGGTCCCTACAAAGCTACAAATAATCTATATTAAACACAAATGAAAAACACAAAAGAATGTAAATGTTAAACCATGGTTGCATGTTATTCTTTATGAAAAAGACATATACACGCAATATACGCTAATATGAGTTACAGAGTAATTCAGTAGTACAATGCAGTACAATGGTCATACAGTGTCTATATGCTCTGCAGACAAGCAGACAGATCGCAGACACTCCGATGGAAAGAATGAGAGGTCAGTGAACTCTGCCCTTCTCTATAGGGCCTGTAACTATTTGGGCCTGTCCTCTGCCCACTCCTTCACCACTGATCGATAGAGGGATTGTTCAGACACACAAGTGACTGTTTCAGTCATGCATTGACCTTTTAACCTGGCCTCCCCCACCCCGCCTCCCTTGCCATCTTCCACTGCATACAATACTCATCTTCATTTCTGACATTCAGCTACAGTATATGACTCTCTGCATGCACACTCTGCTATTTATAATTTTTCTGAGCTGGATCGATTCCGTGCCTCTTCTGACACATACCATCTTTTCTTGTTTAATTTGCAAATGCATTAAGCTGTTTGAGACACACTTTAATTTTTGCATGTGATGTCAGCTGCTTCCTGTAAAATTTTATTTTTAATATTGAATATATTATATTTTTTTACCTACAATGTTATTTTATATTTATTGTTAATTGATTATTATATTGACTTTATATGGCAGCGTTAATGTGTTCGTACTTTGGTCTTGTTATTTAATATTTAAAACAACCCTGTGTATAACATACATGACAGATAGCAGATCTATACAGGTGGATATGGGGAAGGTGGAGGGTTTCTAAAGCATGCTGCATCTGCTACAGCAAGTACTTGCCAAGTACAGCAGTCAACATTTGAAGTGAATCGAAACCTTTCATCAAAGTTGCCCTAAAACCAAAATGTGTCTTAGGACAACTTTAATGAACTTCTTGATCAATTTCACTATATTTGAATGTTGAGCAGCAAGCTTAGGCTGTTACCTGCAGGTGATTATATATGAACGATTTAGAGCCAGCGCAATATAGAGTTGATGACAAAACATTGTAAATTACTTTTAAATAAAACATCTTTACCCAGCATTGTTGCATGTTCCACCAAATAGTGCAAGATTCAGTATTGCATTCATATCATCTGTCAAATATAATTTTGACAAACAGAAATGGGAATTTCTGTCTTGTTCTTTCAGATTGGAGCTGTACTTAAAACTAGAAAACTGCTGCTTGTCTGCATTACCAAGACGGACAGCTTTGCTTAAAAAGCACTTTTAGCTCAGTGACCAACCTAGTTTCCCATTTCCCATGGAATGACTGCTCACAATTTGTGCCATTAACACACTTTCCATTGTCTCGTCTTTCTTTTCATCCCATCCATCCCTGTTCCAAACGCCTCACCCGTTCCTTCCTCTCTGCCCCTGCGTCTTTTTCCCCTCTTTTGTCTTGTTCTCTGTGTTAATGTTTCATAAGTTGTTTCATGCTGTGCTGGCACTGCCTCCAAACACTCTGAGCTTGCATAATGTGAAGCTGGAACTGCTGCCAAAAGGTGTTTAGTCTCTCTCTCGTTTTCTCCCCCTCCTCAAGACGTAATGGGGAAAATACTGCAAATATTAGCAGCCTCAGGGTCAAAGGACACATTGACTGAACTAGCCTGAGTGATTTGCTCATGCACTTTCAAAAATCAAAAGACTTTCACTGGCTTCTCAACTGAAACAAGTTTTGCCATATTCATATTCCTGCTGCTCTCGTACGTTTTCAGCCAAAACATGCTTTTGCTTTAAATCAGAACCGGATTTCAAAATCACTGGGATATGAAGCAACCCTGCATTCCACTGGAATTGAGTTACTGTGTTTTGTAGCAGCCGCTTATTGACGTATTATTTCTTGTAACATCTTTTGTCTCTGACAGAAGTGAGTTATGCCATGGCAACAGCTGTTGTTTCTGTGGCTGTACAGAATCTGCTACAAAGCAACATCTTTCATGCATCCTTACTTGTTTATGAAATATAAATCACCTAGAAATGATAATACTGTCATCATTTACCTACCATCGTGGCGTTCTAAACCCATGATGGTGCATGCACAACAACAGGGAAGAGAATTCGTATTTTGTTCAGTTTGGGCACAGCGCAATTACATAGGACCCCATCGTCCAGGAATGCAAACGCGATTTCTACAGGGACGCAAAATCCAATTCAAAAAATTCTACCAAGGAGCCCCAACAAGACCACTTGCTGAGGGCCCCCAAAACACCAAACATGACTTCGTGTTATCTCTCTGTTCTCTCGCGAGTTGTTATATTTGTCACTTGCACAAAATAAAAACATTGCTTCGTGCTCTCCTTCATTTTATGATACAACCAGACGAGTTAAAATGGACACTTCAGCTAGTTTCCGCTCAAGTTGACATTTTTCCACATTCTTCTGAAGGCCTGGGGTAAACATCACGTCTTGAGCTTTATTCAGCTGGTTGAGCCATTTCTGGTCACTATTTAGCAAGTTATATAATTGTGTGTTTATAAATATATATATATATATATATATATTTATATATTTATTTATTTATTAGTCAAACATTAATTGTCTTATGTCTTATCTTTAATTATTTTTAATAATCTAACAGAAATAATGTTTGACAATACATTCTTGAAAAATAATGATCTACTAACAATATAATAAACAAATCGAATAAAAAGCTATTATATTTTATGTATTTTAAGTATTTATATTATTGCATATTTTTTGCATATATTATTTTTAAAATGTGTATTTATTTTTAGCTAATTAAAACCTGTAATAATAAATAATAAATGTAATAATACTATTCAAAATAGTATAATATTGTCTATATATATATAGAAAAAAAATATATAAAGCCTATATATATAATATAGTATAATAATACTCAAAAGATAGAAGTTTGGGAGCAGTATTTTTATTTGTCTCTCTTACTCTCTTCTCTCTTATTTGATTGGTTCTTTTAACTAAAGGGTGGGGTCAATAAGTTTTTATACTGGTTTTGATTTTGTTTTTGTGTACTGACATAACAGTATTTCATAATGAAAAGTACATTGTTTTTCTAGTCAGTTTCGAAAGTGTTTTTCCAATGTCTCATGCTTTGGTAGCACTGTTCTGTGTCTCTTAAAGAGCTATGGTGTTTCTTGCAGAGAGACGATATTCAAGGGTCTCTGTGTTTTTGTTAGTAACGGAGACAGATGGGATGTTGTCAAGTTTCATTTTATTATAACAACCTCTGCCTCTCTCTCCCTCTAATGCAAACTGACAATCACACACCGCTCAAATACAACGGATGACACAACAGGCTTCCCAGCCTTCGCAGTAAAAGCCAAGCCTCCATCTCAATTCCTGAGCGCCAGATCGATTACCTCAGGGCTATGGAAACCGTTACGAAGGATCTCATCCCTCGTTAGAAAGCACAGGCCTGAGAGCCAGGCATCTCAAGAGGCGAAGCGGAGTAACGACCTTCATAAAGGAGGGAAACCAAGAGCTGAGTGATTGACCAGGCCCTGGAAGGTTGGCGCATTCATCACGATGACAGCCGCTAGGTGTCTGGCTGAAAGGAGGACAGGACATCATCAATAGCTTTTCTTGCCTTTTATTGAAGGGATGCTTCACCTCCAAATTAACATTCTGTCCTTTACTCACCCTCATGTTTTCCAAATGTATCCTGTATGATTTTGAAATAAAAAAGAAGGATTTTAGGTATGCATACAGTACAATAATAACATAATGACACTTTCATTCAAAAGTATTTATGAAATTTATTAAAAAGTAGCCTATAATCACTGCTAAACTGAAAAAATAAAATATATAGAGAAATAAATACACATTATTATATAATTAATACTACTACTATTGTTGTTGTTGTAATATATAATGTTTAAATAATTTTCTATTAAAGAAAAAATATTATTATTAATTATTATTATTATTATTATTATTATTAATCATTATTATTAAAATATTAAATAATAATATATAAATATATATGTATATATATATGTATATATATATATATATATATATATATATTATATTATTATACTGTACCAAACTGAGTAATCCTGTAAATGATTGTGCTAATTGATCTAGACCACTTGTTATTTGTTCTAAATATTTAAAGACACACAGAACCCCTCAAAAGTTTTGCTTCTTTTTTTTTAGATAGAAGTCTCCTATGCTTACTAAAACCACATTAAAGACACAGTAAAACAGTGATACTGTTATATTATTATAGTTTTACAATTTAAAGTAGCTGTTTTCCACTTTAAAATCGATTCAGTTTATTCAAAAAGTCCAGACATTACTCAAACTATGCGAACTATCTTAAGATTTATATAAGTTCGCAATATTTCTAATTTATTTTTTTGCCCTTTCTAATCCAACTTGATATTCTCTTGACTCTTCTTTCCGTCTTTTTCCAGCAGAGTTTTCCAGGAGCTTTAGTGAGAATATCACACAGGCAGTTTTTTTTCTTGTTTCCATTCCCCCTTTCAAGATATGACGAACTCCGCGGCAGACAGGTTGCCATGGCGTCAGTGCCGACAACATCCATAAACAGAGGCAGTGTGTAATGTGCTGAAGATCCCAGCGCAGCTCAGCTGGGCACTGCACCGACTGCTACATTAAGTGAACACTGTGTGAAAGTTTTTTACTCCTTACGATGTTTGCACGTAAGATTGTATGATGTGAGCCCAGTGAGATCTTGGGTTAAAGCCAAGGCAGATTGTGAGACTGTTTAACTGCCATGACTGCATGCTGTACTTCTTAGCTAAGACGTGTTGTTAGAGCATTTTAGGTCAACAGTCTATATCTGATTTTTAAACTGAAATATGAAATAACAAAACTTTGGGCCTGTCCCAGTAACCTCACTTCCGGTCTTGACCACTTGTAAGCATGTATTAAGTATTAAAATTGAGTACTGAAATTCAAAAAATGCAAATAAAACTGCGTTTTTACAATACTTTGTGTGCCCCATCGAGTGATTTCAGACACTTTGACCAAATACAGGAAATATGTCATGACAGTAGACAAGGGGTCAAGTGCAAAGATGGGTATTGTGACATCATTGATGTTACTATTATTAACAAATATTAATTATATAAATAAATATAAAATAAATTAGTTAAAAATGTAAAAACCTGAAATTATTTAAGTGGAACTACCAATTTTCACATGAAATAGTGGCAAAGGTTTCACTGTACCTATCTTTAGACCAAGACATTTTCCTGCTGCTCTGAGATCAGTTGTAGTTACCTCTGATACCACTGAGGCCCTCCTGAGAGAGGAATGTCTATTTTCCAGGCCAGGCAGGTTAGGTCGGCGGTGGGTGGATAGTGAATCAAATACATATGGGTGGTGGTAAAGAATGGGTGAATTATAGCTTCTTTCAAAGCCCTGTTTGTTTTCCTATGGAGCAGGATGGGACATTACCTCATCCTTGTGTTTTAACTGCACACGGGTCACTGCCGCTCTGTGTGTGTGTGTGTGTGTGTGCTGGTATGAGCACATGTGTGCTGTTAGAGCATTCCATGGGCTTTCAGCATATTACGGATTATCTCTGCAAAGATGTAATGGTCCAATGGGAACAGGGTTTGGGAAGCCTGTTCATAAGCTAACTGATGAATGGAATGTTAAATTGAATTCACTGACATGTTAAATATTGGCTAAAGCCTGCTGACCACTTCCATCTTCTGCGGTTTGTAATACCCAGACTCATCATGGACACTGGCCTGTTAGAGCATGTGTCTCCCACACCATACAACAGTATTTCTAGAGTTCAGTCGTGTTTATCAGGAGTGATTCCTGTTTTGACCTATTTCACCTAAAATCGAAAGGTTTCACAACATTTTGTTGTAAGCGGCTTTACTTGTTTGTCTTTTGTGGCAATATTAGCCTGGATTAATAATGGGTTATTAGTTGCTAGCTATAGAGCTATAATGGATTAACAGGCTAACCAATTAGCATCAGCTTGCTAACTGTGAGTCAACTAAAGAAACAGAAATGGGTAGATTCACCAGTCTGGACAGGCACAGAATACTAACCCAAAATAAGTGCGAGAAAGAAAGCGTCGATTTTAAAAAGTGTATATATGCTAAAAGTACCCTGCTGAAAAAAACAGCATATGCTGGTTAGGTATGGTTGGTGCTGCATGGGATGCTGGTTTAAGCTGGTCCTTTGCTGGTTTAAGCTGGGTCTTTCAGCATCCCAGCATCAAAGCACACCTAATCAGTTTGTTCAGGAGAGTAGGCTATATTTTGCAACTTTTTTAGTTAGCTAAACTAATGTATTTCACAGTTAACATAAAATTCTCATGTTATATCATAATAGTACCTTGAATATCTTATAAATGTTCATTTTGGTGCATTTAAGATTTCACATGTACATGCTTAGCTAATTAAGTCCATGGTTAACATGAGCTGCATCTAATATCACAATAAGAAGGGAGCCTACACTTATTTCAAATACGTAGCTGCTTAACAACCATTAAAAATATAGTCTTTATATGAATGTAATCCATATGTATCACATTTGACATGTTTTCCTTGTCATGTGGCCAACAGCAGCCAACAGCAACCAACTTATATAGTAGGGAAGTATGCGATTAGGCTATAGATGCAGCTTTGGACTTTTTAAAATATATAAAATTAACATGACTCATAAAATGGAGGGGAGGTATTTAAGAATTTAGAAATTGAATATTATGCTTAAATATGACATAATAATTTTATCTAGAAGTGCACTTTTTATTTACAGTAGATGCTAAACTAATAACAGACACATGGACTGAAAAAAAATATATATATAATAAATAATAATATATAATTACCTTCCAAACATTGTCTCAATGTCAAGGTGACCCTGGGTTCCAGACTTTAGAAAAGCACTGCTTTTACTCTGTCCTTTAGGCCTGCATTGTCCTGGGATGTCTGAGGGGCCCTTCTCGCTGGCTGTGTTTTAGTTGTAGTGGAAGCCAGGCACATCTGGACCCGATTAGGCCTGTAATGTCACATGGACCATCAGATCACTGTCTCTACCTCATTCGCCTCCACGACTCCAACGTCTCCAACGTCTCCACCTCCAACATTTAAGCAGTTATTAGTGTTAATCACACATAATCACAGACATGTTTTACTCTGTGAGATCATGCCTTAGGTTTAGTGTTTAGTGTTATAGCTTGGGAAAAACAACATGAAAAGTCAGTGTGATTTAAAACTTCTGCTACACAACACAACGACTGCTCTGTTTAAGGAAGCAGTGAAACATTTTGCATAGAATGTCCTGTTTTGAATTTGCATGAATCACTACAGTTATAGGTAGTAATGTTTTATGCACATTTATACTCACCAATCACGTCTTCATCTTACCCTTTTTGCTTTCGTATATATTTTGTTCATCTCAGTGCATTGAATATCTAGCACTGGATCAGGTGCCCTATATTATATACTGCATTACTGCATATAAAGGTGCCAAATTTGATCTTAAACCTATAATCTTGCACACACCGAAGCAACTGTGGATGCAGAGGTTGTTTCAGGCCTCAGGGTCTCTGCAGCATGTATTGACTTAGCTGTGTACACATAACACTCTCAATGGTCCCGGCCTGCCAAACCTCATTTTGTCACTATCTCTCTGCCCCCGCTGAGAGTGATGTTTTCCAACATGAAAAAAAAAACTCAATTAGCAGGCTGAGTCTCCCAGACAACCGCAGGAGTCACCTGATCATTAAGAACTGACACTAATTAAAGCCGATTTGTCTTCCTAAATTAAGCTGGAGATTTGGTCTCACCTTAGCTTTGTGAGCAGAAATGTAAAGGTCAGAGGTCAGCTCTGTGGTTGGAAAAAGGATTTCAGACTTCCCATTTCTTGGTTTTCTGTCTCTCCCTCAATTTTCTGTTTCATTTTACTACCTTTTCGGTGTTAAAGGAATGTTATGTTACACTAAACATGCGTACAGTCTAGACTGTGGTGGTTGCGCCTGTTCAAGAAAGACTCATAAAAACAGGTTTGGAGAGTTCTGGTTTATTTTTTTTATCAATTCTTCATTTGCTGGCCTTGCAAGTTCATCACAAACACATTTTTTGTGTTTGTGCTGCTCAGATATTGCTCAGGTTGTTCAGAGACTTTTGGATGGCTGCCAGGGTGTTGCTATGCAGTTGCTAAGGTGTGCTTGTAGTCCAACTGCACTGGGATTATTCATTGTTTGTTTCACTCCATTTGTCTTTCTAGTGACAGTAAGTTTGTGCATGAGTAGAGGGGATTTATCACTGACTCTTTCTACAAGTTGCAAGCATACGCCAGTAGGTGGCAACAAGTGACTTTCTTTATAAGGGAGTCATTAAATAGGTCATATGATATTGATAAAAATACAATTATTTGGAGTATTTGGTATAATGCAGTGTGTTTTTGCAGTTTAAAGTAAAAAAAAAAAACATTATTTTTCACATACTGTACATTATTGTTTCTCTTCTAAGCCCTGCCTTCCTGAAACACATGGATTTGTACAAAGCTCAGCGTTCTAAAAAAGTGAGGTGCTCTGATTGGCCAGCTATCCAGTGAATTGTGATTGGCAGAATACCTCAATGTGTGTGTTATGGAAATGTTACGCCCCTTATCATAACGTGATGCCGTGTCCTGGCACAATGACACAAAAATAATTGTTGTTATAGTTATGCCATTGCAAATAAGGCATTTGTTGCATCCAGTGTGGACATAATTATTGATTATAATGACTTAGTACTGTCTTTTTATGCATCGCGGCATGTAAACATAACACCATGTCTTCATTTGTGATTGGAGAAACGACAAACAATAAGCACTCGCGTTTGAATAATAAATAGCAAGTTCTTCTAATAAGAAAACGGAACTTACTTAAAGTCAGAAGCGCCAGGCTGTCCTCGCAAAGTTGACCTCTTTTGAAAGCTCAAAGTAGTTTCACTTTGACCACGAAACACAGTATCTCCAGAACATGGCGGTGGCAACAACACAAGAATAAAGCGAGAATAGTTCCGCCATTCGTCTTTGCGTAAACATTTGGGTGGTGTTATGAAAATATACCCTGCTTAAACGAGCCCTTTTAGGGGGGTGTGGACAATTCATAACTTGAGTTTTACTGCTTTTAGTGTTCATTTCTTTTGGAAACTGCAGGGATAAGTACTTATTGGTACGTGTTTTGCTAAAAAGTGCACCAAGATACATGCCATGAGACTAGGTAGGAATTTAAATTTCACAATGTTTTGCACAATGTTGTGTAATTTTGAAAACTTCATTGATTTTGACTGTGAGTGACCAAACGTTGACCATCCCAGATGTCAGTGTGTCTATATATACATCTATGGTTTGTCCTGATTAACTCAAGAAGTCATTTAATCATTTATTGTTCATAAACACTGATTTAGTGACTTTATTTTGACTGGCCAAGTCTAAGTAACTAGAGACATGCTGTCCAAAATCTAAGTCTCTCTATATTAACTTGTCAATATTGTTAATGAGCTGTTAATGGACTGTTAAAAGCAATAAAATCTTGCCTTCATTCTACCGCTTTAAATATTCTGTATTTAAAACAACACCACTCCTGCTTGTATGATACTGTCTTAATGTGCTCTATAATAAAAGAAATATGAACAGCATTTCTAAGATAATTAGGTCATTTCAATGAGAAACATGTCTTATAAATCTAAGAAACAAAACGCATTTTCTTTCTGTCTAACCAATTCCAGATAATCTGAAAATTTAAATGGATGCTATTTGTCATTTCTCTTTCCTACAGGGTGACCTGTACATTCTCATATAAACAGACACAACACCACAGAGAATTGGCCGTGCATAACTGATGCATTAAAACACTCACCTTCTGCCACTTCCGTCAGCATAACCGCCTGTCTGCAGCAGACTGCAGGAACTCTCTACAGGGCAATAAAAACACAAGTGAAATAAACTGATTTTAAAAGGCCAATTGTCTGGTGAAAGTATGAACGTGTGAAGTGAAGGAAGGAGAAGGGAGGGAGGGGAAGAGGAGGCCGTGTGTGTTACATACCAGAGTGGTGAGATCGAGCTTTTAGAGAGGACAGGGATCATTTAAAAACACATACCACTCTGCCTGGAAAACACAAGCAATGCGCCCACTCCTGTATTGTTGAACGTTACAATGTTTGAATGTCGCTGCGGATATACATTTATATCCAGCTGGGAAGTAGCTTTGAGCCATTAGGTGTGTTTTGGAATATGGTAGCTAGTTTATAGCTGGTCATTAAGATGGTGCAAGGAGTAGACCACCCTGAGCCATCAAACAGACGGTCTTACCCAGAGTTATTATAGTTGTGAGCTCAATTTATCTTCAATTTGACCTTTAAATTTATTTTCATTTCACTCGGTTGTGTGTGTGTCCTTTTGTGGTTTCTAGGTATTACAATTTGACGGTGGTTTATGAGGACACTGTCTAAGTTAAAGTTTACTTTATTATTTATTTAATTATTTAGCCTGTTCCAGTTATACTAGTTATTTTTTTTTAGCTTATTATTATTTTTAATGATCAGACCACAGCTTACAACAACTTATGACACCCAGAAGCCATCCTGAACCAATTAAAAACCAGCTACCATGTTCAAAAACCCAACTACCAGCTTAATACGGATTTCCAGCTGTGTACTTTCTCCCATGATGCGCATACTGTAACCTTTCTCTTGTACATGCTGCTGTTTCACTGCTGCTTTTACACCTGAAAACATCTTAAGTAGTAAGTGCAGTTCTTCCGGGCCATGTCAACTGTATTTATGTCTAGAGGTTATATTACTGTAAATACAACTATTTTGGCTGTCTGTTAAAACTGTCTGTGGCATTGGATAACGTTAGAAAGCTGTAGGCCAGATGTTTAAACACTTTATTCTGAGAAAAGCATTTTAGCTTCATAACATCTCCACCAGCCTATATGGTCTCCTTGCTGATCTGCCCACAGATGGCTATGATGACTGTTTTGTCTTGATTTTAAGTTTATTATTAGAATTAACTAAAACTAAAGCCATGAAAAAAGTATTTGTTGCTTGAAATACAGTAAATATTATAAAACTGACACAAAGTCAAATGATATCTCTTGTGGTTTTAGGAGAGAATGCAGTGATCAAGTGACATATAAGTGATGGATTCATGTTAAAATATGGGATATTTAAAGGGGACAAAAAGTTAACTGATGGATTCAATTACTTGAATATTATGATGTTTAATCAGCTATTTGGCTTTTCTTTCTGACGGCACCCATTCACTGCATAGCATCTACTGGCGTGCAAGGGAGGTAATATTAAATCAAATCTGTTCAAAAAGAAACAGGCTCATCTACATCTTGGACAGCCCGTAAAATGAGTACATTTTCAGTAAATGATCAAATTTTTTGGATCAACTATGTCTCTAATAATTTTCATTATTACTGGCAACAGTGGTGATACAGAGAGTAATGATACAGTGAGTACAGAAAATCAACACTCACCTCACCTTACACATGTAAAATCTATTGCTTAAACATCTCACATGGCTCAATAATTTTAATTTTGAATATAATAAGCAATAATTTATTCATATTGCTCTTATGTTCCTCTCTTCTCTCGTTCTTTCAGGAAGATATTTCAGTCTGTCATATGTAAGGTGATTTACACCTCTTAATTTTGTTGGTGTTACAGCTGAAGCTGAAAAGAAGCTTTGGAGCGCTCGTATTTTCAGATTGTTTAATCTTTTAAGCAAGGCTTTGTTGAGTCAACATAAATTCTGTAGTCAAAGCTTTTCTCGGTTTCCCTTCATTATTCACCATCCTGTAAGGGCTGAGCAGTGAAGCAGATGGCATTTTGTGCTCTCTATTTTTCTTTTGATTGTTTCAACAGCTGAACCTGGAGCCCCTGGTGTTACCGGTGGCTGAGAGGAGAGGTAGAGTTACACTGCAGTCTGGGAGGCCCGAACACCTCACACCTACCCTTGAAATGTGGTGATAAATTAAACAGTAAAAATTCATTGATTGTATAAAGTGGAGGTTCTAAAACAGATTAATTAACATGAACTAAGTATTAAAACGGCATTTATTCATTTTAGTTCATGTTAATTTCAGCATTCACGTATGCATCTTTAAAATCACAAGTTATGAACAAACAATAAGCGTCTGTTTTTATAACATAAACAACATTTTATAAAGAGTGCAATAAATGTTGTGTTCGTTGTTCATCCACATGTAATATGTAATACATTAACTGATGTTAACAAATGACACTTTATTGTAAAGTGTTACCGTATTTGCTTCCTTTAGCATTATTTTTCTTTATATTACAACAAAAGTGATATAAATATAATTTAAGAACTATAATCCATAAAGGCACAATTTACTTATCACAAAGTTATTGCTATTAAAAGCTATGTATCCTTGCTATGTTTTTGTCTTTTATTGCTTGTTTTTGAAAGGTTTTATTTTGATAAAGTTCTATTGTTGTGGCCTAGACATCTGTGTGCTTTTATTTCTTCGGAAGCAGAGAGAGGTATTTTCCCCATTTATGTCTTTCTCTTTTTTTTCTAAAAATCTCAGTAATTCATCATGCAAATAACAACCACATAATCAGCTCCAAAGAGCCGAACAGGCACGCATTCAACTATTTCACTGCTTCATCGAGGAGACGCCCCATTTCAGAGAAGAAATCACCTAATTCATTCTGACATAACTTATGTTTTAAGCTCTCCTCCGTAGCCACTGGTGTGTGTGATTTGTTTGGATCTGCGTTATTAGGAACAGTGATTCAATCACAAAAAATGTTTGGTTGGACATGCCCAAATGGCTTGTTTTGCACAAATGCAATGTCAATACGTGTCACTGAGTCCTTGTTCAGCTAAATCACTACCACTCTGCTGTGAAGTGTACAGCAGTACATGAAGGATTAATGGATCATTTAATACTAAACGAAACGTGTTTTCGGATTAGGGAGTGGTTGAATATATGCCATACTCTCGTTTTAAGGGTCTGAGTGCAATTCACAAACATTTTGTCTTCTGTGTCATTTTTTAACAAACCACTTAAAAACAGTTTAAACGTCGACTAGACTCAACCTTTAGACCGCCATAATTCAAATTGTTTTGGCCATACAGACAAATAGTTTCCACAGAAAGCAATGACAACATTCTGCATGTTTATCATGACACCAGTAGGTGGCGGTAAGTAACTGTCTTAATGAGTGAGTCATTTAAGCCTTCGTTAAATCAAGTGAAGCGATTCGTTCAAAAACACGTCACTCGACTGAGTCGTTTACTCTAATGATTCATTCAACAAAGCTGATTCATTCGGATTTAGTTACTCAACGCAAATTCTGCTTAGCTCTGTTTGTAGATTTTTTCCACGACAATTCGAAAATGGAATATCGGAATGCAATGAAATGGAAGGCAACACACACCGGCACAAAAGTAAAAACGGGCCTTGCTTTTTTTTTTCACTTTTCCTTGTAATTGTTGTCTAAGAGGTGTGTGTGTAATAGCTTATGCTACATAATATATTCTTCTTAAAAGTATTTTAAATGGTTTATGGGTTATATTATATGCTAAAGAATATGTTTAGCCTCCCAAGTGTATAGTCACTATTGCTTATTATTAACCCCGCATCTTCTGAGATTGTAAACATGTTCATAAGATTCTGTTTAAGTATTTTTTTTTAGATTTCCTCAATGACGGGCTGCACAGCTTTCCTCCCTCAACACTGAGTTTTTTGACCGCACTGTCATCAAATGTAAGTAAAAAACCTTATGTTCATCTGCAATTTTTTTATAAGGCGTTATTATTGCCTCATTGTTGAACTCATCAAAACAAACCGCAGCTAGAGCCATGACCTTGTGGTTAGAGCATGAGCTTTTCTTGAGATGAACTGCAGTACTGGTTTAGGAGAAGTTCAAACCTATCCTATGTGTTGTACTGTATCTAGATTAATATATATACATATGTTTTTAATATATTATTATGAGATATATAAGAAGATTAAGTTAATTATACACATTTTATTGTTAATAAATTATATATATATTTAAGAAATCAGGTGGCTGTCTAAAAAAAACATTGATATATTATTCACTTGTCTATTAAATGGCAGCACTAAAGTCTAGCAGTAAAGTTAACAACCCCTTCACAGCGATGACTCCATCTACTCAGTCGACATCAAGCACTTAATGAGTTTGAACGGATCCCATAAATTCCTAATCATGACTTCTGCAATGGGTGATAAGCTGCATTGTGTGCTGCGCTAAAGCATTCCCTCAAAGCGCTAATATCCTTCTGCATGTTCTCTCACTGCTGCCTGCTTTGCAGTAAATACTGTGGTGACAAAGGAATGGCACAGAGATTCGGCTAAACCAATCCTTTTGCTTTCAAGTTCCCAAGTTCTCTCATCTGCGCTGCGGTGAGAATAATTATCTGTTCACATTAACACCATACCACATCGGCCTATTACCATTCATGCTGACACAGTGGCACACATGATTTATGTGGCTGACGCACTGACTTATGTGAGGCTGTTCCCATTCTTGTGGGGAGCGAAACGTCCCCCAGACCTCTACTGAGTAACATCCTATTCGTGTGTTTCTGGATACCCACACACACGCACAAATATCATCCTACCAAAAGACTTATCAGCTGTTATTCTTTTCAGGGCGAGATTAGCGTCCCCTCCTCCCTCTCATGTCACAGATAAGACCGCCACACACAAGGCTCTTGCTGTAAATCATTAAGGCCTGATGGCTGCCTGTGGACTAGCCACTTCAGAAATCAACATGCACCTAAGTGATGACTTTATTTCATGTAACATCTACATTTTTTCAGGCTTATTTCATCGCTTATAAACAACTGCGTTTATATGTCATCATCTACGCTATTACTTTCAATCTCTAAGCCAGTTGTGCATTATGTGTATTCAATATTGTACTTTAAATATATGATGTAGCAAGACACAGTCCAATGCAATGATGAACACTTGGCAAATGCTCTGCAACTACATTTCCGTACATATGGCGTTGTTGTGTAAATAGAGTTTTTATATGCATGTTTTTGAACTGTTAAACTGCTAAACTGCTAAACTGCTCTGCCATTTCAGTAGTAAACTTGCAAGTCACAAGAATGTTCCAGTGGCAATGCTGATAATGCACTGCCATTGTGTTATAAGTTGTATCCTGACCAGTTTTATTCAGAATTTTGTTGTTAAAATTTCAATTTGAATCAAATCAGTTAACGTAGCAAACGGATGCAAAATTAAATTAATTCTAATAGAAATTATCTACATTTTCAAATGCAACAAGTAATGCAATAAATGCTTATCAATACTCTAAATTTATTAGTGCTATAAAATGATTCATCCTGATTAGTCGCATACAAAAGAAAAAAAATTATTTAAGCAATATATGTTTGTGTGCTGTGTATTTTTATTTTCTATACAGTATGTAGAGACACAAACACACATACAGTATATATTTTGAAAATTTTTACATACATATTTATATTAATGTAATTTATAAAATGGATTTATTTATATAATTTATAAAATATATTTATTATGTAAAAAATTTTTTTCTTAAATACAGTACATGCGTGTGCTTGTATTTATAAATGCATAATAAATATACACATTACACACACATAAAATATGTATATTAAATTATATGTATATATCAAAAAAACTATAATATATATTAACTATAATATAATATATATATATATATACATTGGATTCATTTAATCATGATTCAATTTTGTGACAGCACAAAAATGTATATATTTTAAAAATCTGTATTCTAGGGTGGATCAACACTTAATTTGCCAGAAATGCCATTTATTGTTGTATTTTTCTAAATGGTAAATTCCATTTTCTAAAATTCATTTGAATTCAGCTTCCTGTGGGATGTGGCCAATTAAAATCAAATTCAGAACTAATTCTTAAATTCCGAAAAAGCCAACCCTCATTCTTACGTATTTCACAATTAAATACCATTTTAAAACCCACTTGAAAACAGAAGCATTTCTATTCACATGCTTGTATAGAGTATGTTTCGATTCCTGCTGTGAGATTTGTGTATCTCTATCATTGGCAGGCCCTGTAATCAAGTCTTTTCTGTCTTTAGGATGGTTAGTATCTTCTCCTCAAATCCATCCTTTCCCTTTCATCCTCTAATGACAGACCTTCTCCTCATTATGGAGTTTAAAACCCTGCCAGACCCCAAACCCAAGCAACCACATCTTCCACCAAAATCAGGCTGTTCTTGTGAGCTTGTCAGTGTGGGGAACGGGGGTGGTCGAGGGCCAATCCAACCCAGTTCTGGAAACGGCATTTAACCATTAGCCTCATCATTTCATACTCATCTAAGGAAGAACTGCCATAAAACCGCTGTCAGAGCCTGTCAGGCAAGTAACATGTGCAAATTGTGTGCTTAAGGGGAGCTAATGGGGGCAGTGCCATTAAAAATGATGCCTGGGCATAACTTTTGTAATAGAGTAAGCACTTCTTCTGGGTGGCATGAAGATCCATCAACCTCAAAGATGCTTTTGGTGATAAGGAAGAGGAAGCAAATCCCACATACCTCAGAGACAAGCCCTCATTGTGAAGAAAGTGGTTCAGGTTGTGTGCGTGTGATTGAATGTAAAAGATAGGAAGAGATGCTGGCATACTTTGCAGCATCTGAAGGTGAAGGGGCCTTTCTTCCTGCTTTCCTGTCAGCGACATTCCGAGCAGCATTCCGGCTCTCCAAGGTGCTTACTGTTTGGAAAGCAAGTTTCTGCCCTCAGCAGGGGCGAGGGCCTGTGTGTAAGGAGCGAGAGTGAACGAAAATAAGGTCAGCAAGTAAAGGAAGAGTGGCTTAACACACACAAATACACACACTCACCCTCCTTTATATTTCACACAAGCATCTTCTGGCCTCTCTGCTTGAGTTCACTGAACACAATGGCTTGGATATGAGGAGGCAGGGAAACTCTTTGTGATACTGCTGTGTGTGATACATACTTCATTTCCTTTTCCTCTTCGCCTGAACTCTCCCACAATTCATCTACAGGACAATGTGAATATCAGTTTGGGATGTTCTCATCAATTGTATTTTTAAAAATATTGAACTTCATAATAATTGGCTTTTTTTATAGCTTTTCTCTCTCTTTCTTAAATGAGTCCTTTTTGTGTTTTCTGCAAATCTTTGTTTTAGGCCTCCTGTTTGGTGTTTAACACACAGCTTTTGTTTTTCAGCCCCATCTTTTTAATGTGGCTTCTGCTTTCACTGTGAAGAACCGCTGGCTTATTTTGTTGTTAATTAGCTGTAAGCCTGAGGAATTGTGTGAACAAGCGTGCAAAGGCTTTGAAGTGGCTAGAAAATGGAATCTAATGGACTTATTAATGCAGTTTAATCTCTCTCGCATACACACAAACACAATATGTGCGTTATCAAAATTCCAACATTGGTTGGTGTTCCCGCTAATGTTATTTTTTGCATGGCTGCAGTTAAAAAAAGGAAAAGGAAAGAAATAAAGATTGAGAAATTTGGTGATTAAAGCACGCTTTGGACAAGATTAGGGTTTTTTTAAGTGATTGTTGTGTGTAATGTTTATTGTCAATTATTATACAAGCTGCATTTACAAGCTTACAAAGATGTAATTATGGGAAATATTAAATATGAGAAGATAATGTGGATTGTTAGAAGACATCTGTCATGATTTCCAGATGGAGTGCCCACAAGCCCCTCCACAGGTTACTCCATCCAGAACATCACCATCATCTCAGAAACTCCATTTCCCATAACACCCCAAGACTGTTTGCACACACCTGATTGCACATTCACCGGGTTCCTATCAGGAGGACTATTTAAGTCGCACACACATTCACCTCATTGCAAAGTCTTGTATTGCCCTGGCCTGCATTTCAGAGCGTTTTCTTTTGTGGTTCCTTCTATGTATTGCCTTGGACTGTTCTCCCCTGTTGATTGTTTGCTGCCTGCCTCCTTTTGATCTTCTCTGCCTGAACTATTCCGACTGATTGTTCGCTGCCTGCCCCGACCTCAGCCTGGTTATCGTTTATGTCTCTGGATATTCTGTTGCATGAACCTTGCCGGTCTGACTTTGTCTAATAAATGCTGCATATGGATCCGCTCACCTCAGACTCCTTCGTTACAACATCTAATCAAAATCTGAAGTATACTTTTTTAGATACATAATCTGTTCACGTTCCTATTTTTATTCTTTTTCTTTTACAATATAAATTAATATTTGCAACCAACTGATAGATTTTATTCCGCATCACTTTTTTTTATAAAACAATGTACAAAACAACTGAGGAAAATGTATCAGTCAGCTTCTCTTAATACGTTTCATCTTTCATCTTATCTTATCTTCTCAACGAAACCTATAATCTTTTGTGGCATGGGAAGATTACTGACAAGTCTAATTCTGATGGGATTACAGTAAAATCAGGGAGAAGCTCTGGTAATTATTACATTCCTCACATCTCCCCATATAAAACTACACCCGTCCCAAAAGCGTTTTGACGCAAAGAAATAAGATCTCTCAACAGATCGGTTTGCGATCCTCTCTGTCCGCGTGCATAGATATACTCCGCGTTCACACACAAGCCCAAACATGTGCGCAACTCTGGTTGTGATTAAGTCAACAGACATGTCTTTCACCCAGTGCCATATGTGTGACTCGATGTAGAAAGTGTCATGTAGCAGCTGGCAAAAGAGTAGGAGTGAGTGGGCGATTGGTCCCAGCCGAAGGGATTAAGACCAGAGGAAGTGCTTAGACACATCTAGGCCTGGGGCCTAGGACTGATTCCATGCACTGACTCAGTCTAATTCACTCCAAACGGACTTCCCATGAGCTATTCAGGATTTCATCCAGGCATTTGAGAGTGATTGGGTCACCTCTCAGTGCAAGTGATTTACATTTGGTGAGTTTTGCCTAGAAACCCTCAACCTGTCCGTAGTGACTCACATCCTGTTTTTAAAAACGTTGAACGCTCAGTTATTTCGCCTTTGGGCATGTTTAAACAAACACTGAGTGCTTGCTGTGAGCGTGTGCGTGTGTTTATCTCCTTTCTGACTGTGTACTTCATATCTAGTCTGTGCTAGTATACAGGCATTTGCTGGGTGTTCTTGGGAGTTTGATCTGATCAGATACATTGGCCAAACTTTTTAAGTCCTCCATTAATCCCTTGAGTCATGCTCTGTTGTTTGAATGCACTAGATTAGTCAGTATATACTGAATGTAAAGGCCCCACCTTATCCCGGCCCCCTTTTCAACAGGGTTTTTATTTCCAAGTGCATTTGTATACTCTGCACATCCCTGTAAGCTTAGGGATATTGGGAAAATGTGTGAGGTATGACTTATCTGGGATTTTGCTCTGATTCATTTGATGTGGAGAAAGGTGTGGTGTTCAGACCTAACAAAATAATGAATCTTTTAAACAGTATAGTTTGTAATTTAGTTTCAGTCATTTGGAGAATTCCACTCACAATCTTTGAAAATGGTTTTCCACATCACGTAGACTACATATTTTACAAGGTGGCTAATTTATACACTGCATAAAATGCTTTCTAGGACAAGTTTTTTTGTCTTATTTTCAGCCAAAATATCAAAAAATTCTCAAATCAAGAAGGATTTTCTAGACGAGGAATAATTACTGTCTTGTCCAGCAAAATATTCTTATTTCAAACAGAAAACAAGATAATTTTTCTTACCCAGATTATTTTGCTTGTGTCAAGTAAAAACTCACTTAATTTTAGCTTGTTTATTTCTGAAAACAAGACCGTAATTATTTTTTGTCTAGAAAATCCTTCTTCATTTGAGAATTTTTAGATATTTTGGCTGAAAATAAGACAAGATTAGAAAGCATTTTTTGCAGTGTATGAATTAATACATCACTTTTTTCCTAAAAGATATGTATTTGACGAGTTGCGCAATTCGTATACATTGGTAAGTATGACCTACACCTAACCCCGCCCCTAAACCTCAAATTTTATGAGTGAGGTCGTATGAATTAGCCACCTCGTAAAATATATACAAATTGCTTGTGAAATACGGTAGTTTCATGTTATACAGTATGTATAAGATCATGTATAAGAATATTTATTGTTGTATGATTTTTGCAAATATTTAGTAATTATAACAGTCTAATGACATCATGTCTACTTTGTAAAGGTCAAGGGGGGTTTAAAGAAAAGTTACTTATTTTCTCTCCTTGTTAATAGAAACTATTTATTTTTTCTGTTATTTTAGGGCTATTAGAGATTTGTTTTTGTTTTCTTATAGCTAATATATGTATAGCTAACATATATATATATATATATATATATATAATAAAATAATAAGCCAAAAGTAATTATTATTCCTCTCTCCAGCTGTCATGACTTTTTTTTCACTAAGCTTGTCGCATTGTATTCTGGGATTGTGTGACACTGCATCACTAACACCGGAAATGTTGGTTTTTAAAGAATAAATCTTTCAGACGAACTTTGTACAGGAAACTTCCAACTTCACATGAAAAACTATATTTCTTCAGCCCAATAGGTCATAAGCCTATTCCGGTATATTGTCATGGACAGACAAACGTTGATATATTTTCAGATTGATGGTAATTATCAGGTTTTAAAATGAAATCTTTTGTATCAAAGGTATTTTGATTGGACAAACATTGTTTAATTTAATATAGTGCATGTTTCATGCTCAGTGTTCAATTCTAAAGTAATTTCTGTTTACTTATCTGATAAACGCAATGTAAAATTTGGGTCATGACTTGCATCTAAAACACACTGACAACCGCAGTGAACTCTGTACAGAATAGAGTAGTAAATATCTGACTCATACTGAGCTCCACATAAAGCCACATGGCGAGTTTAGCAGCCTTCTTAATCTTCCCTCCCCTCGTTATAAATATCTCAGCCATAAAAACCACTTAGAATGTCCTCTTTTTCATTTTACTGTGTCCACCCTCCTAATGCATCTCTGGCATCTCCCCTGGTTTCCACAGCCATGCGTTCAGGTGACAGGAGAGCAGAGATACACACGGCTGCCTGTCATAGCAAGCGTGCCAACAGAAACCCAACTCCTCTCCTATCCTGAGCTTTTGTGCGCTCAGAATAGAGCCGTCAAGACACACATAAGCTCTTTGATATAATAGATGTATCTAACCGCAGTAAAGTTTTGTTTACGTTTATGGCTTCAGGCCTGCGGTGGTGCCGGTGGATGTGAGAACAGATGTTTCAGGTGTTTCTGAGGAGGGCATCTGACCACACATCTGTCAACTCTGAAATGTTAGATTATTGCCAGAGTGATAGATGACGCTAACGGGGCAGGTGTATAAAGCGTGCTCTCACACACTAGTGTAGTATTGCTTTATTATTTATCATAATAATTTTAAAGCTGGAAAACATCGCTTAACAGTCTGCAAGTCAACATTATATGGAAAACGTCCCTGAATTTTCTTCCCTGTTGTCACTGTATGTATATTCAAGTGTTGTCATTGGCTAATAGCTGTAATTGTTTCATGCAACGGATATAAATAATTTTATGTACAATTAAGTCATTTATAATCAATAATGCAGTATTCCATTTAAATTGTCTGTTATGTATTTAATAGTGAATTTAAACATATTTGTCAAGTGTATTTGATTTAGATGTAAAACATTTTAGGTTAAAATTATACACTTTTTAATCTAAGCAACCCAGAATCTGTTTGTTTTAATCTTTATATTTATGTCTCCTTCTGCAAGCGAATTGCTTTTACTTCATCTCTTGTTTTTGTTACCCTCAGGCATCCTCATCTGCTTTTTGAAAGGAGCACTTGAGCAACGTGAGCTCAAACACTTGCCAGTGCTTTCGTAAGACCCTCTGCTCTTTCCAAGAGGATGTTTGACCTCTGAGAGATGTCATTTTCTTTTCACATGTGCACCCACAATGAAAATGTGATATTTTTCTTAACCAAACAGACTAAGCAACTGGTTAAACATTTTAAAATCTGGTCAGGGGATCAGACTTTCAAATAAAAAAAAGGTTTAAAAAAGTAAAAATGCAATGTATCGCATCATCACGAAAAATTATCAAAACATAAATGAGTGATTTCTGACAAGATTTTTCATTCATCATTCTAGTTGCAGTTCTGCTTATTTGCATACAGTTGAACTAAATATGCCCACCACAATCACCAGAGAAAGCAATCATTTAGCTGTCTCTGAAGTAAATTGGTGTTTTGAAGTTAAAAACTCCTTGATGGATTGGTTACAGACTTGTATATGTTACCGGCAATGTGTGAAATGCCGGCATTCTATAGAATGCCTAGGCAATGTATAGAATGCCCGCTGGTT
>JAUCMT010000032.1:17265304-17279367 GCA_032357475.1 Enteromius thamalakanensis
CTAAATATTTTATTAGTTTACTAACTTTATTTATTTATTATTTTATTGTAAATCAAATTTTTTTTACATTTATTTACTTGCATTTACAAATGTTCTCTATGATACCAGACTAATAACAAAATTGATTGTTTATTATTTAAATAAATATTCCAATTTATTTTTTTATTTATTATATTATTATTAATAATATTTTTACCTACATTTATAAATCTTAAGCTAATTGGAATTTAATCATTAATTAAATGCAAAATGCCTTCAGCCATTAAATTGCTGTCAGGTCAACTAAAGATTTCTTGTTTAACAAATGGTCAATTAGCAAATATTGATTTCTCATCATTTCAGTCTTACACAGTTAACATGAGGCAATCTCTGAAGTCTTTGCCTCTGCCTCCAAATGAAAACAATTAGGAAATTTGGATTGTTTGTTCAGACAGCACTTTTAGGGTAACTAAGGAAAACATTTAGGAAAATGTATCCATGTTTTTATGTTGATTCAATAAACCATTTTTTTTTAAGTGCATTGATTCATCAGCATGAAAATAAGTAGTTTTGATATGCATTTGCTCTAGATAAATGTTGACATCCCTCTGCTTTGTTTTCAGCTATTGGTCCAGACCCCACAAATAACCAGGTGGTGTTGGTGATCCTGGTCAGTTTGCTTCCCCTCCTGGTTTTGGCTGTGCTGGTCATCGCCTCCTTCTACTGGTATCGCATGTACCGTCGCCGCAAACTGGACGAGTGGGAAACCAAGAAGCCATCCAAACGCAAAGGTCCCAAAGGCCCACTGGACTGTAGCGATGCCTGCGCCATCATGATGGACGACGACCGCTCCGACAGCAGCTCCACGCATGCCAACAACCTCAACCACAACACAGAACCTCTGCCCATCGAGCTGGACCTTCAGGTGGGCAAGGGCCGCTTTGCAGAGGTTTACAAAGCCAAGCTGAGACAAAGCCCCTCGGAGCAGTTCGAAACGGTGGCGGTGAAAATCTTCCCCTATGAAGAATACGCTTCCTGGAAGAATGAAAAGGACATCTTCTCAGACATCGATCTGAAGCATGAGAACATCCTGCACTTCCTGACGGCTGAGGAGAGGAAGGTGGAGAAGCAGTACTGGCTGATCACAGCCTATCATCCACGCGGGAACCTGCAGGAATACCTCACTCGACACCTCATCAGCTGGGAGGACCTGCGGATCCTCGGGGGCTCGCTGGCCCGTGGGGTGGCTCATTTACATAGTGACCACACCTCTTGCGGGCGTCCTAAAGTGCCCATCGTCCACCGAGATCTGAAGAGCTCTAACATCCTGGTGAAGAATGACCTCACTTGTTGCCTCTGTGATTTTGGACTTGGCCTCCGCCTTGACAACTCTCTGTCGGTGGATGACTTGGCCAACAGTGGACAGGTGGGTCATGCAACAATATTTTATCTTTATAGGTGCATACAGCAAACGGATAGCTTATCAGGAGCTCAGGAGCAAACACTGTGCAAATTTAAAAAAAAAAAAAAAAAAAAAAAAAAGCCTAAAAATATATTTAAAAAACAATTAAATAATAAAATAACAACACAATTTAATAATGAATTTCAAAATTCTTTTATTTTTAATCTAATTATGTTTAATGGCTTCTATCCCCTGAAGCTAAACTGAAACGTTCTATGAACCACAGTGCAGCACAAGACTCTAGATTCATTTTCTTTTATTACTTGGTAAGTGTCAAGTGAAGCTTTGGCATGTTCCATACCTAAAATTGTGCAGATTTACAGTGGCAGGTACGTCAAGTCATAACTTGCAGGGAAAATCCCCTCAGGCGTTTCACCATGTGCAGATGCGTGTGTTTTTTGTATGTGTGCTCATTGTTCAAACTGTCTGCTCAGATTTATGATTCACGGGCTGAAAATGAAAAGACGAAGGCAACGAGTGAATCAGTAATAAACTAGCTAACAATCACCTGACTCTGCGATGTCTCTCCATAACCTGAGTGCTTTGATGTATGTCAACATTCAGTTGGTCCCAGGCAGTGACCCCAAAAATAGTTCAAAAGGGAGTTTAAACGGCACTGCTAAGGTTACGTTTAATTTCCACACGTAGATTTGTTGGTTCATTGGTGTGACCTTTTGTACTTTTAAAGTGAGGTCAAGTAATAAAGTAAGCTGAAGTGTTTTGAAGTTAAAGAAATAATAATCATAATGACATTAATAAGAAGAAGAATGTACAAATATTAACAACATAATTTATTATTATATAAAAAGTAACATTACACATACACATTACATATTGAAATATTTAATTAAATAATAATAATAAATAATATTTCTTAGTAATAATAATTATATTTATACTTTATGTCCTGACAATCATAAAAAAATATTTTTATATATTATTATGAATAAATTCTGAAATAATTATTGTTTCATTATAAGTTATAGTAGTAATAATAATAATAATACTGCTACATTTGTGTTAATACATAATCTTAGGAATTATTTTTCTTATTATTAATAATAATTACATAAATACAAAATAATTGTTGCATAATAATTTAATTATTATATATATATATATATATATTTCATGACATTCATAAGAAATATTTTCTTAGAGGTTCTGTTATTGTTATCATTGTATTTCATTATAATTTAATTATTTCTATTATAATATTTTCGAATGACTAAAAATAATGAATAATATATTTATAATTGGTAATAATTAACATAACTGATAAAAAAAATGGGGGGAAAATGTAGAAAAATATTAGCATTACTAAATGCAGTGTTCGTGTGATCATGACATTCAGAAATATTCAATATCAAATGTGTTGGATCTGATTCTCAGGTGGGTACAGCCAGGTACATGGCTCCAGAAGTGCTGGAATCTAGGATCAACCTTGAGAACATTGAGTCGTTCAAGCAAACCGATGTCTACTCCATGGCCCTGGTGCTGTGGGAGATCACGTCCAGGTGTAACGCCATCGGAGGTGAGTACACAAACAATATCAAGCTCTCACTTGGAAACATAACTGTTATTTTGGCATTTCCCAAACCAATATGGTTAGTGAACTTGAGACAATGCTATTCTGTTTCCGTTCTGCCTGTAATTGTTCCTCAAGGAGAACAGGGATGAAAATAGGCTCGCTTTTTGTGTGGTTCTGTTAGTGGCACTTTTTTTTCCCCGCTGCCATCGTTGGGCTATTGTTTGAGTAGACTTCATGGAAAAGCCACTGCGGCCCACAATGTGTTTTGACCGATATGCAGCATCCTGTTATTGGAGGAGCCGTTCTTCTACAGCAGAGATGGTACAGAATAATCCTCTTTCTGTTTGGGGAATGTAAGGAATGTGTGAAATGTCAAGTGCTTCCTAAGAACTTTCCCTTCTTTGGTCAGGTGGGAAGACAGATGCTAACATATTCTTGGCATACTGACATATTGAAATAACAGTATTCATATAGCCGTCATGGAGCGTTCATGCTCGTATATGTATGAAATACAATAACAGAAACAGTTAGTTAGTTATAGATGTAAATATAAACAAGGATGCATGTGGAAATTCAGGAAGAGGGACCAATTGTGTTGTTGTTTAGGGTTTTTCCTGTGCTGAAAAATTATCAGGGGCTGCCCAGTTAAAAATTCGGTCTAGTATTAGTAGAAAGTATTCATCCTAGTAAATGCTAAATGCCTTTCAAATTTTTCCAATTTTCTTTCCAACTTTGGTCCACTCAATAACTCGAGAGCATTAATTACTCGTAAGGCTTAATAAATAAATCATCTTAATTAGGTTATGGTGCGGAAAATATAGAGGAAACATTCTCTAAGTTAGAAAAAAAAAACTTTTATTTATTTATTTATTAAAGTAATTAATACTTTTATTAAGCAAGAGTGTATTAAATATCTCAAAGATCACAAAGACATTTATAATGTTACAAAATATATAATATGAATAATAATGATCATAATAAAACACATTTCTCGAGCACTTAATTAACTTATTAGAATGATTTCTGGAGGATCATGTGACACTAAAGACAAACAAAATTCAGTTTTACCATCACAGAAATAAATTACAATTTAAAATGTATTCAAATATAAAACTGCTATTTAAAATTGTAATAATATTTGGCTCTAATACTGTATTTTTGCTCAAATAAATGCAACCTTGGTGAGCATAAAAGACGGCTTCCAAAAAAAAAAAAAAAAAAAAAATTTAATTTAAACATTTGAACATAAATTAAGCAAAATCCTGCTGGATTTCTCTAAAAACAAGACATAAATTTGCTTTCCATGTAACTTTATAAGGATGTTTAGATGTTTTACTGGACAACAAGTTCGGAAGTTGCACCTCAAAATTCTGCTGATGTTTAAATGAAGGTGCATCGATTTACTATTTTAATCATCTATTGTAATATGAGTGCAGTGTATTTGCATGTGTATATTGTTTTATACACTGTCCCTGTCGAGCTGTTACCCACATGCCCCGGCATGCCTCTCTCTGATTCTGCTTGGAGCTTATCTGCAGAGCAGGAGCTGTTTTCAGCCAGACAGTGTGTGTCGAGTGGGTAGAGACAGACATCCTGGGGTCTTTCTCCAGCTGCAGTTCCACCTTTAGAATGCAATGTGAAAAACCTGGAATCTCTTTCAAAAAGGGAGAAAAGAAACATTTCGGGATGTAGCACTTGCAGACAGCAGCTGCAGAAAGCCCATATGTGGGTGATGGTGAAATGGAAAGCTGTGGCTGCGTTGTTCTGCTGCGGCTCACTGTGTATGATACTAAGTCCTGAATTAGCCCGGGGTGCGGCCTGGTCTGGAGTAGTACAGCAAACTTGAGACCTTGCCAGCCGAGGAGGACTCCCTCCCGTTCCTCGGAGAAAGACGAGAAAACAAGTAAATGGGGGACAGCAGCTGGCTAGCAGGTGGCAGAACCCCATCCATCAGTGCAGGTCTCAGATTCACTCACTAACTCTTGCTCTTCACAAACACAGAGAAGAGCCAAGGGTGTTGTGCACGCATGATCCACCCCAAATTTTTCTGACTGAAGCCTGAAAAATCCTCCTGTCTGGCAACATTGCTGTCGCATTACTCTTAAGGCGACGTTTAAATAGGTCCTTGTGTTTAAACAGAAATCTTACCTCCTGTCTGCCCCAACTGACTGACTCACTTACTGTGATTTATGAACATTTAAACCTCTCTCTCTTTTCTTTATAGTCAGTGTAGGATTTTCTCTGAAATAATTCTATGAATAAGTTTTAACTATTTAAAAATGAACTATTCAGCTTTCACAAATCACATACATATATAAATATATATAATTGTTATATATATATAAACTGAAATAAGCATTGTTGCTTTATTCTATACATTATTTATTAACTTTATGCAATTTTGTGCAATTAAATACATGTTCACATAATAAATGGCGAAATGGTTTGATTATTTCAATTAGTATAGTTTTAAACATATTTATTTTAAAGTCAATGTCTGGAACAATAAAACATAGCAAAAGTAAATGATAAAGCATGATAAGAAGTGGTATATATATTTAAGGTCACATTTTTATAAATGAATAAATAAAAATTTCTGATACATAAAAGCACACAAAGAATACAGAAAGTGTTTTCTTTTTTTCTTCTTGTACTCTTTCCCAGACAGAGACTTAGTCAGGCAGGTCTGTGGAGGTAGCAGACGGTTAATCTGAAGGGGAAACTCTAGTAAAAAAAAAAGTGCTTCCCTGGATACTTCAAGCTGGGCCTAGGGTGTGAGGCCTCAGCCGGCAAGACATCTGTTCCCAAAACCACGGCATTCCTCACATAGCGACTGCGCTTTAGTTGCTCAGCCCTTGAGCAAATCAGGCCATATAGAAAAAGCAAGAAAGACGCCCAAAAAGTTATGCTCGATGACCTTAATGTTTCATACAGCTATGTGTCCTCAACTATGGACTGCATGCTAAGCTCCATCAAGTCAGACCCTCACGCGGGGCACCGAGAACCACAGCAGAAATAGCACCACAGCGGCGGGAGTATTTTGTTTAAGAGCTGAAACAGGGGAAGTCCACTTGTCAAAAACAGGATGCGTTCACTTGTGGAGTCAGCTTCTCCGCAGGGGCCCAATCACAGTCCTCCACTTCCTGTCCCAGGCTGCACACTGGCCTAGCCCCTTCCTGTGGGCCAAGAGTGCTGGGCAAGAACCACAAAACATGCTCTCCAATCAAGAGCAAACCGCTCCAAAGTAAACCTACTCATCCACCATCATTTGCTGTAATGGATTTTATACTGGCCTAGAAGAGGACAATAACTGCTGTTTTATGACATCTCCTGCTGTTTTTGGGAAACGAGGTTTTGGTTGTTCTTGCAGATTTTTTAGCACCCTGTGTGTGTTTGTGTGTTATCTATAGCTGGCTCTGGTCAAGTACTTGGCTATGGAGGCTAAGGACAGATATATGATTGGGCCTCTGCAGCTGTGAGTTTCACAAGGTCTGGAAAATCACTTTTTTTGGAGCTGACTGGCACAGTCCAGTCATATTTCATCAATTTGTTCTTGTAAACAAAAGAAATGACCCTCAAACTCAGCATTGTTTATTGTTGCCGTTTTGATGGCGCAACTGATTTTGTCCCATTTTTCTCCTGATGCCGCATTAACATTTCTTTTCTTCCGGGATATAACAACCAGAGCATATGAAACATGCACTCTTTTCCCCGTTCAGGGCTTGCTTCCAGCTTCCAGTTTCCAACCTCAGTATTTCACATGAACAAATGCTCTCCAACAATGATTCTTCATGCTGTCATAAGGGGATAGATCATGTCAGATTATCTGATCGTCTCATGTGTGTCTTTGCAGAGGTTAAGGATTACGAACCTCCGTTTGGCTCGAAAGTCCGAGAGCACCCCTGTGTGGAGAGCATGAAAGACAATGTGTTGAGAGACCGGGGCAGACCAGAGATCCCCAACAGCTGGATGAAACACCAGGTAAAACAGCATAGAGTTGCATTTTGATCACAGAACATGGTACGAGACGGCTTATTAGCAGAGAGATGAGCAACTCCTTTGAGGAGCTTTCAGAAAAAAGTGCATCCAAAATAAAAGTTTTTGTTTACATAATAAATGTGTGTACTGTATATATTTATTACAGAATGTATATATAAATGCACACAAATGTATCTATATGTTCAAGAACATTTGTGTACTAAATCTATTTCTGTATAAATTATATCAAAATAAATATATAGTTGTAAATATTTTCAAAATATATACAGTATGTGTATTTATATATACATAATAAATATACATGGTACACGCACATAAATATTATGTAAACAATTATATTTTGGATGAGATTATTTGTTTGACAGCACTAGATATAATTTAAATGAATATAAATATATACTTGTAAATATTTTCTAATTTTGCATGATATACACAGTACACACACATGTATTACGTAAATTAAAAATATATATATTTTGGATGCGCTTCATCTCAAATAATCATTGGACAGAAATAATAAAGAAATTTATAATGATGCAAAAGAATTTAATGTTAATGTTTGCTGTTTTACGATCCTAGTTTCCACAGAAATATTAAGCAACTGTTTTCAACATTGATACTAATTTTCTTAAGTATATTTTTAAGCATGGAATACAAAATACTGAGTAAGATTGGTTTGACTGTCAAACTGACCTCAAACCTTTAAAGGTGCTCTATGCGATGTTGCAGGATTTTAGCTCGATTTTATTTTTACCTCAAACCGAATGCATCACCCCTTGATCGTCTTGCGTGTGTTAAACCCCACCTCTTCTTGCCGATTGGTTGGCCGAAGTTTGTTTGCGCGCTTTAAACCCCACCTCTTCTTGCCGATTGGTTGGCCGAAGTTTGTTTGCGCGTGTAAAACCTCACCTCTTCTTGCGATTGGTTGGCCGAAGTTTGTTTGCGCGTGTAAAACCTCACCACTTCTTGCGATTGGTTGGCCGAAGTTTGTTTGCGCGTGTTAAACCCCACCTCTTCTAGCCGATTTGTTGGCCGAAGTTTGTTTGCGCGCGTTAAACCCCACCTCTTCTAGCCGATTGGTTGGCCCGAAGTTTGTTTTTGCTTTGTATGTCCTGTACCCCTGCTGTTTTACAAGATCGCATAGAGCACCTTTAAGTGGCACTGTATATTGACAAAAAGTAAAATAAAGACAAAAAAAAAAACACTAGGCATATATAGAGTTTAGAACCCAAATATGTGGATTAACTAAACTAGCCATAGTTAATGATAATGAACTATAAATATTGACTATTACTATAATAAAACGGTGTATTGTAGGCAAATACATGCACCAACACTTGTGTTTCATCTCGTCAGGGTGTAGCTGCAGTCTGTTCCACCATCAACGAGTGCTGGGATCACGATCCTGAGGCCCGGCTCACAGCGCAGTGTGTGGCCGAACGCTTCAGCGAGATGGATGATGACCTAGACAAGCTGTCCACCTGCAGCAGCTCCGAGGAGAAGATTCCAGAAGATTGCTCCGTGAGCGTGAGCGATGACAAATGAGAGAGAGAGAGAAAGGTCAATCTCGCTCGCTCTCTCTCTGCAGAAACTGAATGTTTGGATCCTTCCAGTGAGGTGGAGTGGAAGAATATGGCCTTTTCATAAAGCTTTATGTTTCATAACCAAAGATTTCATGCACTTTATCAGATTATGCATAGCT
This sequence comes from Enteromius thamalakanensis, assembly GCA_032357475.1. Classification (NCBI taxonomy): domain Eukaryota; kingdom Metazoa; phylum Chordata; class Actinopteri; order Cypriniformes; family Cyprinidae; genus Enteromius; species Enteromius thamalakanensis. The sequence goes on from JAUCMT010000032.1 coordinate 17,273,978, forward strand.
CACACTGAGGAAGGTCAGGCTGCCGAGCAAGAGGAGCTGGACAGACGCTGGTTTTCTCCTCTGACAGCTGACCGAGAGCCAAATGTAATCAGGAATACGTTTTGCCTCAACACTAAAGATTCATATAGGAGATTGTAAGACTTTTTACAGATCACTTCAGGATTTTCTGGATTTATGGAAGAATGTGTTTGGTGAGAGATTTGTGTGTTTGGAGTTGCTTTTAGCGAGAATTGTGTATTGTGCTTGTTAGCCAAAGAAAAAAGTATATTGTAAATACCTTTTGACATAAAAATCAACCCACACTATTGAGAGAGCCAAAAAAGGGAAGAGTATATGCTGCACATGCTAAAAAAAATGTGTTAAACAAACAGTATTTATAAAGTGCCCCTATTATGGGTTATGAAAGGTTCACATTTTGGCTTTGGGAGTCCCCAACACTTTCATTGTCTTATAATATGCATTAATTATTACCTTATTTGTTCAACGACTCCCAAAAGATTCCTGCAACGATTCGCTCGAGTTGTTTTAAATTAAAGCAGCACCTAGTGGTAAAGAATGAATTTGCATTTTCCTTCAGACCAATGTGAAATGACCAACAAGTGGGCAGGTAATATGCTAATGTTTAATTTTGACATCAACACAATGAAAGAAAATAAATTTATACACGCTGCACTTTCAAATTTAAAACTTTGCAGAATATTTTCATTCACTTAGTGCTGTTTTACACATTGAATGAAAGCTAAAAAAATCCATAATAGGGACACTTTAAGTTCACAAAGTGCCTCATGTTCACATATCCTGGATATTAAATTGTGCCTCTCTTTTACTACTTTTGTATGTAATATATTGTAAATCTTTGATTAAAATACATTTATGTACAGTATCGAAACAACATTGTTTTCATTTTCTTTAATACAGCCTGTTCATTGTGTATTATGAGTGGATCATCATTAGACAGTGTTTTTGCTCTCAACCTGGGAAATTTGTGAAGGCTCCTTTCATATTAATGATGATTGACAACCAGATTATAATTACCTGTAACACCGTCGCTGGTTGCATCAATGTTTTAGTAGTTTTTTAGTCTTAACAAACATTCCATTAACCAGTTGTCATGCATGCCCTGCTAGTCTAGTGTTCTGGGAAACAAACCTCTTAACTGAAAATCAGCCGTCAAGTATGCCTCGCTTTTCTGTACATAAGCCTCGGGGTTTGTGCTTCGAAAAAAACCTTCAGTTATTGCTTAATCAAGACATTTTTGTGGTTTTTTAGCATGACAGCAGAGTGAGTAACAGTGATTTAAACTAGATTTTTGTCATTTTTAAAAGAAAATATTAATAATGCTTGCCCATTCAAACCCCACCACATGAAAAAGGTGCTGATATGTTGTTATTTTAGTTTGTATACTATTATAGTATTTATTAATTAGTTTTATTTTTTTATATTTTTGGTTTTATTATAATTTTTATCTTAATCTTTATTCATCTTATTAATTTAAGGCTCATTATTATACTTTTTATTTTTCTAATTTTTATTTAACTTTATTTTTAATTGATTTTTAATTTGAGAATTGAACTGTATTTCAGTTAGTTACCAAGTCAGAATTTTATTTCCTACGTTTTTTTGTAAAAAAAAAAAAAAAAAAAAAAAAGTGCTACTGCCAGACCAGGAGGTTGACTGAATGGATTCAAAAACAGTAAAACTGTAGTGTTTAACTCTAGGGGAGTTGGAATTTAACCTATTCTCAAAAATAGTGCCATGTTACTTTACCTGTCCATGTACATTTCATATTATTAGTATTATTATTTAAATTACCTTCACCATCATCTAATGGAAGTCAGCTTTTAAAAAACAATAATTAAAGCTGCTAAGTATTTTTTTTTTTTTTTTTTGCAAATTGTGAAACGAATATTAGGCTAATCTAACTTTTCTAACATTGCTGCAATGTAGTTTTCTAACATTGCTGCAATGTAGTTTTCAACATTACTGATTTTAATGTTGTATGTTTAGTGTTATGGGCATTTATCAGGGGTTGTAGGCTATTTATATCGGCATTAAACTCGTAGTTTTAATAAATTCAGACGAAATAATATTCAATTTTTAATTTTATTTTTCATGCAAGAAGCTAATGCTTTATGTAAGTTATGTATAAATATTTTTAATTAAAGCAAGCTTGTATTGAGCATGCTCAGTGGTTCACTTAAGCGTACGATAAAGCAGGTGGCTGTCAAATTGAGTGAAATAATCTCTCTCTTGTGTAGCGTGAGGTTGTTTGAATTGAGATCTCACGCTGGAGTCAGTAGCGGTTCATCTGGGCTTTGTTTGGGAGTGAGAGTTTTGAAATTCCTGACCGGGAACGACCGTGACCATAATGACAGAGAGAACGAAGACTGCGCGAGTCCCTCAGACGGGTCATTTTTATCCCCGGCAGTCGCACACACCCCTGTTCCTCTCACCAGCCCTCTTTTCCCTAGTGTCTATTGTTTCTTTACTATTTTAGCCCCTAAACCGCTGGAACGTCTGGGGGGAGAAGCAGACGAGGGAATAAACCGGTATCTGCGGGGCTGAATGGCTATAAATATCCCTCTATGGCACTGATCTCAGAATAGGATTTATGGGCCCGTTCTGAGTCCTGGCATTTGTTGTTGTTGTGGTGTTCTAGAGCCTAGAGAGAGCAGAGCTGACCAGAGGAAACCGTCGTGCATCCACATTTTTCTGTCGGGAGAGATGGAGTAAACAGTTTAGTCTCTGGTCTCCATTTTCAGAGGTGGCTGTAAATAGCTTGAGTACTAAAATGTATAAATAAAATACGCTAAAGGAGAGAATTTACGAGACCTCAAAAATGTGCTTATAAAAAAACATGAACAATTCATTAGGCTACGTTTACACCAACTTCATTGAGCCTAAATATTAAAATAATCTTTAAAGATTGTTTTACACTGTTTAGTTAATCCTCAATCCAAAGTAACTGAAATAACAAATTAATTCACTTAAAATCCAGTCTTTTGAGTCACATGATGACATAAATCTACAGAAATCATTTGTATATGCTTATTGTGTGATCAAAAACATTATATGAAGAGTTCATTTGCAAAAAAACTGTTTTTAACCATTTTTTTTTATTGTGCATTCCAATTAATGTCAACCACACTTGGGTTATTTTGACAACAGGTTAAAAATACTAACAATAAAAATATGATATAATAAGAAATATGCTTTTTGAAAATCAAAAAGTCTGTTTTTGCAAATTAACTCTTCATATTATTATTATTATTATAAAATTATAGTTGTGCTGCTTAATATTTCTGTGAAAGCTGTGAAAAAACACAATTTAATTCAAATATATTTATTTATTTAGAAATTATTTATTTTACTTATTTTTTTACTTATTATATTTTTTACTTATTTTACTAATTATTTATTTATTTTAATGCATCCTTAATAAATATTTATATATAAAAAAAAAAATAGGCCTATCCTATCTTTCCTGCATGATGTCTCTAAAATCTGACGCCTAGTTTGAATAATTTGATTGATTAATTCTTGTTGTTTGCTTCTTTTATAAACTTAAAAAGCATCCTGTTTTGTTAGAGTGCTACAAGACTGGCTTTTTAAATGTTGAGCCAGAAACACTCATAACAAAGGTCGTGAAGGTCTCTGAGGTACTTCTCCAGTTCAGTTGTTGTGGTGGGCTCTGGGCCATGTGCAGGTTGATGCCGTGCAAGCCAGGCTGGCTGATATATATCTGTTTGAAGACGTTCACCTTTTTTCCGACACGTCTGGTAGCGAGCCACCACTAGGCTGTGTTTCATCATGCTCTTTGATCGCTGGCGCCACCTGAGGGTACAGAGATCAAACAACAGATAAGAGATAGACACCGGAAGAGGAACACAGTGCACACGGCTCAAAACACCACGAACATACTTGCTTCAGAACAAACACATGTGGAAAGAGCATAATGACAGGCTGCACAACTGAAACACCAATGCACCTTCACATATTATTGATGATCTCTGGGCTGTGAAAGTACAAGTAAACACAAGAAGTAGGCCTATTACTGTATATAAATGGCCTATTTTATGGCCTTTGTGTTGTGACATGGTTTTTATGCATTAAGCACATTTTGACATATTTGTATAGCCAAACCCATGGAGTAAACAGCATAAGGCCTGCTCCACATCGCAGCATGTCCTAGCCAAAAACCGCATTAAAGATATGTAAAATGACCACATTAGATGATACCACAATGAAAATGGATGTATTTTGGTGCAGTTTCTATATAGGGATGAACCAAAACACCAGGAAATAAATAACTTTTTAGTATCTAAAGAATGCAAGTGCTAAACTCAAAAAATGCAAAAATATATAATATAAACATTACATTTATAAATTGTATTATTATTATTAATAATAATTTATTAAAATATTAAAATTATTATTTTTTCAATTCATTAAATTTTTTCATGTGTTTTCAGCATGATAACTCATCATAGTTTTCATAAATATGCATTTATAATCAAAGTTGTCCTATAAGAATAGGTATTGTTTTTGATTTTAGGACAACTTTGATGAAAGGTTCCGATACACTTCGAATGTGAATGTGGAACAGGATATCTCATAGTTTTTACTCATATTTTACTTGAATATGCACATATGCGAGCCAGGCTGAAAGAAGTTAATGATTATTTATTTATTTGGTCAAATATGGCTTTGACATGTGTTTAATAGGATAACTCCTTCAATTATCTGATGATTTACATAACACAGCCTATATTTGTTAAAAGCCAGGGTGAGTGAGAATCAGATACAAACAAGAAATGAAGTAGATTTGGCAGAGGTCAGCACAAGATCCCCAAGCAAAGACGTAAACTTTTCTTTTAGTCTTCTATAACTTTCACTCCAACACCAGTAAATTTCAAATCTTAAAAAAAGTCTACCATCTGCGGCCTGCTCCACAGACATTGCTTGTTTACTAAAGTCTTCCGTTCCCAGACTAAAGCACTAAATCAAACCCTTTGTTGTCAGAGATCTGAGGATTTGACTTTGTTTTACTCCAGTGAGTGATGTTCCTGAGAAACATTTGTGGATGGGAAAAGTAGTTTCTGACGCTGTAGTGAAAACTGCCCTCTGGTGGTCACTGTTAAACACCAATTTCAACCATATTGTTGATGTCACCATGAAGACAATACAATAGTTTATTATTATTAATATTATTATTATTTACGTGGTTAATGTTGTTAAGGAACTCCTTTTGTTCTTTTGATCTCCTTAATTGGAAAGAAGAAAAAAAGAAAAGACAAATATGTCTGTATTATACAGTGTTGGGAGTAACGGCGTTTAAGTATAACGGAGTTACTAACGGCGTTATTTTTTCAGTAACAGAGTAATCTAAT
>JAUCMT010000032.1:17294470-17311645 GCA_032357475.1 Enteromius thamalakanensis
TTTCCTTATGTGGCAAGTAGCCGTGTAATAAGCGGGATATTATACAGGCAGCCGGTAGTTATCGCGAAATAAGCCCCTTCAGCGTGATACAAGACCCTCCGCTTCACATCGGGTCCTGATCACACTGTCAGGGCTTATTTCTGCGATCACTAGCGGCTGCCTGTACATTATCCCTTACTTAACATGGGCGCCGAAAAAAATACGCACAATGTGACATATTTTCCAAATCATGCAACTTAATAATATACATATTAAGGTCTCCTTCAAATAATGTTGTCATATTCAGGTTTTTGGGGGAAAACAACTATTTCAAGTCTTCTGAAGGAGTAAGATTACTTTGTGTGTAAAATGGATTGCAATTTAGGCGATGTTTTCATTTCCGAATTCATGTAATTCTTTTGGAGTCTTTCTTTCTAATGAATTGCTGGAATCGGTTCACAAATCCAAAGGATTGATTCCTGAGTCAGACAGCTTTGGTTTGAATTCAGACTTGTTTTATTCACTGACATATTATATCAGAAGAAAGTAGGTCAGAACAACATGAGAATAAGTAAAGGATGAAAGATTGTCATTTTAAAGCGAACTCTTCTTTTAATACCTGGAGTAAACAAGGACCCACAGAACTTGCGGTTATTATCGGTGGCAATTAAGCACAGATATGGGATCATTAGCCATTTTCAGAGGACTGATAGAGAAATCTACCTTAGCACAAACATATCAGTCTCTTGTTTCTGGTTAATGAAATGTAAGCTTCAAAGTAGCACTGATTACCTAATTATTGCAGACGGAGGTTTTCTAATCTGTCATCATACAGTGATATGCTAAATATTAATCACTGTGGTTTTTCGGCCCGCTTGGATAAAGTTATTTGCTCTGTGTGCGATACACAATGCGTCGCGGGCGTCTTTGTATGCCGAAACGGAATGGGTTTAATTAGGATGTGCTCACTTAGCTGAGCTGCTTTGCATTCACAGCACAAGCTTTTCCCCTTGCCAATTACAGGCCCTCAAAGTTATTCCAAGAGCGTTGCTTTGATGTGCTTGTGTCAGGCGGGACGAACTCCTTGTCCTCATCCGGAAAACCTTCCGTATCGTTCCTCAAGGTTAATCAGTTCTTTTATGTTGGATTAAATCTCCAGGAAATGAACACAAAGGAAGTGAGATGTGAATTTGGCATTTGCTGTTGGTTTTCCTCCTCCCATCAGCGATTAAAAAGATTAAAGGTTTTTCAGTATGAGGCTTGATCGATGCTTAAATCATTCAGACTGATTGCTTTGACCAGACGCGCTTGACGCGTGAATCGGGATTCTTAAATCTAGTCAGGCGTTTCATGAGTTTCTAAAGCCCAATTTCTTCTTTAAAAAGAATAGTCGCCCAATCACTTACAGCTGACTGATCTGTTGATCCAGCCAGTTCGGTTATGAAATCTTTTTATCCTTTTTTGTTTTTCTTTCACAGAGTTCGGGTCTGCAGAGGATCCATTGATGCAAAAGGATGTACTTGAATTGTTAAATTTCATGTCTATGTTCGCATTTGATGTATTCAGGCCATCTCTTGCACTTTTGCTTACTGATTATGTCTGATTTATTTAAAAATGTATTGCCTAAATGTGTGTTTTTTAAATTTGCACATCTGAGATGGCTTTTATAATCTTTTAAGTGTATACCTTGTATAATTGTATTCAGAAATCGCCATGAAAATAGCCTCATTCATGAAAAAATTTATAAATAAATCAAAATAAGATTAATTTGGTAACACTTTACAGTAAGATTTATAAATCTCTGATAGCATAGCCGCCTGTTTATTGTTAGTGTTTATTGTTATTGTTAGTTAGTACATTTTATAATTAATATTAGTGCATGTTGGTAGAAATGGTAGTTATAAAATGAAACCTAAAGTGTTACCAATGAATTCTTATTGGCGCCTATCATACGGCAATCATTATTACTAACATGGTCTCATTCTCACTAACATTTTAAAACGCCAGCAAATCAAAATAATTAAATCCGATTAACATCTCAAGCAAATGTGATTTATTGTTGTTTTGTAAAGACCAGAGTTTATTTCCATTCATAACGAATAAAATGCATAACAATCAATTTACGCAAATGACATTTGTAAATAATTATATTTCAGCTGGGCAGGGAACTAAAGTGGCTGGAGTGAGCTGTGCAGCGTGACCAAAATAGAAATGCTGTATCTGCTAACTTCAGATTTAAACGGCTCCATTGATTGTAATGCGAGCGATCTAGTCTTGTTGCGTCAAATCAAGCCAAAATGAATCGTTTTGGTCCTTTGGTTCTTGATTTGAGACCAGCAGTTAAAGAGGTTTGGGGCCGAGCCAGGTTTTTTTTTTTTTTTTTTTTTTTTTTTGGGCCCACAACCTTATTCTCTTTGTTGGAAACTAGGTGTACATAAATGGTACACACAAATAGAAATTTGAATGTTTATACCACGTTTAATTGTGTATGCTCATTTCTTCTATTTGTATTACTTGTCATTGTATAACGGCCACTAAGTTAATCTATAAATGTTCAGTGTCGTTATTAGCAAATCTCAAAAATACCATTAAGTGAATCTGTATATTATTATTCACTTGTAGGATTTACAGCAATTTTCTTTAGATTAGATTTGTGTTCCATTGTTGTTTAATTTACATTTCTGTAATGAGCCTAGCATAAACACAATTACTAAATTGGGCAGAATGTAATATCTTGTTGTGAAATAGAACAGAATTTACGACATTTGGATTCCTATCCTTGTCTTTTACGGAGTATTCTCAGTATTCTTCAAAGCGCCAGCCCTCACTTTTACTCCCTGACATATTTAATGCACACAGAGATGGCACATCTCATTTTATAAACCATAACTCTTTTCCATATATTATTCAGCCATCAGACCTCTTTCTGCTGAGTTGCTCTGCCTGAAGCAGTCTTGCTTAGACAGACCCATTTTTAATGAAGCAGGTAAAAAGAGCAAACTTAGAGGAGTGATGGGGCTTCAGCTATCAAACCTCCAACCTGGCCTAAACTTGTAATCAAAGGATCGATGGATTCACGGAGCACCTGTGTTGTTGATGTTTGGTCTTTGCAACTGTCTTACATGGGTTACAAATGCTGTACCAAAGTAGTGTGCTTTCTCCTGAAGCCTTTGTTTTGCATTTTGAGCTGAAGGTTGTGTTCTTCTCTGAGGGTTTCTTCTGTAAGTGCCTTATGTCCAGGCCGTGACAAAAGCATGTGGTGCAATTGAACCAGAATCTGATGTTAATGAGCTTGAGATGTGTGTTTGTTTGGGCTGTACTGATTGAGGTCAGATACATTGGCATTTCGGCCTCCTTTAGAGCACATTAAGCATAAAAGCCTCTTTTTAATTCTTTGAAGGGTGGAAGGCTGCCTCGTTAGATCACAGTAATTGGTTTTTAGAAGCGAAAAAAGGTTAGTGAAGGAATAAAAACCCAAGGAACCTCCTTAGACTGTTTACCTCTGAGGCTGCTTCTATTTTTGACTAGAAAGTAGGGATGAGCAAAACTGTAATCTACTGAGGTTTGTCTGAATGCCTTGTTCACTAATAAGGGAGCCCTGGGTTATAGGCTAGATTCAGGTTCACCTGAACCAATGTGTTGCTTGAATTCAAACAAGTAGATAGTAAACCACAAAATGTATAAAACAAGCAGTTTTGTGTAAATTGAGAGGAGTGGATGCTAAAGGATTTCTAAATTATTATTATTATATATTTTATTTGCATGTAGTCAACCAAATAGTGTTATTAAAGTGCCCCTATTATGTTTTTTCAAATATGATGTTTCATGCAGTGTGTTATGTAGCTGTATGTGAACATAAACTATCGTTCTAAGTTGTGACTCTGACAGTGCACGATAAATAGTTATTGTATATAAAAAAAAAAGTCGACTCACAGTCGCTTAAACGAGTCGTCAGCAATTAGAATCTTTTTCTGCTACGGCCACACGTCACTTAGTAACACATTTGCACAATTCCACAGTCATTTTACTGATGACTGCTTTTCCAATCATGGAGTACAACGCGATACTCACCAAACGATTGGTCTTAAAAGATGGATCAGAGAGCCCAGTTTATTTGGACTGGCTTGCTCCTCTGAACTTCTACCTGTAAGTATGATTAATAATTGATTATGGTATTTTCTACCGATCGTTCAAAATGCAAAATTCAATTCAGCTGTCTGCCTAATGTAGTCTTAACATTGTGATTGATTGCAGCTGGACTGTCTGTCTGTCTCATCATTAGTTTAAGTAATGATAAACGATGTTTAATGCAGTGTTATGCATTATTCAATGCTAAAGTACACAACATAGAGGTGTGCCCGATACTGCAGTCCTTGCTAACTACAGTAGTTGACGTATTCTCTCAGAAAGCACCTCTAGTAATGTCAGAAAGTATAGTTTTGGTACAAGCTCTGTGGACCACTGTAGCGGTAGACCAATCATATAGGACTGTGCCATCTGACCAATCACAGCAGCGAGGGTTCAAGGAACGGCGGGCTTTAGATGGACTGAGTCTTCTAACTTTTTCACACAAGTCGTTTACAAATCATTTAGAAATAGAGTAAAATGAAATCTATTTCTGGAGAAAGCTAAAGTGTTTTTTGACTTTGCATACATGTGAACCTGTTTTAAGTGACTCATAAAACAATATCAGCCACCTTTAAAATTGCATAATTGGGGCACTTTAAATCAGTGTTCAGCTGGAAAAAAGGTGAGTTTTAGTGACATTTAGTGTCCATTTTATTTAATTTCTTTTCATGTTTTTTTTCATGTCATGTTTATTTTATTTCTTTTTTTTATAAAAATGTGTTACATAATTTGGCAACACTATTAATAATTAGTTTTTTTATCGCAATTACAATTTTAAGGGAGTAATCGACAGTTTTGATTTTTTTTTTTTATAATCGTGCAGCCCTACTTTCTTGTATTGTGAGTTTTGGGGGTGAGTGATATGACCAATCTAATATCACGATATGAGTAATTTTATTGCATGATAATGATATGTATCAGAATATAGCATGTTTTGCCTTTTTTTTTTTTTTTGGTAAATGTTATATTTTATTGAAAATGTATATACCAAAAATATAAATTTATGTCAGCAGTGTCATTATCACAAAACATATACAACTCTAAAAAAGGGGGGGAAAAGAGAGGAAAAACGCAAGTTTACTGAAGATAAGTAAAAAGTCAGTGATGAAATAAAAATAAGAAACTAATTAGAAGCAATAGGACAAACTACAAGAAAATAAATAAAACATGCTGCATACATTATATAAATTAATCAAAAATACCGCAGTCTTCACTATGTAAATTAAATATGTTTCTTCCTACTAAAGTTACAAATGATTTTCTGTGCCTTAGCCTGTTATTCATTATACTGGTTTATTTGGTGTAAAGTAAGCATGAGTTATGATTAGAGTTTGTTATCTTCCATATTTCCAACTCTTTCCGTTTTCATCAACCTCAGACTTCAAACTCCCTGTACGCTCCATGCCTGCATCCTGATTAAATTGATGAAGGTGATGCAGGCGTAATGTCAGCTATCAAATTTAATATGACAAGCTTCCCAGCCTGACGACTCGGGGTAAATTATTACAATCATTTTTCCACATCCTCAATCTTGGGGAAATGTGTTGCTGATATCCTGTCGCAATCTCGAAGTCTGAAATGTCTGACTTTTGCCCTCTGTTATACACATGGTGTGATGGAGAGAGTAATCGGGACTTCCAAGAAACCAATCCTGGGGTCCAGGCAGCCCTCAGTTTCATTATGATACTCTTAGTCGCGGTGAAACATTTTCAGATTTAATACGTTCTCTTTCTTTTTTGTCCTGTTATGCCTTATACCAGGTCTTAATGGGCACTTACATAGAGAGCGATTTGCTGCGACGATGTGCCTGGAAGTCATTTGTTTTCAATAATAGTTGGAGGTTTGAAGTTCACTGTTGGAGACAGTGAAGCTCACTCAATTTGTTGCCTACTTTGGATACTTCAGTGAAGTAAAAATGCCTTGTCAACCTCCCACGGCATCAGCATCACACTCCTTTATGATACAAGGTTGAACTCTTTCAGCCTGTACCTGCAATTATTAGATTCTTCGGTTCGTTCTTCCCTGTAGTTATTCCATTTTAGTTACATTTTCCCAGCAACATGATATTAACCTCACCCTGCCTTCACTGCAGGCTTTAATGAACTCTGAACTTTAAACTACTTTTGATACCTTTAATTACTTTAATACCTTTTAAAGTTTCTTCAAGTGCATCAGTGTTTCTCAACTGTGTATTTTAGCCACTCTGTCTACAAGAAACTCCATGGTTTAAGCAACCTTTGTGTCAAGCATTCCCAGCCATGCTTTAAGCAGCAATTTCTCCAAGACCCACAGCAGTGGCTGTTAAATGTTAGGTTGCTCCACGCCATTGAATGGGACCTTTTCCAAGCTCTGCGTGTATGTCCACGCAGTGTGAAATTGAGTTTTATGAAGTGCGGAGCTCAGAGTGTCCAGGAACGTCGAGCGGAAAACGTGTCACGGAGGTTAAACTGCAGAATAAAGAAATCCAGTTCACTGCGCTCTTAAAGACGTCTCTGTGTATCCAGCTGATATTACTGTCATGAAATCTGATAGTCTTGCACATTGTCCGCTGAGATTACCCCACCTTAAAATGACACGGCTTGGTGTCGCCCCGGGTCATTTCCGGGTGACTTGTCTGTGATTGTGTTTCCTGTCGACGATTGTTGGAGAAGTATGTGGTCACAGAAGCGCTAGGGTGTTTCTTCAACTTATGTCCCAGGGGATGATTTTTATTAAAACCTAACCGATTTAAAATTTTTCTTTTAGTTATGAAGGTCAGAAACTTCGGTTATAAACTTTTCTCTATGCCTGTATTCATAGTTTTTCTGCATCTTTTGTTTTATCCTTGTTGTATTATTGCATGTATTCAGTTATGATTGCCTAAATACATTAATATTTGTTAAAATGAAAATTAAGGTAATGCTGTCGTACACTCTACCTTTTGTCAATAATACAAGAGTGCTATGAAATATGTGAGTCTTGTGCACATTCCCTTTTTTTTTGGTTTGGGGTCAAATTTTTTTTTTTTTTTTTTTGGGGAGAAATTATTTTTATTCAATAAGTATCCATTAAATTAATCAAATGTGACAAAAGATGGGCTTCTATAAGTTTAAAGAATCTACAATTTTTCACAAAAGCAGGAATTGCACATTTAAAATAATAAAATAAAATGATAATATTTTAAATATAGTTAAATTATTTTTAAAAAAGTGTGTGTGTGTATATATATATATACACACACACACACACACACACACATCTAATTATTTATTTTATTTTTTTCCATTTATTTATTTATTTTTGGAATTGTGCAAATATTTCCAGTTTTGCTATTTATTCTGTTTTAGGTTAAATAAAGGCAGACATGGTGAGACAATTGTCATTCAAAGAAGTAATAAAAAAGAGGCTTTTGAATGGTAGTGTATGCATGAAGCAAATTAAATACTTTGTGCATAACGTCTAGTCAAACAATAATTTTAATAAATCATACAAAAATTAAAAGTTGTATTTGTGCAGGATGCATAAAACGCTGTCAATGTCAGTTTTCATTTACACAAAAGGAAGCATAAATACATTAGTTTTTGATTCTCCTCTTAATTCTACAATGCATTTGTTAACTTTTATTTGATAAGTTTATTTTCAAAAGGGCCAAAATGCCCGTAGTGGAAGAGAAAAGCCATCAATTTAATAAACATTCGAATTTAGCAGCATATAACCAACGTCTCTATAATGCAAGTCTGTTTACTCGATGGGCATCTTCATAACAGCATCCCCAGGCAGCTATTTGTGTAGGTAATAGGCATTCAAGTACATTTTCGGTCTGCTTGAATGGAAACAAAAATTTCCAGAAGATTGCATTTCAATAATGTTTCTTAAACCTGCAATAACACCTGACAACAAGGGTATCATTTGCTGCCGTGTTCATGTTGTTTCCTTGCAGAGAGGACATTGCAGTGCTCAGTGAATGCCAAGGACCCAGTTCAGATATCAGATCGTGATGGAGAGTTTGACCATGCCAGTAAAGGTTCCTGAATCTTTAGCCTCTCTAGAGAGGGAAGAAAGGTCGGCGAGGCAGGAATGAAAGCTAGCAGGTTGTGGTGTCAGTTAGCAGTCAGGGTCACTGATGGATGGTTTGTGTGCTTTAAAGGGGTCTTTAAATACACATGATTCACAGTTCTATGGTTCCTCCTACTCAAGCATCGGGTTGCCAGATTCTTGTGCGAATGCTAAGCATTTCTTGCCAGTGAGACGGCTGTATTACAAAATAGTGAGGACATAAATCTGATGGCAGGCCGTGTGCTGACACTTGCCACGCATGCAGTATCTGATTAAATAAATCCAGAAGTAATGCTTTTCTACCCCACCGGACACAATCTACTTGCATTACAATAGCAGCAATCAGGAATCCACTGGAGCTGTAAACTTCCAATAAGAGAGGAGTATTTGATGGAGCCTTGCCCGGGCCAATGCTATATTTTACGTGAATGGAACTGAGGCTGTGTGGGTTACCCGTTGTTCGTTTTAATAGGTTGTGCTGCCATGAGGTCTTATATATCACATCACATCTCTATATCAGTCACAGAATCATTTTTTCATTATTTTTGTGACCAACTAGATTTCGATGGACTATTCCTCAGAGCCTAATTTTCATTTGTGTGAATGACGTATCACTGATTATGGTCCTTTGAATGTTCTCTCGTTAAACCTTTAAGGCTGGTAATTTTATAGAAATTATATTCACATATCCACCTGTTTTTGAATACTTTAACAACTATGACAAATCATATATCACATGATAATTCTGTGAGTTGTTCTGTTTTTCTTCCTGCATATATTATTGAGCTCATGCATTTCAGTGAGCTAGACTTTGCTTAGTCCTGGGCTTTTTCTATGCTAAAAATAGAATGCATAGTTTAAATACGAAGCAATTATTTAGGGCTGTGCATTGATTTTTTGTTTTTTTTTAAACCCCTCTTGTGGTTTCGAAGAGTTTCAAAAAGCTAGTTTACTTATATTCTGGTTCAGATTGAGTGCTCTGGAGTTTGGAGAGATAGCGGGACACAGTTTGCTGAACTTGGGCTGATAAAGGCATTGGAGAGGATTACACAATTTAATTGCAACCATGTTCATAGTGCTTTTGAGTTTTTTGTTAATCAGGTATGCGTCAAATTATACTTCCAAGTTGATAAAGACTGCCAGGAAATGCAATGCATTTAAGCACTGGAGTTTTAAAGGGTTTATAAAACTCAATTTTTGAACCCATAGAATACGTAATGTTTTTGGTAAAGAACCGTTTAGTGATATGTAGGCATAAATAGCAAGTCATTTCTTCAAAGCATCCAAAAAACAACTCTGCTGCAACATGAATAAATACTCAATTGATATAGAAATCTGGCCTCAAGGAAAATCACCAGAAGTCCTTGTTCAAGTATGCATGACTGATTGAACAGGTGTCTTTCTGTCTGTGTGCACTGAACACAGTGAATCAGCAATTCCTGTCCTTGGAAATACTTGTCCTTCAAGATTAAATAACCGAAACGTCCTTTTCCCCATCTCTTTAAATAATCTGTCGGTTGTTAACCGTTTAAGTGCATCCCTGTGGATGTGTTTGTTGCAGTCTTTGTTCTTTGGCTCTGGAGGTGAATGGCATTAGGGGTATTTAATCTGTCATTTAGGAAGTGTGTTAACACTTGCACCTCTTCTTGCCATCAAACACACTCTGACAGGCCAGTGTTGATAAAATGCTGTAGGTAGTGACGATGTGTTCTACTCTGTTCTTTCTTTTGTCTACAGGTTCAACTACAGATCAACTCATCATCTCACAACTAATGGCTTTTACGAGTTTCTCAACTGGTTTGACGAGAGGGCCTGGTACCCATTGGGCAGAATAGTGGGAGGGACGGTATGTCTGCCTGCTTTTTCTTTTTCTAGTAACACTTTGCAATACGGTCGTGTTATGACCCATGTATTTTATAACAGCTTTCAATAGTCTTATTATTCTGTAATTGCCTTATATTTACTATTAACACTATTGAACAAATAACAATGCTTTATTGTTTAAAATAGAAATGTTTCAAATTGTTTGTTCAAAGTACTATAGTTAAATACCATATTTAATATATGTATTTGGGTGTTCAATTCATGACAGTTTAATCAAGACTAAGGCATGTGAATTGACAGAACTCTTAATTTATGCATAAGAAAACCCAAGTGAACTGTTATACCCTTTCTGCCATCTACAAGTCTATATTTTATAATCAGTTAGGTTGTTTCCTGACAATTCCTTTTTATTTCCTAAAGCAGGACTTCTACTCAAATCATTTGTAGTTGAATGCATGATGTCCACATTATTGTTGCTGCATTCCCATGCTGAAAGTGTGCATTTTTTCACAGCCGCTTGCTGGGCTTCCTCCAAACTTTGTGAATCACTTTATTTTCTATTCTATTCGGTGCATTTTGACAACAGCTCTTGTTAACCTATGACCCCTTTATATTAAAAAAATGTGGTTAAATTCATGCCAATGGCTGTTTATGCCTGCCTATGGACAGACAGCCTCCAGATGAATTCTGCTTGAAAACCGCATCTTTCGTCCCTAAATAAGGCCACCCCCTTTAACACTTCCTGTCACTGAGAAGTGCAGTGCTGCTGAACCTAATGAGGTCTTTTTCTGGATGGAGAAAGTTTGGCTAGCGTTTGGCATCTGACAGCTCTGGTGTTGGAGCTGAAGGGGGGCTGAAGGAAGCAGAGAACAGCATCTGTTGTTGTGTACAGTTCAAGCAGTCGTTACACGGCCTTCAGAGCAGGCTGGTCTGTTCTCAGCACAGCCTGCAGACTGCGCTCATTCCATGAGAGATGAAAAAAAGGGTGGGAATGTGGAGGTAAAGAACGGGCTGCTTCCTTTCTCACTGCTGTTTGGCTGCTAAATTCAGCTTCGAAAATGAATTGTGTCATCAATTACTCACCATCATGTTGGTCCAATCTTGTATGGCTTTTTGCAGGAACACAAGAGAAGATATTTTGCTCAATTGGGTCCAAAATAGTTTTTCAAAAGATCTTCTTTTAGGTTTAGCAAGGTTTCAAATAAAATAAAGATGATTTAAAAAATGAAACACCTTTGCTTTAAGTGTACACGATCTCAGATGTAGATAAGTTTTCCTTCTGTACAGCTTTTGGGAAATTTAGTATTAAATCACAGCACCAGTGTTTCCTCTGCAGTAAAGGGGTGCCATTAGAGTGAGAGTATATAAAATAAGAGCTGATTAACATCATCATAACTGTAATCCACACCATATGTAACTGTTATGCCAACTCTACAGTCCATCTGTTAACATCTTGTAAGTGAAAAAGCCGCATGTTTATAAAAAGCTAATCCATCATTGAGACATTTTCATTGTAAACCATCACCAAAATGCCAAAGCAATGCTTACTCCAGTGAAAAAGTCTATCCCATGTACTTGCATATCAAAATCCACCATCGAACAAACAACTATTTCTCTGTTGGTTCAACAGCTTTTTTTCACTGGAAAAGCAATATCACTGATAGCACCAAAAACGTCTTGATGGACTTAACAGTGATGGACTTGTTTGAAAAACAAGCAGCTTTCCACTTCACAAGATGTTAATTAATGGACTGGAGTCGTGTGAATTACTGTGATGTTTTTATCAGCTTTTTAGCTTGTCCTAATGACACCCATTCACTGCAGAGGATCCACTGGTGATATAATACTAAATTTCTCCAAATCTAATCAAATAAAAAAGAAGCATATCTACTCCTTGGATAGCCTGAGGGTGATAGAGACATTTTTAGGTAAGCTATTCCTTTAATGCAATTGATTACCAAGCACCTGAGGGTGTGCTTGGGCTAAACTTCTCATTATCACCATGTCTTGGGGCCAATCAAATATTTAGGAATGTTTGCACACTTTCTTACAGATCCTGATTTTATTGTTTATTTTTTCCTCAAATTGCTCGAAAGGCAAAAGTCTAGTTGATCAATTTTGCATTTGATTACTACTAATAGCATCTGCCAAATCTCGTCTTTTGCAGGTGTATCCTGGTCTGATGGTGACGGCGGGTCTGATCCACTACATACTGAATCTGCTTCATGTGACGGTGCACATACGTGATGTCTGCGTGTTTCTGGCCCCCGTTTTCAGTGGCCTGACCTCCATTTCTACCTTCCTGTTAACCCGAGAGCTGTGGAACCAGGGTGCCGGCCTA
Source organism: Enteromius thamalakanensis (assembly GCA_032357475.1). Lineage (NCBI taxonomy): Eukaryota > Metazoa > Chordata > Actinopteri > Cypriniformes > Cyprinidae > Enteromius > Enteromius thamalakanensis. Next base: position 17,306,778 of record JAUCMT010000032.1, read on the forward strand.
CTGGCGGCGTGTTTCATCGCCATCGTTCCAGGCTACATATCCCGCTCTGTGGCTGGCTCGTTTGACAATGAGGGCATCGCCATTTTTGCTTTGCAGTTTACCTACTACCTATGGGTGAGTTGGATTTAAAATACATCAGTTTGTTTGTGTACATTTATTCATCAAAACTAATCTGAAATGAATACAACTGTTTAACTCTTGTGCCATCATACCAGGTCCCCTGATAGTAATTTATTTACTGTTAATCATTACTGTCATGAGAGAAGTAGCTATTGAGACTATTCAGACATCTGAATCATTTGTTCCTGAATCTCAATACTATTATCTGTTAGAGTATGATCATTGATTCATCTGATTCATTAGTTAACCTAAGTGATTCAGCTCTCTGATTCTGTTGAGTCATCCTCTTTGTTTCAGATGACAAAATTGGTATGAATCAATTGTTCATGAATCTGTCTATTCTAGTTCTCCGGTTCAGTTCTCTTACAGTGGTTTTACAGTGGAAGAGAAGATTGAAGTTAAATGATACTTATGAACAAGCAAGTTATTTACTCAAAGGACTTGGACTATAGTGCTTGAGTCATGAGGACTGGTTTCATGATGCCTATTGAAAACTGTTCTAAAATGACTAAAAACCCATTTTAGCAAAGTGTTGCACTGTCCCACACTGTCGCAATGATGAATTAACGTTGATAGACATTCATCATGTTTTTTCAGCTGAACGACGAGACAGCTGGAACGGATGCAGTGGCAGCATACTTTGTCTCTTTTGGCGCTGTGATTTTTAGCCCATCTCTTCTCTCTGGAGCTCACTGTCAGCTGAAATGCCAAGGACTTTGCTGTCAAGCCTGACTTAAACATTGAATTTCCTTGGTCTCTTTCTTATCTCTGAGTGTTCGTTGGCTTGGCTTTGTTTGAGTTGATGGTATCGGACCTTTTGTTTGGGATTAGCAGAATTAACTTAAGTGTGTCCTCTCCACACAGGTGAAATCAGTGAAAACTGGCTCAGTCTTCTGGACCATCGGCTGCTGCCTCTCATACTTTTACATGGTGAGTATTCATTGGATTTTTTATGTTAGAGTGGTTTATGGCATTTCATTTCTATGAATTGTACTTGGTAATACCATAGTAAATAACTTGGAGAGCTTTTCCTGCCACTGCTTAGGGAATTGCACTACTTTTCGAAAGTTTGGGTTTGGTAAGGTAGAGATAAAGATATAGACGTATGTATGTATGTATATGTGTGTGTGTGTGTGTGTGTGTGTGTGTGTATAAGTGCTGTCAAGCGATTAATCGCATCAAACAGTTATATATTTTTTTTAATTTTCAAATAATATATGTGAGTGTACTATGTATATTAATTTTGTATAAATAAATGCATGCATGTGTTTGTATTTATATAAGAAAAATATGCAATGTTTATATATTAAATATTTATATATGTAGGGCTGGGCGATTTTAATAATTGATTAATGCTTGTGCATCATGTTAGTAAACGTAGATCACTGACGAGCGTTCAAAATCGGAAATGAATCGCTTCTAAATTTTGAACACAAAATTGCGTAGGTCGTCAATGATCTACGGCTCTGTGTATCAACTGCAGTGCATCTTAAAAACAGCTGAATGAGATTTAGTGCTAATCAAAGAACCAGCTTTACGAACGTGATGCGCATGCATTAATCGACAATTAAATCGCCCAGCCCTATGTATATGTAATATAAAATAAAAGAATATAAATGTACATGTTTGTATAGGATTATTGTTATTATTAGTTTATATTATTTATTTTATTTTAAGTCTCTTATGCTCACAATGACCATAAATTATGCATTTAATGAGCAAAAAAAACATTTTTAGACAGTTTCCTATTTTGGTTTATTTTAAAATGTAATTTATTCCTTTTGATATCAAAGATACATTTTCAGCTATAACTCCAATCTGTAGTGTCACATTATCCTTTAGAAACAGTTCTATTATGCTTTTTTGATGCATATTTCTTCTCATAAATGAGAACCGCTTAATATTTATGGATTTTCTCAGGATTCTTCGAGTTGGAAGTTGAAAAGAATAGCATTTATTTGAAATGACAATCTTTTGCAACTTTAGAGATATCTTTAAAGTATTATGTAAATGTGCTTTCTGTGGATTTTTGGACCGCAATGTGTAACATGACCAGTGTGGTCCAATTTGATATTAAGTGAGTTGTGAAATGATTATTTTAGCTGCATCTGTCAAAATGACTATCAAATGAGTTGCAAACAAACTCATCAGTCTAAAAAGGCCCATTTACCTACTAAGTCAACTGCACACTTTCGGAAATTATGGTTTGATTCAGTCAATGACCCGTAAGTCGTTACTTAGTCTTATCATTCGATTCATGGAGTTTGTTTGAAGCAAGGTTCATGAGACGTAAAACAGTGTAATTGCTGTGAAATATTGTTGTGTAATGTAAAGTTAAGGATCCATGATCGTTAAGTGGAATCATAAGCTGAACCAGAATCATTAAATTCTTATGATTCCGGTTCAGAGTTGGGTGGTTCATTGGCGGTTTGCACGTCTCTCTTGCTCTTTTTCAGCCCATTAATGTGATATGTAAAATAAATGAAAAAGCAAACCGCACCATCCATCATGCCACCCTGGTGGGGGCCACGCGCCAGTCGGTTATGAATATCAGCCATTTCTGAAACTTGAGCTTCTTCCCCTGGAGGAAGGCAGCGCTCATTAATAATGGAAGCCTACAGCCCTGCCCAACCCCCAATAGTCTCTGGCTTTCCAAATGTGTTTATAAACATAAATGACACCAGTGTAATCTGAGCCATCTGCTCCATCGAGACCTTGGGGTCCAGTACAGTCCAATATGGCCCAGAGGCGCTTCCAGGGGGCATGAGTTGAGAGATGCTCTCTTGAACGGGACATCCTAAGTGACCTAGAAAAGTGTAGAGGTTTCAAAGGCTGAGTGTGTTAATGGAGTTTTCTAGTAAATGTAGTGTATCATAGGGGCTGAGAGCCAGCAGAGACCTGGGAGATATAACTTGGTCACGACACACTGCGTTTCTTTACCTTTAGTATGTGGGTATTCAAAACAGTGGTATATGATGTATATCCTATATGGGTGTTGGAGAAAGAAAGAAAGAGAGAGAGAGAGAGAGAGCTCTCAGCCATGCGAAAGTGAGTTTGCCTATTTACACACTGCAGTTTTTACGATGTGTCAGATAACTATGCAAATCCATTTATATAAATGGGTATAGTGTGCTGTCAAGATGAGGGGGAAACCACAACTGTCCTACAGTACTGTTTGCTGTATTTCTTCTTTATTTACATTTTAGAACGGCTCTTTCCATGCCATGAATGCGCTTATACAATCAGTCTTTCCTGTCAAATGCTCTGACAAAGTGTTGCGGTGTGTAGGCGAAGCAGTTAAGCAGTTATAAGACACATATCAAAACAGTCCAAATATATTTAAATATATAAACAGGCGAGTGAAAGCTAACAGTTTATTAGCCGGTGGCTAATGACAGATAATTAGTTGCCTATTGCAGAAATTAGATAGTTTTCTGAACTTAAAATAATTTTGGGTTTTCTGTGAAAGATACACATTGTTAGCTGGTTTTTGATTTTATATTTAGAATTAATATTTGACTCAAATGTCAAATAAAACATGGTTATATATAACACTCAACAAAAATATAAACGCAACACCTTTGTTTCTGCTCATGAGACACAAATCAGTCTAAATGTGTGATAGTGAACACTTCTGCTTTGCTGAATAACCATCCCACCTCACAGGTGTAACACATCAAGATGCTGATCTGACATCATGAGTAGTGCACAGGTGTACCTTATACTCCCCACAATAAAAAGCCACCCTGGCCTGTGTGCAGTTTTGTCTCACAGCAAAATAACACAGATGCCACATGCATTGAGGGAGCATGCAGTTGGCATGCTGACAGCTGGAATGTCAACCAGATCCGTTGCTCATGCATTGAATGTTCATTTCTCAACCATAAGCTGTCTCCAAAGGCGTTTCAGAGAATATGGCAGTACATCCAACCGGCCTCACAACCGCAGACCACGTGAAACCACACCAGCCCAGGATGAATCTTGGTTTACATTGTTCAGGGTAGATGGCAGACAGCGTGTGTGGCGTCGTGTGGGTGAGTGCTTTGCTGATGTCAGTGTTGTGGATCGAGTGGCCCATGATGGTTGTGGGGTTATGGTATGGGCAGGCATCTGTTATGGATGAAGAACACAGGTGCATTTTATTGATGGCATTTTAAATGCACAGAGATCCCGTGATGAGATCCTGAGGCCCATTGTTGTGCCATACATCCATAAACATCACCTCATATTTCACCAAGATAATGCACGGCCCCATGTTGCAGGGATCTGTACACCGTTCTTGGAAGCTGAAAATGTCCTAGTTCTTGAATGGCCAGCATACTCACCGGACATGTCACCCGTTGAGCATGTTTGGGATGTGCTTGACCAGCGTATACGACAACGTGTACCAGTTCCCACTAATATCCAACAAGTTCGCACAGCCATTGAAGAGGAGTGGACCAACATTCCACAGTCCACAATTGACATCTGATAAACTCTATGCGAAGAAGATGTGTTGCACTGCAGGAGGCAAATGGTGGTCACACCAGATATTGACCGGTTCCCCAGACCCCCCAATAAAGCAAAAAACTGCACATTCCAGGGTGGCCTTTAATTGTGGGCAGTATAAGGTACCCCTGTGCACTACTTATGATGTCAGATCAGCATCTTGATGTGTCACACCTGTGAGGAGGGATGGATTATCTCAGCAAAGCAGAAGTGCTCACTATCACACATTTAGACTGATTTGTGAACAATGTTTGAGAGAA
>JAUCMT010000032.1:17317276-17341503 GCA_032357475.1 Enteromius thamalakanensis
GATATGGCGCCATAGATTGTTGGGTTTTTCGTTCAGGCACAGCACCGAAATGAGGCACCGAAATCCGCGTTTTGATTCGGTTCGGTACATACCGGTTCCTTAGGTACCGGTGCCATAGTAGTACCGGGTTTCGGTACCCAACCCTAGCGAAGTGGTACAGAACAGTGGAAATATTTTGTAAACCATGGTAACTTTTTTTTTTTTTTTTTTTTCATGACTCATTTATGAATAGCATGCTTTAAAAATGGATTGATTTCAATCGAACTGTCATGTAACGTTGTCAATATCTTTTGCTGTCTCTTTGGACTAATTTAATGTACCATTGCTAAATAAAATTCTTAATAGGAAGGACAAAAAACCTTTAACTCTTTCAGTGGTATGTTTAGGGTGTACTCTAGGCATGGTTGCCATAAACTGGGCCCGAGTACGATTGTCCCCCCTCCCCACTTCCCCTCTGGCCTGCCCTCACATAGGGTTTCAGCATTCGTGCCGGAGCACGCTTATGTCATTGTGGTGCGACTGTTTCAGGATAAACCGCCAACAACGCCACCTTGGAATCGCCTCACGCCACTCTCAGATAATCGAAAATGGGCCGGGAGCTGGTTGATGAAACCATGCCCCTTGCTCAACAGTGGCAATCCACCTGTCACTCAAGCTGCCACACCAAATGGAAAAAATGAAAGTGATTCCAGTAATATTGTTTCTCTGGGCCTTTATTTTGTCTGGGATTAATGCTATATATACCAAGTCTGCTACAGCCGTAGGAAAACTAAAATAGGTCAAGAACCAAAGTGCACACATCACAGAACTCAATGGCATCTAAGTTTATGAGTTTTGGTAAGCATGTTTATGTTAAATAAATCTTGATTTCTTATTCTGCTTGTCTTTTATCTCAGCCTACAGCACCTTTTATATAGTAGGGTTGGTGCTGTCCATGCAGATTCCGTTTGTTGGTTTCCAGCCCATCAGGACGAGCGAGCACATGGCTGCTGCAGGTAAGACTGGTTGCCTCTGGTCATCTTCAACTATTTATTTCTGATGCTGATCTCAGATCCTCTGTCTCAACTCAAATCTATAAACTTGCCATGAGAGCAATGATTTGCGTGTCATTAGATTAGCACCAGGAATTCATGGCCATTGGGAAAGTGTCGAGTATGTGGATTAATGGTGCATGTGTGTGTTTTGCAGGTGTATTTGCACTGCTTCAGGCTTACGCCTTTCTGCAGTATCTGAAGGACAGACTGACCAAGCAGGAGTTCCAGACATTGTTCTTTCTGGGCGTTTCTCTGGCAGCGGGAGTGGTTTTCCTTACTGTCATTTACCTGACTTATACCGGTGAGTGCAAAAACACAGTCTGACTCTGAACAGTCTGGTATTCTTGACCAGACTTCAACAAACATAATTTTTGATTGGTTTATGTAAACTGTAGATTAAACCTCAATTAGTCATAGTGGGATAAAATGTTACTGAAGTTGTCCTTTAGACAAGAACGAGTAAAAATTACTTATTAACTATATTTCATGTTTGCTACTATTTGAAATTGCAAAAAGTCATCTAATAAGATGCAGACATTATATTATGACCTTAAAAAATAAAAAGTATAAGAAAATAAAAAAATAAAGACCGCTTGCACCACATATGCTTACATGTCATTATTATGGTAAAAGGAAAAAAAAACCTCAGTGTCCTAAATGTTATTTATTCCTGTTATGTAAAAGCTACAATTTTACTGTTATTCCAGTCATATTATTCTATAGAAATCATAAAATGTTGATTTGGTGCCCAATAAACATTTCTAGTCAATGTTAAAAATGGTTATGTGGATTAATATTTTTGTAGCAGCCATAATAAAAGAGAGATTTATTGATGAATGCAACATTAAAAAAAAGCTTTTATTTGCAATAGAATGCTTTTGTAATGTTGTCTGTAGTCACTTTTGATGTTAAAGTGTTAAATAAAAGTAACTTATTTAAATAAAAAATGTATTTCATTTTCCTGCCATGTAGAAATTTTAAGGGTTTAAGGGTTTGTCACAACTTTTTGTATTGAAAGGTCGCAAGTGTCACTGGAAGGTGTATTATTTATTTATTTTTTTATACTGCGCTGTTTTACAAGATTGTCAGAAAATAGATTGCACCGTAATAAATTGTCACCCTGCGTGACTGATTTGCAAAATAAAAAGCTGTTTATTTTTTGTCAACGTAATATTAAAAAGCTTCCTTGCTGTTTACGTGTCAAGTAGAGGACACAGCACTGATAAACTATGAAACCTTCTTTTTTCTATTTTGACGTTTGAATAGCAGATTCTTAAATTAGATTTTGCCCTTGACTAAATCATCCAAAATGAACCTCTTTGAGTAAAAAAGGAGAAAAAAGAAAAACGCATCCACACCATCACATCCAATTCTCTGCCTTCTCACCTGAATACAGCGTGACTCTATGACCTCAGCCTCTTAACTCCGCGCCTCTGCCGGTATATATGGAGTCAGGGTGATTTGCTTGTATTCCCGTCGCACCCGGGGCTTTCATTAATCTTTCAACTGCAGGGCCTCGTCTGCAGCAGGCCTCTGAGATCTCATTAAGCACTTCCCTCTGCTCGCCACACTGCTTTTCAAACCGAGCGCAGTCTCACAGTCTAGATTAATTGAAAACGTTGCCGGCTATATGTGTGGTATTAAGGTTCACTGGACGTACTCCAAGCTCGTCAGCTCCTCAGAAGCTGCTTGAAAGTGCTCTTGAGTCAGTAATGGTCGGGTGGTTTGCGTGAGCGTCTTTGCGTTTAATCACTCTGTTGTGTTAATGTGCTTTCAGGGTACATTGCTCCTTGGAGTGGGCGTTTTTACTCTCTCTGGGACACAGGGTAAGTATTCTGTACATTTTACATCACATATACCTTTTGTTATTGTTTTAATGCTCCATCGCATGAGTAAATTGCTAATAGCTCGTTAGCACACCCTGGTAACAACAAAAGACCTGCTTTTGTCGGGGGCTCAAGCATGTAGCATGGTTTATGTCTGTGAGCAGTATCTTGGATTGCTTGATTTATGTCTGGATAGCTCAGTTGATATTCATTTACCCTGCCATTGAAGCCACACTTCTAGTTCATAGACAAGTAGTGCCTGATGATATGACAAATTGTAATTGTTTGCGTTGATGTACTCACATATTAATAGAATAGAGAGTCTCACAAACCAGTCTAAACATTTTTTGGTAATATTTTAGTAGGGACCAATTCTCACAATTTAACTAGTTGCTTATTAGCATGCCTATTTTTAACATGTTGGCTGTTCATTAGTACGTATAAAGCACATATTCTGCATGACCATATTCTACATTTCTAATTCTACACATAAATGATATACTTAATTATTACCTTACCATTAATTAAAAAGCAACAAATTAGGAATTTTATTAAAGCCAAGTCATAGTTTATGGTTTAATAGTGAGAATTGGACTGTAAAATAAAGTGTGTTTTAAAAAAAAAAATAATAGATATAATATTAACAATAATATTTTTTGTCATTGCCATTCATTCATTCTTTCATTCTGTCAATCTTAATTAAATTGTATTTATTTTATTTAGCAAAAAACAACTAATTTTAGTTGACTGTCACATTGTAGCAAATTTTAACCAATGAAAACCTTTGGGGGGAAAAACATGATACATTTTAGTATGCTTTAAAAATGAGGTAAACTTCGTATACAAATGTAATATCATATCATAGGTCATATTTCACCTCAGATTATTTATTTATTATAAAATAAAATAAAATGCTTTTCTCCAGAAAATAATTTTTTCCAAATATTTTTTTTTTTCATGATTCAATGATTTCATTATTAGTATTAGTATTATTTAGTATTTATTTATTTTTATTAAATTGTAATGTAGCAATTATAACAAAATATACCAAAGTATAACAAATACCACATAGTTTAACAAATGCATTTCGGGAGGAGGGGGTGAAGGCAGTTAAGCTCTCAGCCTCCCTAATAATTCTATTATCTTGTTATCCTATCAGAAGCCTCAAACCACCCTATAAATACCCAATACTCAATTCCTTCCTCTCCTCACTTCGATTGCAGTATCCCGCCTCCTACCCCTTCTCCACTTTTCCTTCCAGGGGGGGCAACAGGATTGGGAATTGGCTGTCCGTCTCTTCCCTCTCCCGAGCCCTTAGTGCTGCCCACCCTATGGCTCGGCTGGCCTCCTAATCCTGAGTCTCCTCCCTTAGCAGTACGCCAAACCAGCTTCCCTATTTTATGCCTTCAAGCTCGAACTCGTGAAATGTGTAAATAGTGTACATGTATATGTACAAATATATTTTGTACTTTATTTTTATTTTTCAGCAATAAATAGTACATAGAAGGGGAAATGTGCTTAGCTGTACTGAAACTAATCTTAAGTCTTGAAAACAGGAAAAGATTCTACTGATTTTAAAATTACTCAATGTGACCCAAACTGTTTCTAACAGGCTTCTTGTATATAATTATTTTGTATGGACAGCATGTTATATTCTTTATATAAGCTGCTATTATACTGAAAAGTTTTATACAACAGTAGATTAAAACCTAAATATTTGCTTTCACATTGCCTCTCTGAGCAGCAAAACTTAAAATAAATAAACAGGAAACTAACAATGTTTGGAACATTCCCATCCCGTGTCAATCAAGCTGTTTGAGCTCTGCAGTTTATTGCAAGCTCTCACCAAGCATTCTAGTTTTGTCACATCACTCACTTGCAGAGTATATTGGGTGCATTTAGTGCAAACTTTTCAGCACTCAGTTGTGTGCACAGGGAAACAAGTCGTATAGCTGTGGGTCAAACACACTCAACAGACAGGTTGTTACTGATCTGGTCTTGTCATTTCAATTTATAAATACATTTTTGGTGGGAGGTACAACAGTGTTTGTACGCTTTTACCTCTCCGTAATAAAACCCATTACTTTTTTCCAGCTTCTTGTTCTTTGCCCTCAGTAAAACGACACCCATCATAAATTCATAAATGTGTAACTCCCTCAATGCAGCAGCTCTGCAGGGAGACCCACAGCCCTGTCGAGCTCTCGCTGTGCGCAGTCAGCCATCTGCACCGCAGTCCGCACAGATATGGAAGGTCAGGTCACCAGATAATGATCACAACCCTGATAGTCACCAAAATTGAGTGCAGTAATGCAGCAAAATTGCGAGGGCGAACACCAGAGCAACTCTACAACAAACGACCCCCTGTTCTGCACCCTTTTTAACACACTGTGCCTGTCCAAAGTTTTGATGTTGTTTTACTTATTGGCTGTTTCCTTTTTTTTTTTTTTTACAAAGCAAACTTTAGCCCTTAGAGACTGAAACTTTTTTTTTTTGGCCATTGGAGATGCACTTATATAAAGTAGACTTTATTCTTGAAAGCATTGCTTTCATGTGGATTTTGTGGATTTAAAACTGACGCTGTCTAGCTGAACTCTTCTGAAACATCTTAGACTGGTTTTGAAGTCAGTATGAAATCGAAATTTACGATGGTTGACTCTTTGTTTTCATAATCTATCATTAAAAGTGCATTCTTCCTCTGAAATGACTTTTCTTTCTCTCTGATGTCATCTAGACCGTGTCAGTTTAGTTCATGTTACCTGCTAACCAAATAGTAATAGTCATCGTATTAGCCAGTAGTTATTATTAGTGCAGCTTTCCAATAGTTAATGCTGTAATATAAATGACAGTTTACACACAAATGAAAATGCTATTATTATTACTCAACCTCATGTCATTCCGAATTTGTAAGACATTTGTTTACATTCAAAACACAAATTAGATATTTCATAAAATCTAAGATTTTTCGGTCACTGCATAGAAAACAATGCAACTGAAATATTTAAGGCCCAGAATGGTAGTAAGGACTTCATTAAAATAGTCCGTGTCATATCAGTGATTCACTCTTTATTTTATGAAGCTAAAAGAATACTTTTTTGTGCACAAAAATAACTTTATTCAACAATTCTTTTCTATGTGTCAAATGGGCTATTTTAATGATGTCCTCGCTACCTTTTTGGGCCTTGAATGTGTCAGTTGCATTGCTCTCTATGCAGGGTCAGAAAGCTCTAGCATTTCATCAAAAATATCTTAATTTGTGTTCCGAAGATAAACAAAAATCTTATTGGTTTGGAACAAATAGAGTGTTAGTAATTAATTCTAAAATTTAAATTTTGGGTGGACTATCCCTCCAGTGCTGGTGAGTTTTATTTGCAACATTTAACGCAGTATGTTAACGATGCCCTCCCTGCCTCCTATGATCAGATACGCTAAGATCCACATCCCCATCATCGCCTCTGTGTCAGAGCACCAGCCCACCACCTGGGTCTCCTTCTTCTTTGACCTGCACATCCTCGTCTGCACCTTCCCAGCAGGCCTCTGGTTCTGCATCAAGAACATCAACGATGAGAGAGTGTTTGGTGAGTACGTCTAACATCCTTGAAATTACCAGAGAGCGCATCTTCATTGAATTTATTTATTTTATCATTTAAAGTCATTGCAAAAATTGTTCAGAATTGTGAAATCCTGAGAAAAATGTTAGCATTATTGGATTACAGAGGACACTTGATTTTTCTTTTAAATGTCAAAATACTTTGTCAAGCTAATGTCTCTTTCCTTTTCATACAAGTTATACAAGTGTTGGCAGAGTTGAAACGTGTCTTGCTTTTTTGTAAAATCTTAATTTTGTTGTGCTGATAAATATCCTTGAGTGTATTTCTGCCAACAGGCTGTTTATTCTGAACAATTCAGAGTTGTGGTGATTGAGTCCTGTTTATGCCTGAAAACACTCGCTGATGTTTTGATGTCTGCTATGAGTGTTTTAATTTTTGTAGAACAGAATGTATTCAATTAGTCTCAGTCCCCAGAAGAGTTTGTTTTATTTTTAATTGCTGTCATGGCGTTCCTGAAGTTTTTCACCAGAATAAACAAGGGAACATGAACTGGCGACATGTTGCTACATGTTAAAAGGCCCACTTCTGTGTTTTTCTATTTCTCTCTGGAGTCATTATCCAGGACAGAGCTAGAAGCACAGCACTGCAGTTCATTAACGTTCATTCTTCACTGCAGCTCCTCATAGTCTGCTGGAGTCACGAGTGATGTTTTCTCTGTTGCCCTCTAGTGGCTCTGTACGCGATCAGCGCGGTGTACTTTGCTGGTGTGATGGTGCGTCTGATGCTGACCCTCACCCCAGTGGTGTGCATGCTCTCAGCCATTGCCTTCTCCAGTGTGTTTGAGCACTACCTGGGTGATGACATGAAGCGTGAGAACCCACCGGCAGAGGACAGCAGTGATGAGGACGACAAGAGGAATCAGGGGAACCTCTATGATAAGGTCAGTAAAGGGACAGAGGTTGAGCTAAGTACACCCTGATGCATTTTAAGCTTATATAAATATATACGTGTGTGTGTGTGTGTGTGTGTGTGTATACATAATATGCAAAATGAAAAAACTTGACAATTTTTGAAAATTGTTAAAAATGGGAGTTATCTGTTTTTGCAAATGAGCTCTTCATATAATAGCAGTATAAGCAGCTACAAGGAGTCTGACAACAGCCAGTGCTCCACATAGAGATCTGATCTGATCATCATCAGTCTGTCTGGAGTCACATGAAGTAACAGAACAAACTGAGACAGACTCAATCCAGAAGAACTGTGGCAATGTCTCCAAGATTCCACAAAGTTGCAGTACTGTTCAACGCTCGTGTAAAAATGCTGTAAAATGAGGATGCTTTCAAAAATAATGCTATAAATGGATTTATTTATTAACTTCTATTAACTAAATCAAGTAAATATATTTGCTATTACAGCTTTTGGTAAAACAGCTTCTGTTCAGAGGTACACCTGCCCAGGTAGCTTTGCAGGTAGGTTTTTTTCTTCATCTTGGAGACGTTGCCACAGTTCTTCTGGATTGAGTCCGTCTCAGTTTGTTCGGTTACTTCATGTGACTCCAGACAGACTGATGATGATCCGTGTGGAGCACTGGCTGTTGTCAGACTCCTTGTGCAGACAATAATCTCACTGCTTTATTACAATTAATAACAAAAATAATGTCATATATAATATTTGGAAGTGTAAACCGATATTTCCAACTGACACGCTGCCGCAAAACCGACTTAAAACCATTTTTTGTTAGTGAAAATACTAGTGGACTAAGACTTTTGCACAGCACTGTGTGTGTGTGTGCCCCCTTCTTTGTTTTCTTTTAGTTTAGTATACAGAATTAACAGTGCATATAAAAAAATATTTTTTTTTTGTTGTTGCAGAAAATAGAATGGTGATTCATGGGTGGCTTTTATTTGTAGCTCATCTGTATTTAGTCTGACCTAATTGGTGTGTCCATGTTCATTTGCAGGCCGGCAAAGTCCGAAAGCATGTTTCAGAGCAGGACCGCCCAGAGGAAGGTTTGGGCCCTAACATCAAAAGCATTGTTACCATGTTAATGCTGATGCTCTTGATGATGTTTGCTGTGCACTGCACGTGGGTCACCAGCAATGCTTACTCCAGTCCCAGTGTAGTGCTGGCGTCATACAACCACGATGGGTAAGAGCAACTTCATGACGTCTGTCAACAACCCTGTTTTAAAAAGTGATTGGTTTTTCATCATGTATTTCTAATCACGTCCAGATCACGCAACATTTTGGATGATTTCCGTGAAGCGTATTACTGGCTCAGGCAGAATACAGATGAACACGCTCGAGTCATGTCCTGGTGGGATTATGGTTATCAGATCGCAGGCATGGCCAACCGCACCACGCTAGTGGACAACAACACGTGGAATAACAGCCACATAGCACTGGTGAGGACAGACACTCAATCTATAATTTTAGGAATAAATAGTGACTTTCTTAATCAGCAAGAATTTAACTGATATGATCTTTAGCTCAGTAGTGCCACCTTGAGGAGAAAGAAAGATCATGTACTGTGTTCTGCTTCCTCTGCAGGTTGGTAAAGCCATGTCCTCCAATGAGAGTGCAGCCTATGAGATTATGAAGTCCTTGGATGTGGATTACGTTCTGATCATTTTTGGGGGAGTGATTGGCTATTCAGGCGATGACATTAACAAATTCCTGTGGATGGTGCGCATCGCAGAGGGAGAGCACCCTAAAGATATCCGGGTCAGTGGCAATTTAATGTTGATGAGTTTGTATAATAAAGGAAAAAAGTTAAGTCTTGGGCAGGTTTTTGTAGTAGTTGTCTAAAAAAATATATATAGAATGAGGTCATGTTTTTTTCTTTATTCTCACCAATATTTTAGTTCAGTCCAGTTAATTAAAAATAATATAGATCATTTTTTCCCCAATGAAAATAGCTAAAGAGTGTGACGATGTGTTCTGCTGTTACATGTGTATGAGACGAGTTCTCAAACGGCCGTCTCTTTGTTCTTTTGTAGGAAAGTGATTACTTCACGCCTCAGGGGGAGTTTAGAGTGGACAAGGCCGGCTCTCCAACCCTGCTCAACTGCCTGATGTACAAGATGTCCTACTATCGCTTTGGGGAAATGCAAGTGAGTGTTGCTTCTTTCTAATTCAGGGGTCATTAAACTTGATCCTGGAGGGCCGGTGTCTTGCAGAGGTTATGTGCCTCAACACACCTGCTTGGATGTTTTAAGTATATGTAGTTAGAGATACCTTTTAAATCGTCACATTTAATTAATAGTAAAGGTTCCGCTAAACTGAGTTTTTCTGTTACACGGAACGGGACTGTGCAGCTTTCAATTTTTTATTTTTAAAAGATAAATGCGGTCATGGATGTTTACAGAGCAGAGGTCACTTTTTTATTTTGTGCTTTTTTATTTTGTCACATTATTTTGTGCTTTATTAATGGTTGCTGTGTTATTTCTGTTTTAAAAGGGATAACTAGGACCAGGGATAACACTATCTAAAGAGTGTTCATGTGGTAATCGTTCCAACAAAATCTCTAATTGTATCCCTATACCTAGTAAGACATTGATTAGGGTTAGACACCGACCTTCTAGGACCGAACTTGGTGACCCCTGCTCTAATTCATTAAGTGTATGCACAGGAGTCTTGTGACAACTATTTTTATTTTTTTGAGCTTTCGCTGTCTGATGATCTGTTTAGTAATGGACCAAACCTTGTTGCTTAATACCAAACATTGCTTTATGTCCTCCGTAGCTGGACTTCCGCACACCTCCTGGATTTGACCGGACACGGAACGCAGAGATTGGCAACAAGGACATCCGTCTGAAGCACCTGGAGGAGGCGTTTACCTCCGAGCACTGGCTGGTGCGCATCTACAGGGTGAAGAAGCAGGAGAACCGGCAGGCTCTGGACCACAAGCTCCGCAACATCGCAGCCAAGCAGAAGTACACCTCAAAAAAGGTTCTTCCCTCTAGATCTTTTAAATAATACTGTATAGTATTATTAATAATTATTAATAGTCATGCGATAATTAATATTGTTTAAAATATATTTTTTATCATATGATGTTTTATATTAATTATGAATGCATTTATTAAAATTTTTTTATATTAGTAGGTTGTAGTAGTAGTAGCAGCTTTTTATTATTATTATCATTATTACTACTACTACATTTTAATACCGTATATACTTATCATACTTTCTATATATATATATATATATATATATATATATAATTAATTAATAATATATTTGATAAACTATTCATAAAACTGATTAAACAAGTAATAAAATTACTGTTTTAAAACATTACAGCTTTAGTATAATTTATTGCTAAATTAATTTTACTCATTACTATTTCTAAAACAATAACGTTTTGTTTTTTGCATTTACTTTTGACAAAAGTGTTTGTGTTTATGGGATTATTTATGAATGATAATGGCAAAATGACAGCTAAAAACTACAAATATTACAAGTAGTTGAACAGAAGTCTTTATTTACTTGATAGATTAGTAAACATTCATCTGCAGCACATTTTCACCATAATTATACCGGTTGAGATATAGTACTGTTATATCCTATTGTAAATTTTTCTTAGCATTGACTCCTTAGATATGTTATTTCAAATATGCTTGTTTTCTTTGGTTCACAGACAGCCAAGAGGAAGAGGGGACACATCAAAAACAAATTGGCTCTGAAAAAAGGCAAGAAACTGAACAAGAAGTCTGTTTAGCTATTGAATGAAACCGTTGAGAATGGAAAAAAAGAGAAAATAAAAGACAAGGACAAATGCAACTAGTAAGTAATCCACCAATCAAAAAGATGAACAAACATGTTGTCTGGCGCCGCCCACCTGAGAACGTTTGATTGGAGGCTTTTGGTCCCGCGATTGCCATGACGACACGGAGGTTCCATGAGGGGTTCGAGGATGAGGCGAGGACGGGAATCTGCACCGCGGTTTTAATCTGACAACTCTGGACTTTGTTTTGTTCTTGTGTTCTCTTTTTTTTGTTCCGTTTTTTGTTTGTTTTCTTTTGTACTTGAATGTGCTGGCGAAGCGAGAGCGCTGCCCGTGTCTCAAACGGCACGCACTATTTTTGTGGTACAGTTTAATATAATCCAACCGAATGCTAAAACAACCAACAAATACAAATTTCATGAAGCTCAGTGAACCTTGGAGCACCAAAGAGATTTTTTGTTTTGTCAGAGCCTGTAATTGTTAACTTTTGATTAAAAACAACGTTTAAAAATAAAAGAGATGTCAAAATCTAAAAACTACGGAGCCGTCTGCAGTATGACATCCCCTTAAACACTCTCTTGGTTTCAACAGCTGTTATCTGACAAACCCGTGACACAATGCAGTGGGCTCTTTGTGGCTCTGAGTTTTTTTTTCTTATTTCTAAGGCAGGCATCGCAAAGGACTCGGATTGTTAGTAATGTTTAACTATTGTGGTGATTTTGAATATAAATGATTTTGTTTGTTACATCATTTTGAATGTTTTTTTTTTTTGTTTCGTTTTTCAATCGGTTGTAAGATTTTATGCAATAATTCTAAATTCAAATGAAGAAAATCCGCTTTTATTTCCTCTGTTCGCTCATGTGTTTTGTCCAGAGGGGGCGCTGTGGTTTGGCATCTCCTGCGCACACTGAAAACAGATGCTTATAGATGTTTTTCTTGGGCCAATTATAAATCTAATTTCCCCCTTCCTAAACGACTGTCTGCCAGGACAAAGAGTGAATTGAATTAGTTGTAGGTTTATAAAATGCTGCATTACTAGCCTGAATGCACTTTGTCTTAGTTCACCTTAATGTGGATCCACTACTGAGTAGCATGCAGGTGGAGAGTGCGTATTTTTAGTGTGAATATTCCAATTTTTTTGTCTTTTTTTTTTTTTTTTTTTTTAAATGTTGAAAAGGGCGCTTCCTGCAACATCTAGTGGGCTTTTCTCTTCCTCAGTTCTTCTGGGCTGCCATTTAAACTTTTTCTCTTTGTTTTCTGCCTTTCTATTTTTCATCCTCACCTATTGCTTTTGCTTCATCTGTTTTTGTAAGATAATTAGAAGGAAAATTTGATCGTTTTCCCCCCCCTCTTCTTCATAACACATCCATATTATTCTACTCGGAGGGCTCTGAGCTTAGGGGAAGGTATTTATTAACAAGAATGCGTTTGAAGTTGAGAAGAGGAAGCCTTTCATCCTGAAATGCAAAAACTGTATTTTTTTTTTTTTTTCAAGTGAAAATTTATTCCATAAATTGTAAAATAAAAATTAAAAAACAAATTAAAAAAAGAGCGAGAGAAAGGCAAAAATGCTATTTGTGAGAATGAGTTGATGCCATTTGTGATTAAAAGACTTAATGAAAGAATCTGCCTAATCCATGTTTGCACTCACATATAAATAGCCCATGTACTTTTTAATTTTGTGTAGGATGTTTTAACTAATCATTGGTGTTATTCTACAGGTGTCCTGTAGGCGGCAGCTCTAACACATTACATGGAGCAGCTCCGTTTCAGAATCAGATGAGCTACAAGTCACGTGTCGAATCATTCTTGAAATGTACGTCACGAAGACACTGAAGCAGCACACACTCACAATTCCTTTACTATTATAAGTCGATGTATATTTTTCTCCAAAAATAGCATTTACATCAACAGAGTATAATTACGCGCAAATGACGGCATGCTAAAGCGCTGGATTAGCTTTATACCCGAAATCTGTTTTGATCAAAGCTCTCTGTTCACTGACCAGAGACCAAAGCAGCTGTAATACATCGTTATCCGTCTCAGTCAGACGCCTTCATTCAGTCAAGACACTTTGTGCCTATTATGGAAGCTACAAAAGGTGCAAGTTAAGTAACTGGTTGTGGTTCAGCTAATTAAAAAAAAAAACACACACATTTGTCCTAGTTATGGAAATACTGTGGGGGGAGGGGGAAGCTGATTAGTGGAACAGAATTTGTGGACATAACCTGATTTAGATATCCAAAAGCAACCTAGTTTGACTGACACCTGCTCTTTACTACATTGTGAATTGAATGCATTTCACTTTCTATTACAGCTGTATACTTGAAATTTTAAAGGCACAAAGTTATTTTTGGTAGGAACTAAGTTATTAAAAAAAAGTTAGTTTAAACATCAAATATCTATACAACACTGCCATCTACATGGTTACATTTAACTACTGCACAAGCATCGAAAATCTATGGGAATTAACATTTGGTCTCTTGAAAAATCTAAATGTTGTTTACATCTGCAACCTGGTTAGTTAATACTGTATGTGATTTTTACATATTTTGACATCTAATATTCATTTGAATACACAAATAAAGCGATACTAAACCCAAAAATAACCTGATAAATTTTTTTAAAAAGGGAAAGAGGCTATTTTTTGCACCCTATTATTAAAACAACTAGCATTAAATACGGTGTGCGTGTGAGTGGAGTAACACTGACAGCATTCGATTCTGAAGAAATACCTTTGCATGGTTAAAAATGAAAAACATCAGCAAAATATCAAACTTCTGAAGATCTACTTTTTAGAAATAAACTTGGATTTAATGAAAAGTGAAGCGACTAAAAAGCATGCATATCACTGAAATGACTTAATCACTGTGAGGGGAAAAATACATTTTCATGATTTTGAAAGCAATTCCTTTAAATATCCATTTTATTCTTTCTTCATGAAGTTCAACTGAAGCACAATACAGTCCTCACGTGGTAAGATTGATTCAGTCAATTCAAATAAAATAAGAATGTGAAAGGTGAGCTCTATTGAACATGAATACATCACTGCTCTCGAATACCCAGAATGCCACTTTACGGTGCCTTTACGGTGTTCTAAAATTAACAGTTATACTCTGATACAGATGCTACATCTCTCCTGTGTTAAAAATCACTTTACTCGATTACCAGAAGTAATATACAAACATTAAGATATTGCACAATGTCACACAATTCAGGCCTTCATGTCCAAATCTTCATTATCCAGAGGGGCTTTTGAGGTATTTTATTTTACTACCCTCGAGTTCATTTTTTTGTTTGTTTGTTTTTGGCACCTTCCATTCTCCATTAGAGTTGGAGAAATAGATGAATGTCTTTCCCTGCTGCTTGAGTCCTATTGGTCGGCCAGCCCCTCTCTCACATGGACGCTCCCATCCCTTGGAGGTCTTTGACGGACCCAAATCATGTGGCTCCAGCTTGACTTCATCACTTCGTCTTCCATAGAGGATTGTGGTACACCCATCCTTCCCCCTGCAGCACATTTAGGAAACAAATAGTAGACATGCAAGATCAGATACCAGAACCAATATCCTGCATGACTCTGGAGCTAGGACAGTAAAGGGAAATAAATATTATTTGGCCCCATTGTAAATATATTGACAAAACACATAATGTTCCATAAAATCCTAAATTATATATAATTTCAATTTTGGAAAAAAAATGTACAAAAATTTCTATTTTTTTTATTAATCAATTTAACAGCACTAATACACATAGATACATATGTAAAAAAAATTTTTAAGAAATTTACTTCTATTCAGAAAGTCTATTTACAATAACTTTTTAAAAAAAATTCTTTTCATCAAAAATTCTTTCAAAAATATAAATTGTAAATTAAAAGTAATAATTACATATTTATCTTATCTAATTATTTAATATATATTTATAATATAAACATATTTCTTAATATTCCAATTTTTTTATGTATTTATGATTATGCAGCCCTGATGAGCTTTAAACTTCAAGCACACGAAAATGTCTTGCAGCTCTAAACTTATGAATAGTTGAATATTTATTTTTATTAAGTTTGGTCCGATTAAAACCACACCTGATCGGAGCTGGTGAACTGAAACCAGGCTCATCAAGTCCTTATGAAGTGTGATATTCAGTGTGGGATTAGAGAGCCTCACCTCTTTAATGAAGTACTTGGGTTTCCAGGTGGTGCTGCTGGCCGTTCTCTGCTTTCCTTCTCTTCTCTGTTTCTCCTCTAACTGGTGTTTGTGTTCAGTGGCTGCGTCGATGTCCCCGGCCTTCAGTGCCGCTGTCACATGCTGCCACAGCCTCCTGTCAATCATTATCACAAGACAGGATAAGCACACTCACCGACCGTCTTAATATATACATATAACTACATGTGAATATGTTCAAAACATATACAATCATGTATGTTTATTTACATATACATAATACATATGCACAGTACACACACACATACTGTATAATGTAAACAAACAAAAAAAACCTGTAATTTTAGACAGTATGACCTAAAATATATTGAAAATGTATTTTTGCAATATGAGCAATGACTTTAAAAGTAATTCAAACTGTTGTTTTTTAGACATAAGCTGGGGTGTTATGTCTATCCATACTGATTAGGATAAGAAAAGCAACCTCGGATGATGAATCAGCCAAATCTTTTATTAAATTAGTCCCCAAACCTTTCGAGGATCAATAAATCCACTTTTCGCATGCATATCACTGCTTCTGTGCAGCTCTCTGCCGCTCTGAATCTTCTTTTGATTGCATTACGTGTGTGTGGTAACACCAGGCTGAGAGCATTAGACTACACTGATGGGCTCTGTCCGGCTGGATCTCTCCTACACAATAAGCCAATAAGCAGCGTTAGAGATTATTAAGTGAAGCCTGCAGCTCGCTCAGGGCCAGAGCGGTGCATGAGGGTCACGAGTGTTTTAGAAGAGGTCTAGAGGCGCAGGATTTAGCTAAAATGCAGGATGCTCATTCACCGTGGTATTATCTGGATAACCGAGCTCTGATCTTTTACACTCGTTATTATTTGTATTGTCTGAGTGCCTCTTCTCTCTAAAAGGAAGAATTCACTAGCTCTCATTTGAAACATAATGAAAAGAGACAGTAATGGACTTGGGCTGAATAAATACATCTTTTTTATATAAATCTATTTAGTCCATTTCGCGTTTTAGCAAGTCTGACAATTAGCCTTTTTGACATGGGCAAAATGACTGCAAAATAAAGTAATATAAAAAGAGAATATAAAGGAGAATATATTTATTCTTTTTTTGTACATTAATACCCTAATAAATGAAATTTGCATTTGTATGAAATAGTTAAGCTTATAAACAGGTGTTTTTTTCAATGGCCTTTTTTTTGGCCTTTTTATATCTTTTTCACTTTTTAAATAAAAACAAGACTACAAATTTGACAAGGTGTAAAAAGGATTAAGTATGTGGCAGGTCACACAGACCTGATAACTCTGATCATAGGATCGAATAGAATCAAATACAATAAAGCAAGACTTCAAATTAATGGGCATTTGAAATGGCATTAATATGTAGTTTGTCTTTGTCACACAGACCTGACAACTCTAATCAAAGAATAGAATTAAATGGAATAGAATAAAGAAGACTAAAGGACATTTAAAAAGGCATAAATTATTAAATATGTGGGTTGTCTTTGTGACAAAGACATAACTGTGCTTATAGAACAGAACAGAACAGAATAGAATAGCATAAAGAGGACTACTAATTAAAGGCATACAATGACAAATATGTGGGTTGTCTTTGTTACACAGACATAACTGTGCTTATAGAATATATCAGACTAGACTAGAAATTAAAAGGGCATTTGAAAAGGCATGAAATGATTAAATATGTGGGTTGTCTGTTACTCAGACATAACCACTGTGATTATAGAATATAACAGAACAGAATAGAATAAAGAGGACTACTAAATAAAGGCATACAATCATAAATATGTGGGTTGTCTTTGTTACACAGACATAACAACTGTGATTATAGAATATAACAGAACAGAACAGAATAGAATTGAATAGAATAGAATAGCATAAAGAGGACTACTAATTAAAGGCAAACAATGACAAATATGTGGGTTGTCTTTGTTAGACAGACATAACTGCTTATAAAATAGAATAGAATAGAATAGAATAGAATAGAATAGAATAGAATAGAATAGAATAGAATTGAATAGAATAGAATTGAATTGAATTGAATTGAATTGAATTGAATAGAATAGAATAGAATAGAATAGAATAGAATAGAATAGAATAGAATAAAGAAGACTACAAATGAAAGGACATTTGAAAAGACATAAAAAGGATTTTTGGGTTGTCTGTTACTCAGACATAACGACTGTGATTATAGAATATAACAGAACAGTATAGAACTACTCCTCACCTCGATTCATACTGGGCCTGTTTGTTCAGAGGCCGGATCTTCTTCTTAATGACTGGCAGTTTGGAGGTGTCGATCACTTTGGTCTCTCCGCTGTTGTAGGTAAACTCCAGCGTCCCATTCCACTCCCCCTGAGCCTTGCAGACGATGTGGCCGGTGGGATTGTGCTTCACCTCAGCCGTGACTCTGTCCAGAGAAGGACAGGAGAAAACTCACTGACCTGATCTCAAATAAAACAGGCTCTCAAAGACATTCTCTTTACCCTCACCTGTGAACCTTCCCTCCGTAGAAGGGTTTGGTATGGAATGTGACGGTGGAAGAGTATCCGCTTTTGGCGCAGGAGATGAAAACTTTCCCGCCCAGCTCCACCCAGGGCACTGTGAGGATGGAGCGGGCGTAGGCAGATGGCAGCGTGAACACATACTCCTCATCATGCTCCAAGAGATGTAACACTCCTAACATAAAACACAAGGGCAAAGGTCACACACTCTTACATATTTATAACAAAACATTTTTTAAAATTGAAATTAAGCTGAAATATAAATGTTAGATTAAAAATAATAAAAAAAAGCTTGCCTTGGAAACTAGTTACATTAAAATAACTTTAAGCACTTAAATTAATACAACTGCTAAAAATTAATTCAGAAAACGGAATAAATAATTAAATAAATTAAACAATTCGGAATGTTCAAAAAGGGTTAAAAACTATGAAATACTTTAAAAAGCACATAACATTATTAAAAATTAAATAAAATAAAATTGTAATAAACACTAGTGCTTTCAAACAATTAATACATGCATGTACATATTCAAGAAAAATAAGTTGTTTATATATTAAATATATTTATGTATAAATAATATGAATATAAATATATACACATGTAAATATATGTAAATATTTCATATATATATATATATATATATATATATTGTATGTCTGTGTATTTGTATATACATAAATATACACATTACACGTTATGTAAACAAAAAC
This sequence comes from Enteromius thamalakanensis, assembly GCA_032357475.1. Lineage (NCBI taxonomy): Eukaryota > Metazoa > Chordata > Actinopteri > Cypriniformes > Cyprinidae > Enteromius > Enteromius thamalakanensis. The sequence goes on from JAUCMT010000032.1 coordinate 17,335,829, forward strand.
TTTTTGATGTATTTAATAATTTAACTGCACTAATAAATACTATGAGTATACAAATAATGCTAAAACAATAATAATAATAAAAAAAATAATAGTAAATGTATTTAAAAAAAAAATAAAAAAACATAATAAGCAAAGTGAAGCCACAGCAAAACATACAAAAAGATTAAAAAAAGCAAAGCAAAATTTCTGTCTTTTTGAGCATATTAGAATTAGTTAAAAAAGATATTTATGAAATTCATTAGCACGCATTTAGGGCCATTATTGTTAGTTTTTTATAAAAACAAATAATTTTAGCTTAATTTCCACCATAATCCTTCTGTACAAACCAGTGTCCAGTGTTTTGACCTGTTCTGATTGGATGACAGACTTCTTCCTCTGTGATTTAACTATATCAGTTTCCTGGTGTACTTTGATTTTAATATACTACATTATAATGCAAGTCTGGAACTACAGTTGGAAGTTTTTAATTAAAATGATGAATCTCTAGCTGTGTAACTCTGGTAACATCTGAACAGCGCAAGCATGTTCACAGCAGCTCTCTCAGTGGGCCTGGCCTCTTTTTATTCTGGTTATATAATGGACAGCTGTCTAGTGGCAAAATCTCTGTGGGCTTTCAGCCAGGTCTGACAACAGCACATCTGTTTCCCAGAGACAAGAGAGCTGAGGGGGGCGGGTGCAGTCTCTGACTTTCTGCTCCAAAAGGGTCAAGTGTGCTACTGGAGCGGTTCTCTGTGAAACTGCTGATGCCAGAGCCTCTCTGAAGATCCCAGTACAGGACAGTTCAGTTCATCTGTGCTGACACATGAGGAAACTGCGTTTGATGGAGCCGACATGGCCGATTAGCAGAAGGGACATTCACTGTGTTAGGGCTGTTCAAGCACCCTTAATTCAGTCATGATGTCAATTTGTAGGCAAACCTAAAATGCTAATTGACTACGGGTTTCATCAGGAAATTCAAATGGGTTTTTAGAATAGTTTCACAAAAGAAAATAGTCATGCCAGAGTTGTTCCAGTTAACTAAAACTAAAACCAATAAAATGCTACTCAAAAAAAAAAAAAAAAAAAAAAAAAAAAATTTATAATTAAATTTATATTTAAATTATATATATATATATATATATATATATATATACATTTATTTTATATTTTTAAATTTTTATAGACAGACAGATAAGTGAAACTGGACCACAAAACAAGCAATAAGTAGCATGGGTATATTTGTAGCAATAGCCAACATTACACTAATTGGATCAAAATTATATATATATATATATTATTTCTTTTTTATATATATTATACATATATATTATTATTATTTCTTTTTTACTTTTTAGTTTTACCAAACTATTGAAACGTCAGAAAACGTACCTAGAAATATGCATTTCAATTGTTTTATAGAAAATAATATGGAAATTCTTAAATATAAATATATTTTACTAATATAAATTTCATAAATTCTTAAATATAAATATATTTTATAAATATATTTTGTGTTCTACAGCAGATAGATTATCAGCTACACAACATGAGAGGTTGAAAACTGCATTATTTTTGGGTGAAGCATTTTTTAAATTCCTCTAAACTTCTTGCTGCTCCAATTAACAGTGTGTACATTACTCTTGGGGATTAGTGTTAGCTGTCTTATAAGTAATTGATGTTGTCTTAATTACAGAAGAGTGCTAACTGGTTAAGCACTCCGAATGCTACCTTCCTTCACAATCGTCCACTTCATTGCACACTTCCTGAGTTTGGGAGTTTTAAGAACATGCTTAGGACATTTCTATTTCTATTAAATGTGGTCCTTTAATGTTCTTTTCATCAAAGAATCCTAAAACACAAATGTAGCACAAAAGCACAACGGTTTTCAACATTAATAGTAAAAAGAAATGTTATGTGGACACCAAATCATATGCAACACAGAAATAAATTAGATTTTAAAATAAATACAAATACATTTTATGAATAATAATATTTCATGAAATGTATCAAATAAATGGTGCCTTTTATTTAGTAGTGCCAAACTGTTTAAGGTAAACAGTCAGTTTTTATTATTTTAAATCTTTTTCTAGTGCTCCATTCCCAAATGTATTTATAGTCAACATTTATTTTGTGCTAGCTGACATTTTGTCACAATGCATTCTGGGATTTCATTTTCTGTGAAAAATTTGGCCAAACCAAGGTATGCTTATTAAATTAGAGATTCTGAAACAGTCTTTACATCAGGGAGTGTGATGACAATGCCTTAAAACGCTCTCTTTGCTGGCAGCTCACCAATTTTAGAATTAGAAAGAAACATCAAGAGACTGAGTGAAGTGAAACATCAAGGAGAGTGTTTTTCAAACAGCAGTACGCTTCTGTTGTTATTCTCTGAGACAGATGGAGTTGTGATATAAGCACCAGCAAATATCACACACCCTGAGGCCAACACTCATATAACTACAATCAGCTGATCTGGAAACGGTATGCTCTTTGGACACACATCTGAGAGGATGGAGGAAAAACAGTTCTGCCTGATTGAGCGAACCCTCAGGCTTTAATCAAACAGTAATGAACAAAACTCAATGATCTCAACAGACAACAACTTAATATATAAATAAATAAAATTTAAATAATTCTAAGAAACTATATTAGCAGTTTTTCCAGAAATGTTTTGTTTAGTAAGCAAACAAGATTTTTAAGATGAATTACAGATGAATCCTGTGACCTGCATGAATGAAAATCTTACTGCATCTTATAATATGCCAATTTTCTAATTTTGCATCCTTACGTAAAATATTTGTCACACAAATAAAACACAGTAAAATTTAAAATTGGCATTAAAGACTAATCAAACTCACCTTCCCCAACCATTGACACTCCTATAGACATGCCCATGAATTTGCTTTTAGTCCAAACATGGGTGTTGACGCATATCTGCCGCTCTTTGCACTCGCAGTAGAATCCAGAGACCGGGGGGTGATGGGACACCTGCTCAGCCACAAAACGTAGCCGGTAAGATCCTAACGCCTCATTGGAGGTGGTCTGGGTGGAATGAGCAGCCGCAGGTGCTGGACTTGAGCTGGTAGTCCTGAGGGGTCGCACCTTGTCTTGCGGTACATCCCATGTGCATTGGAAGCTCTCCCCCAGGATGGGGTTGTAAGGCTTCTTGGCCACAGCACCTTTACGACCCTCGTGGAAAGCAGTCAAGTAGTATTCCACAAACCGGATCATGCGCTCCTCTGCTGTCGCTCCAGATGTGATGGACAAAAACACATCAGGATGGGCCATAAAGTTGGCATACATCTCCAAAAGAGAGCGCTTTTCTAGGATGAACGTGGGCAGCACCACCTGAGAAAAGATAAATGCCAGTCTTTGCATGTCTCTCTGTAAACAGTAATTTAAGTGAAACGTCTGAGAAAGAAAACGCATGTGTAACAGTACAATGGAATGCGGGCAGCTCTTAAAGTGACAGCAGTATGATATTTCTGACGTTCATGTGAATTAAACAGCAAAAGACAGAAAATCTCTCACTGCTCTTGAATTAATTACTTTCAAAACAATAAATGGCTACTCCGTCACAAAAATAAAATGTTGTCATTAATCACTTATGACTTTATTCAACAAATTCATTACTGTAACGTAATTTTGAGAGAATCGCTACACACAAATAGTGTGCCCTCTTCTGTTTCAGCCGCAATGCAGGAATATTTGCATGCAGAGATACTCTCCAAAATGGTGCTATGGTGACAAATTTGTTGAATAAAGTTGTTGTTTTGTGTATTCTTGTTGCTTCATAATGTTACAGTTGAACCACTGACGGCAGATACAGTATTCTGACGATGTCTTTCATACTTTTCTTGACCTTGACAGTGTTATTTACTTACTTATTTATTGTACTGTGTATATTTATTAGGTATATATAAATACAAACACATGCATGTATATATTTAATGACAATATGTTATGTTTATATATTAAATATATTTAAATATAATATCAAATATAAGAAAATAAATATATAAATGCATTTACATGTAAATACTTTCTAAGTATATACTGTATGTGTGTATTTTAATATAAACATAATAAATAAACACAGCATGAACACATATATTATGTAAATAAAGACTTTTATTTTGTCACGATTTTTCATTTGAAAGCACTAATTTATATATTTAATTTACAAAGTAAGGAATATGCAGTGTTTTTTATCCATTTGATTACTTCATACAATGTATGTAGCATTCCGTATTTATTTGGTATACTGTGCTTTTTTATCCTATTGATTGTAATTAGTTTCTTATTACACTGTTGACTAGAATTATGAAATCTCTAAGGTATCAAAAATTTGTATATCATAAAGACCTTATTTAGAGCAAAAATAACTGATATATGTATATATATATATAGTGTGAAAAAAATTTCTTGGATCGTGATACGATTTTGCTCATACCGCCCACCCCTGGCTTATATTATTCAACTTCATACAACATTATCTGCTGTCAGTGTAAACTCACACTGATGCTCACAAATTCTGACTCCATGGATCAATGCTCTGTCCGTTCCCCCTGAGGCCTACAGTACACACACATCACTGAACTCCATCATCTGAGCTATCCAAATGACTGCTCAAATCCTGCTGAACTATAAACATCAGCCCAGAAGGAAATGTTCCACTCGGAGAGACTAAACAAAGACGAGGTGGGTAGTAGAGAGAGAAACCTATCACAACACTGAAATATTCCTCAGGCTGATAAGGCGTAATTAGGACAATAATATCACGACACCTCTCGACACGCTTGAAGTACTCCATTAAATTCCCAATCACGAGAACGAATAGGAACATCAAATCAGATAACGTTTCCTGTTAACTGATTATGTAAAGTATAATTATGAAAGTGAATTTGCCCTAGGCGATGATTATGTTAATAATATTCTTCACATACCGTGGCACACCCTCAATCTGTGTCCAAAGATAGACAATGTCCATGCAAAACTTTAATACATAGAAAAAAACATGAGATGAGGTCTGGTTGTTAACTAAATTAAACTAAAAACAGTGTAAGTACACTTTGGTGCTGTACATAGTATTAACAGCTGAAATTTTTCTGTAACTACACACAAGTAACAACCCTCAGAATGGTGTGTGTAAGTACTAATGTGTAACAGGACATTGGTAACAACACTTTTTTCACTTCACCAAGTAGTCATGTTACAGGAATTACAAAGCTACATTTTGTAACAGCAGTATGTATAAGAGTAACTGGAACAGGGGGTGATCGGGGGTGTAGTTGGGTAGGTTAAGGGATATGTAAGGTGGGTGGAGTTGGTGCACCTCTGTAACACCAGTGTATATATTCTGTATGGTAACTACTCAGAAACTGCTCTAGAATATTAAGTGTAATATTCTAGACACCAACTACAATTTATATGTAAAGCCTAATAACTGCCCGCTGCTGTGTGACATCAGAGTAATTACATGCTAAATCCATAGCAATGGTCTATTTAATATAAAGCGTAACACTTTATTTACCAAAAACTGCTGTTAGTCCTGTTACACATTTGTACTTTCATTACCAAAAAGTGTTGTTACCAATGTCCTGTTACACATTAGTACTTACACACACATGTTGGTTTTTGTGATTTATGAGGACTCTCCATAGGCGTAATGGTTTTTATACAGGACAAACTGTATG
>JAUCMT010000032.1:17341603-17353951 GCA_032357475.1 Enteromius thamalakanensis
GGGGACACTGAAAATGTCCTCATAAAACACCTACATACTGTAATACCTGTGTCATACCCATGTCATTATACAAATTTTTGTCCTCATAAACCACATAAACCCGTCCACACCATTCTGAGGGTTGTTACATGTGTGTAGGTAGAGAAATATTAGAGCTGTAGACTCTATGTACCATTTTGTACTTACACTGTGGTTACATACTACATACACATCTAGTTACTATTGAAGTACACAGGTATTAGGGACACTTTATATAAAGTGGGACCAAAGTAGGTGTGTATGCCACAACGTTCTAATAATAATAATCTAATAATAAAGATTTCAAAATCGTAAAAAGCTTGAAAACCATCCTTTGTTCCCTGAGATCAAGAGGATATAAATAGACTTGAGTGGTTCCTGTTTGCATATGAAAAGGAAGAGCGAATGTACACAAGTTGGGAAAGGCCAAACAGTTTCACCAAGATTTTAACTTCATGATAAGTTTGGGTGGGACTGCGAGTGTGTGTGTGTGTGTACCCGTGTGAGGTCCATGCCCAGTTTGAGTTGAGACAGCAGATGGAGGATGATGCTCCTCTGGTCATCCAAGACTCCGAGGTCTTCCTCCTCATTATCTTCTGTGTCTGTGACCTCTTCGCTGGAGTCCACCGATTCTGAGCTGGAGTTCTGCAAACACACACATTACAATTTCCAAAGTTACTGAACACAAAATCACTTATTTTTTACTATTAATCATATTTTTAAACCTAATTTCTATACACCGCATACCAATATACCCATAGCATAGCCCGTATCCAGCCCATAAGAAAAACAATCATATAATGGTTAATCAGAATTATGAAATTAACAGTCTGAATGATAAGATCTAGAGTTAGAGTTGACATGAAAATTCTATGCATTTATTATAACTTTTTAAAATCATAGCTATGTCATAAAGTCAAATTTATGAGATTAAAATGTTCATAATAATTGCTTTTTAATCTCATGATGACTTTTATGGAATTATTGCAATTTACCAAGACTTCATTTACCTTCATTTTTTTCCTCATTTATATATATATATATATATATATATATATAATATATTTTTATCTCTCAAAATGTCAAATGCTCATTGGTTTCAAGGCAAATGCGTGTCCAGTCTTGGGTGACTAATGTACTGTAGTTGGTACTTCAAGCAAAAACTACATTGTTCCTAATGCATAATGTAAAAAAAGCAGTCCAGAAGGGCCTGTCCCAAAGCATCATGGGAAGTGTATAAAAAGCCCCTTCCTCTGAGGGCTCTACGTATATAATGTTGACAGACGAGCAAAGAAGATCACATGATCCTCTCACCGTGGATCCTTTTTCCTTTCTAAGGCACGTAAATGTGAGTGAGGGGCAGCAGATGGGATCTAAATGGGTTACGATATGATTAGACTGTAAAGTAAAACAGTAGGGTTTTGTGGATAAGCTGTAATCCCCCGAGGTAACGCTTACAACTGGGTATAAACCATCGCCAATGGCGTTATGGCTCGATTTTATTAGATTCTCTTGCAAACCATTTATCATATTTCCCTTTCCTTCAGCGTTCTCTCTTAGTGGTAAAAAGGGATTATTGTGTTCCTGTAAAAAGTACAGGAGATCGTCGAGCCGGATGGGACGTCCTCATTTCGAGCTGCAGCGATCTACCTGAATATTTCATAGAACAAGAGCAGAGCACTTTCTCTCTCCCTTTACGTCATCACAGATATGATTAAATAAACACATGCGAATGAGGTCACATGCAAGGTCACACATCCAGCCTGACCACAAATCTATAACACAAATGCATCACCAATACTAAATGCAATGTTCCATGCTGGCATCTTGTTCAATTTACTCCGGATACGGTATTGTCCTTGTATGATTTGCAAAGGATCATGTCAAGGACACTCGAAGCAAATAATTTGTGCCCTCTTTTTTCTGTGGATGCTCAGTTGGGTGGTGTGTTATAGTAACTACTAGCCAAAAAATGCACGTTGAGACTGTTTATGCAAATCTAATCAGAGCTAATTAAATACACAGTGATTATTTTAAGAGATGCAGCAGAGAGTGGAATAGTAAAAAGCAAGAAAAAGTACTTATGTTTTTTGAGATTGACTAAAGAGAAAATGAAGACTTTTTCTGTCAGAGAAAAACGCTCCAGTACCCTCACTTTTCTCCTTTTACGTTCTAGAAGAGATCTTAAAGTGTCAAACTGTGTCTGCAATCAAAACTCAAAGATTTCTCATCAAATTTGACCAAAATCAAAGCTTTGTGAGCCATATTACTTTTATAGCTCTACTTTGAGTTAAAATGGTCTCATTTGAGTTCATTTTATTCCTCCCGAGGCAATTTTGAGAAACATCTGAGATTAAGTTGATATGTACATATTTAAGAACACCACTCTGTCACCTGAGCTTCTGAAGAGCAATCTCTAAGCAATGGTATTTTCCAGTCTTAAGCAAAAATCCTGGCAAAAAAACATGACCAACATGAGCCAATAAAAACACTACAACAATGAATGAAGTTTCCAACTTCCCTTACTCCCAGCATTCCAGAGAGTCACCGTTGCCTTTCACAAATAGGATAAACATGCATCAAACTTACATTCATTTCAGGGCTGGTTCAGAAACACGCTCTTGGGTGTTCATCTCATAGTTTGACTGTGGTGGCATCCATAAAATTCTCTCTTTCACGATCTCTCACTAACTCTGACACTCTTATCTAGCTGCCCAGCTGTCCCTGAGCAGAGGAAGCACTGCTCCCTCCCACTCTGCCAGCCTCTACTCTCTCTTTCTCTCTCACACACAAACACACACACACCCACACACACACACACACACACACACTGTAATGCTGCCTCGACTCACCACAGACTGCTTGCTTTAAGTACAGCTGAACTTCATGGGGTTTGTTTGCTCAAGTTCATGGAGGGTGGATTTGACATATAGTAGAGAGAGAGAAATCATGACTGGGAAAGAGATTACATTGAGACCCTCCACATGACCTTAAATCTGGCAAAGCCACTGCCACCTTAAATCACTTTCATAGTGCATTTGCAGCAATTCCACATCTGCCTCGTCCCCATTATAATGCACAAGTCAATAATCACCTGTTTCTCAGAGCAAGAACACAATACTGAGGAGAAGTTAGCTGATTTCCTTAAAGACGCAAAAAAATAAAATAAATAAAATTAATAAAAAAAATAATAATAATAATAATAAAAAAAATTATAATAATAATAAATGATTAAACTAAATGTATAAACATAAAATATAAATTAGTTTTTATAAGATTTTATTTGATTTTAAAATTAATAAAAAGATTGTTTGGGTCATGAGAGTTTTTCAATGTTATTTTATATATATAAAAAAGCAGTAATACACAATATTAAAACAGCAATATTGTGAAATATTTTTTTACAATTTAAATAATTACTTGTGCTGTCAAACAATTAATCATCATTAAAAAGTTTTTTATTTACACAACATATGTGTGTACCGCATATATTTATTATATATATATATATATATAAATATATATATATACACACACAAACACGTGCATGCATATATTTAATATATAAAAATATGTTATGTTTATATATTAAAAAATATTTATATTTAATATAACATATATTGTTAGTTAGTGTGTCCTTTTGTCTTACACCTTTCAGCCTATGATTATTCAGGTAAGGGCAGTCAAATCTTGCATAAACCATGAAGCACTTATTAAGCGTTTTTCAGGAATGACCTTATGCATTAGATTGCTTTGTTGTTCTTGTAGAGTCAATATTAAATATGTGTCCTGAGTTTGTCACTCCACAGAAACATGTGTTATTAACCACCCAGCCAAATTTGAATGCTAAAAAACGAGAAGTAAATAAAATAAGGTATCAAAATCTTGAAAAAATAAGCTGTCCTCTCTGTTTTCAAATGCTGGGGGCAAAGCTGCCATCTCTCTGAACTGTCTCCCCTCAAGCCATTTGGTTTAAATAAGGAGAGCAAGCTCAGTTTTTTTGTAAATCAAAGCAACCACATAACGTGACGAAGGCATAGCCGAAACTGCAGGCTGTAGTAACGGTAATGACAGCAACGAACAAACTACTGATGCTTATGTGCTCTCGTTATTATGTGTGTGTTCGACTTGAAGCAGCACTGTGCAGAGCGATCAGTGTTTGACATCAAAGTACATCGAGAGCGATTTAAAGCATAATGAGCATCTGCTTTTTCTAGCTCTGACTGTACTGTTGTCACACAGCGATCAGTCTGTACGGTTAAGGCTGCTTCAACTCCAACAAGTCCAACTCTTATAGTTTCGCTGGAGGTGCAGTGCTCGGTGGCTTCGTGCATCACTGAGCTTCGATTTAGAATCGCACAATAAATCCTGCTCACGAAAAAAGTGAAGAAAAGAAAATTATATGTAATTTATATATATTATTATTTTTTTTTTAAAAAGCGTAAATTTTTTTTATATATAATTAAAATATATTTTAAAAAGTGTGTATATATATATATATATATATATATATATATATATATATATTTTTTTTTTTTTTTTTTTTTTATATTTTTTATATTTTATATATTTATATTTTTCTTATTATTTATTTATTTATTTTTTAATAAGAAAAAGTCTCACCGAGACCAAACTTTGGAAAAGTAATGTATAAATGCAGTAAAGCAAGAAAAAACCCAGTATCTGTCATGATGTTGGTACAGAGTTTGTGATGTGTTCAGTATCATTTCAGATGATGGTCTCATGACAAGGTCTGATCTGCACATGACTCCACAGGAACCTTCTAAACCTAGTGTCTGCATGCATATGTGTGCTTTATTTCATTATGGATCACTTGAGAACTGCCTATTGCACTGTATACTAAGTATGGTTGAATAGTAGTATCCTGTAGTCACCTGACCTCATTACATAATCTTAGAAAATGTACAAAGGTCCATTGCACATACTACGCATACAAAAACTAAAATCTAAGAGCACTATAGGAGTATAGTATGCTATTCAGAACACAACCTAAGTGTGGGATGAGCAACAGAGGATGGAGAAAAAAAGGGGGGAGAAAATGAGAAAATCCCCTAGTCAAAGTGTGTACTATACACTTCACATTAGTCATTGGCATGATCTCAGATTATACCCCACTGTGTCTTGTGTTCACAAACACAGCTCAAAGTACAGCTCTGGCTCCAGGCTACAGCTAAGCTTACAGATATGCTTTTTGTACACAACATAATTAGCTCTGTTATACACTCTAGATGAAATACAGCGGGGTTTGTAAGATATGTGTGAGAATGCTTAGACTGAAAATGGTGAAAAGGCAGTAGACACTGTTTGTTTAAACCTTTTTTTTTTAGGACTCATCATGAAAATCAGCTGATTTTGGTCAGGTGTCGTGACATCATGTTAGAGCTCCTGGGAAAACAGCACGAGCTGGTGGGAAAGCAGTGTTTAAAACAGCACCACCTTCATGAATTAATAATCAGCGGCAGCACGTTGTCTTCAGGGACGCAGTTAACGGAAGTGCCCACGCACTGAGAACAAGATGAAACCACGTTTCTGAGACGAAGAGCCTTTAATAAACTCCACCATATAAAATTATAATAGTCTGCAGAAACAAACAGATCACAGGGAAGAATAAAAAGATTATTAATAACACAAACGTTTGAATTCACCATTCCAATCTTATTAAAATAATAATAATAACTTTAGTAAAAGGTATTTTTGTGTAGGTTTGTTGTATATATATATATATATATATATATATATATATATATATATACTGTATATATATGTGTGTGTGTGTGTGTGTGTGTGTGTCATGTAAAATAACATGATGTAAAAATTAAATGCATTTAAGTGTAGTTTTATTTTAAAATTTTACTACCACTACTACTATCATCTTACATTATTATTTAGTTCATGTAAAGTAAATTAACATGATTTTAAAATGTAATAAGCATATTAACTTTTGTAGTTTACTTCATCACATTTAAAAATGTGTTAAATATATTTCATACATTACAGTAAATTATTGTAGTACTAGTATTTTAAAAAATCTAAACTACATTATACTTTTTTAAATGGTCAAATATTATTTTACATCACAACAATAAAACAATAATTTAAAAAAAACTTGCAAACTACATACTACTTTTTTCATTTTAAAATATTATTATTATATTATTTCACATTACATTGACAAAATATTATTGGTAGTAGTATCTTAAAAACTATAATACAAACTACATTTCAGTTAAAAAAATATTTTAACATGATTTTATATTACACTCACTGATATAATAATAATAATAATAATAACAACATTTCGATTTATTTCCATAGTATAAGTACATTATTTAGTGATAAATTATTGGCTATAACTAATAAATGCTCAGTTTAATATTTTTTGAGGGAAACTGAACAATAACTTAAATAGCTAATGCAGTTTTAACTGCAGAAAAGGCTGAATTATTTTTTCTTTTCTATTTTAGTTCCAACGCTCCTCTATAGAACAACACACTAAACCATTAATGAATTAGTGTTCGCTGGAATCGAAATCTGAACCAGAAAAATCAATAACCCTCTCATGATTCTCATGTAACACCAGCCATATAGCTATGGACCAGTATGACTGGTGAGCTGACCATTTCCAAGCACACAAATCCAAACCCTCCATGTTGTGCCTTTGAGAGTGTTACCTTTCGTCCCCAGCAGAGCAGAGAACAGATGTTTGCCTTCTAGCAACACACACACACACACATACACACACGCACACATACACACACACACACACACAATTTGAATCTCAACAAGGATTTGCACCGCTACCTCTGCTGTCAAACATCTGGGATATGTACGTTTGATGGGCCATGTCTCATAGCTCGGGTTTGTTTTTTTGCTCCCTGCAGTTTTGCTGCTGTTATTTTTCTCTGACAACACAGAAGAGCGAGCTGTCAGACCATGAACAGACAGGAAAGAAAGGCACGCTGGTCCACAGACAACACTTAAGATCTCTCTCTCTCTCTCTTCAAGACTGCTGACAGCCTCATTTTAATCCCAGCTGTCCAAAAATCCAATAAAAGCGTTGTCTTAAAAAACAGAACCATTAAATGCTTAGTGTACATTACACAAACTCCTTCCCAGACAGCTTTATTCAGTCGTGACTGCTAGTCGTGACTGCTTTTCTCTGCAGTTCACTTGTAATCTTCAATCACTGCAATCCTTTCTGCTCTCTGCTTTCCTCTACTGGTGATTACGATGAAGTACAACCATTCTAATAATGAAAACAATAGGCAATCTGCCACAAGAGATCTTATTATGTTTCATTTACATCACAGGAAACACAATCTGTGGGCGCAAAGGTATGTGTTTGTCAATTAAAAGATTCAATATCGCATTCAGACAAATGCTTTGGCGTTTGGCCAGTGGTGATAAAGGAGAAGCCCTTTCGCTCCAGTCCCCAATGCAGCCAAGATTTACAACCTCTCGAGCGGCGCCGTTGTTTTACAGCATGTCTTACTGTTTCTGCATTCAAACAAGAAGAATCACAGGGACGGCTGCTGAATAAATCGCTTGGCTAATCATTTGTTGTGTTCCTCCTATCCTTGAGCAATCCGCATGAACTGTTACGGCTGAACCACTGGCCAGACGTTTCTCATCGGGTGAGTAGCTATACGCCATCGACCCATGGCCCTGTCTGTCAAAATTAATTACAATATCCCATACTCATTCAGAATAAGTAATGATGCATTCTGATGAGTCTGCTTTTATAACAAGATTGGAACTCTAAAATATAAATTTTAAGTATTCCACTTGTCAGGTCAAGGTCAATGTGTTTTAAATGTTATACAGCAGCTCATATAACAGAACTGGACTGCTTTAATTAAAAATAAAATATTGGAACATGTTTTATCTAAAATTAGTAGTATGATGCAATTAACTTTAATTACAAATAGAATGGGGAAATTTAATATAAGGGAATGCTTAATACTCATCAGGGATGGCCTAAAATTAACCATTGGTAACCATTACAGAGAACTGAACCCAAAAATGAGATCAGTCTGATTTGTTAACAAATCATTCAAAAACAAATAAATGGTTCATTTGTGGATCATCACTATAAACAGGAAGAATTGCGAGCTAGGGTGAATGTCATTTTTTTTTGTGAATAATGACTTAAAGGCACAGTTCACCCAAAAATTACCAAAGATTTGGTAGCAGCTAATTGATGCTATTTACACTGCATGTTAATAGCGGCAGATTCTATTAATACTATTTAAAAATACTAAAAAATAATTTCTTTGTAATATGAGTAGTTAATGTTTTTATACTACTCAGTGCCAAGTGGCAGATATATGCAACCTCAGTATTGTAGTACTGTATATTATAAAACAGTATGCAAATATAACATACTCAGTATAAGTTATTTTTAATCAAATTAAGTATATACCCAATAAATCATTTTTCTACTTACTGATCATTATTAAAATGACTTTTTGATTATTTCCTTATTTTTATTGAAAACAAATGCCTTTCCAGTGTGATATGTGATAAGGAAATAGAGAACAAGTTGTTCTGCAAAAGTCGGATTCAGTCTCCGTTTCATCGCATCACAAAGTTACTGCAACGCACTGTACTACCTATGCCACTCCAGCTGCTGTTTACCTGTGTTTTTTGTCTTTGGAAGTCTAGCCCAAGCACATGCTGATGGATGGAGGTCACGTAAATAGTATTTTAATGTATAATACGTTTGAACCACTGATGTCACATGGACTATTTTATTGATGCCCTTACTACCTTTTTGGGTCTTAAACATAGTAGTTGCGTTGCTGTCTGCAGGGTCAGAAAGTTCTTGGATTTCATCAAAAATATTACAATTTTCATTCTGAAGATGAATGAAAGATTTACAGGTTTGAAACAACATGAGTGGAAGAACTTAAAGACCAAATTTATTGTATATTAGAGCATGTATCAGGAAAATCTAGGTGCCAAGGGCACGACTTTCCTTACTGTAGCAAAGGATGTCTTCTCTTGGCTTATGGTTTTGTTCTCTCACCCCACTCGTCACTAATCACACAACGCATATATATTACGTCATCCACCGGGACTGCTTCCGAATGCCACAGTTGTGCGAAAGTGTTTATTACATTTGAAATATGAATATTTATTTTACAAAATCAAGGGGCCATTATTCACCCCCAAAAACCATGTGAGGGACATTTTATGATGTTTACGTGCTATTTATTTAACATGTTTTAGACTGTTGAAAGAAACCACCTGCCTAATGCATCATAGAGATTAGAAGTGCCAGAACAATTTTTAATATAAATCCTACTTTATTCGTCTCACAGAAGAAAGTCACATACACCTATCCTTCGAAGGTAAGTAAAAACCAGGCTAATTTAAAATTTTGGGTGAACTAACCCTTTTATGCGCTTTAAAAAATATAAAAAAAGCAACCAGTTTTTTCTTTAAAAAGTTGCCTTTTGCGCTCGACGGATATAAGAAAGCCATACAGTTTTGGAACGACATGAGGGTGAGTAAATGATGACAAGGTTTTCATTTATGGACAAACTATTCCTTTAATTCCCACAGCAGCTGAAGTGGCTTTTTGCAGCTGGCAATTACATTATGCAGCGCAAACGCTTCAGATAATTATGTATCTCCAGGGCTACAATACACACAGTGTGAGAAAAGATCACCAGAGCACTCCTGCGTGATGCGACCACAAGAATCCACATACAGCAACACACTGCACTCCCCAAATAGGAGGCGCCTGGAGCCGGATCGCATATGCAGTATGATGGGATTGATTGATGGAGCTCATACAAAATCATTTCAGTCCTCGGATACATCAGCATATTTCACTGTCTGCCCTGGCACAGTTTCATGCTCAGATAATCCATGCAGTCGAAGCTGATGTTGCCTCTGTTAAAATTGCATTTAAAATAACTGAAGTACACATGTGCCATGCATTTGTTTTACACTTCAGCATCATGCCATCATCATCGTCTTAATTTTGAACAGTGCGAACGGAGTCATTTATAGGTTTAATGGTATGAGTCACAACGTTAAATGAAAAAAGATACATTATTGCAAATATATCAGGAAAAAAAAACATGTCTGTTGCATTCTGGGAGCATGTACGTCCTCATAGGGAGCCGATTTAATGACATGCACACACAAAGCAACCGCAAAATGAATTAGCTCTCTTCAGGCACACGCGCACACACTAATTAGCGTGTATTTATACATACGCCACCGCGTGCGCCCAAACAAACAGTTGCACACGCTTACGTCGAAGAAACAGCAGCCCTGGCCTTTCTCCAGAGAAACGCAGGCGGATAAAAGGTTTCCAAGAGGGACGCTGACTCATTCAGGGCTCCAGAGGGATTGTGGGTATCCTCAGTCACCCGCCACAGACGCTAAAACTAGAACACGTCCAATTAGTGTTCCTCTTCCACTCCTTCACTGTAGAAGCCTGGCAGGCGCACGCACAATAGTGAAGACGCGTATTTGAAACTTTTCAAAGACGTGTCTACTCTACGGGAGACTTTAAATGAGTCAGAGACCATTCTGATTTTTTGGGCTATTATCAGATAAGCTGAACGGATCTCTGTGACAGATTTTACCCCTGAAAGATCATCTCCCTTTTAAAGTGATAAGTAGCATGTCACAGAGCTGCCAGCTTCAGAATGATAATAATGGGTGTAATGATGACTATATTGCAGGGGAGTTTTCTTTGAGGAGGCGAGGGAGAAAGTGCCGTCTTAGAAATTTGGATGAGATGAGTCTATTGCAAAAACAAAGTAAAATGAAATACAAGACCACAGAGTGTCTAAAGTAAGTTTTTTCCTAAAGTAATAGTACTGTAAGAAACAGATACCTTTTCAGGAAGTTTCATTAAAATAAAATAAATAAAATGTTAGAAAAAACATAATGAATCTGCATTTCTGAGTACCTCTGTGACAAAACAAAAGAAAATCAGAGATTATATACACAACCAAATATTACTATCGTACAACACTGCCAGCAATGGATCAAATTTTAGGCAGGGATTTGAATAGAATAGAATATAAATTATTTAAAAATAAATTATATTCAAACAAATTATATTCAAACAAAATAAAATGTTAGAACAAAAAGAACAGTTAAATAAAATAAAATGTACAATAAATTACATTAAAATAAAATAAAAATGTAAAATAAAATAAATTAAAAAATGTTGGGAAAAACATAATGGATTTGCATTTCTGAGCACCTTTGCGACAAAATAAAATGGAAATAGATCATATTTAAGAACAGACAGTATATAAACTATGCAACATTGTCCAACAGTAAAAGTAATGGATCAAAATTTAGGCAGGGAAAAGAATAAAATAGACAAGAAATTAAATAAAATAAAATAAAAATATAGTACATATAAAAAAATAAAATAATTAAAATTAAATAAAATAGTATTGTTATCTACATTGACAACTGCTATTCAAAATGTTAAAGGTGTTATGTAATATAATATGTGTGTTTGTGAGTACCTCTGTGTCTTTGAGCTGTTCTCTGTTCCTGTGAATTGGAGAGTGGGGCTGTTGTCTAGTTGAGGTGTTGTTACGTGTCAGTTCTCCATTCTTCACAGGACCCTCTGAAGCGGTTTTGGGCCTTGACCAATTAGACACGTTATCTGCACACAGGATGACACAGGATCAGTTTTTGTACACAGCAATTCAAATTAATTACAAAATCAACTTTTCAATTTTTCAAACACTGAGCTTCAAATTTGCTTTAAATGAAATAATAATATTACATGTGATGTAACAAGAGGACACATTTTGGCACACTGCATTAACACACATCACACATTTCAAAAGAGACAGACAGTGCCATATTCTTGCCTGTATTCGATCCCTGTGTGTGGCTGTGGGTGATGTGTTGGGCCGCCTGGCAGACGTTGTGCTGAAGGATACTCAGGCATTCTCCCAGACAGCTGAGAGTTGCTGCAGACGTGGCTTTGAGCAGCAGCAGGTCCTGGTCCAGGGAGGACAGCGGTCCCCGACTCGGCAACGACTCGATGGAATTCACCAGGTTCTTCTGTTGGCCTTCTGCCTGGGACATGACCTACAGACCAACAGAGAGCATTCTCATCAATCCATTTGGACTTTTAAAACATCTTAATTAAATCAATTTGAACCGCACTTATTTGTATTTATAGCTACTTGTTAACTAATTGTTTGGTCTCGGCAGAATAGATCTGCTGCGGTAGACGTAGGGTGACCACCCGTCCCGCGTAGCGCGTGCGCGCACAGCGTTTGAAGCCCAATTCATGCGTCCCGCAAATTGAGA
>JAUCMT010000032.1:17373692-17385187 GCA_032357475.1 Enteromius thamalakanensis
ATGCGTCCTGCCTTAAAAGCCTCCAACGCATAGTGAGAGCAGCAGAGAAGATCATTGGTGTCTCTCTCCCCTCCCTACAGGACATTTACAGCACCCGCCTCACAAAAAAAGCCCTTCGCATAGCGGCTGATCCCACCCACCCAATGCAAAGCTTCTTCAAGCTGCTGCCGTCAGGGAGGAGGACCAGCAGACTGAAGGACTGCTTCATTCATCAGGCTGTCAGGAAGCTTAACTCCCTCCCGGCTCTGCCCCCTCTCCCCTCTTCTCCACCACGGTCTCTCTGACCTCTGAACTCTGTCACCCTGACACACACATGCACACACACTCTCACTCACTGTCCTGCACCAGTCACTTTGTGCAACATTGGACCTCATAACTACCTCATAAGACTATCTCATTAGACTTTTGTCACTTTATCATACATATGCAATCCCCATTTGCACTGTTGTCTAGATTTGCACTACTTTTTCTGATTTGCACTCAATACCATGTGCCCTTACCTCAATATTGTATATTGTATTGCCTTCTTGTTATATGTATAATTGTATTTATTTACAAAATCCTAGTGGATTACTTTTGAAAAACTGGGCCCTGGCAACCCAAATTCGAGTCCCGACTCCCGAACCCCATGTTTTTTCTAATGGATTATCAACAATGTCTTTTGCTACAACACCACACTGGACAAATTGTGTTATTGCAGGCCCTAAGATTAGGTCAAATTAAATCAAATGACTATTTCAAAACAAAAATATTTTTCTACAACATATGTTTTGTCAATAATGTCGACTAACCATTTCAGTCCTAACTACACTGTTTTTGTTGGTTGCCAAGGCGTTGTTATGCAGTTCCTAAAGTGATCCTTGTGGCTTTACTGTGTTGATATGAGGTATCTACCATCTGCTTGTTGGTTGCCAGAGTGTTGCTCTGAGTTTGTGAATTCTTTCCATCCATTTTTATTATATGCCAGGTAGGGCTGCACAATTAATCAAATTTCTAATGGCAATTACAATTACAGATAACTTAATCGTTTTTAAGCGGATATGTATCATTCAAAATCCACTTATGTTATTTATTCTTTTCTTTTTACATGCTATCTTAAGGGGTTTTAATTTTAGTATTGCATTTTAATACTATGCATAGTTTTATTTTTATTTTCTACTAAGAAACCAATCCAGTGTATAGTTCACATTTGAGGCTTAATACTACTGTTTTTCAGTTGTTTTATCTCATTTATCTTCATCTGAATGTATAGCATGCGGTTGCTTTAAACAATGATATAAACACCATTCGATGTAAATTGTGATGATTGTAATTAATAATTGCAATTACAATTTCAAGGGAATAAGTCTTTTTATTAATGTCTGTAAAAGAAACATGAATGTTACAATATATACTGAAGTTTATTACTTAAGGGGTTTGCTAAAAAAAGTATGAGCAATAGTACCAGTGATGTTTGTCTTAGAAAACATGACTACAGCACTGTCCTAAACAAAAAAGCAAATGAGAGTTTTTACGGTGGCCATTATTAGTGTCTTTCTCCTCTCCTTCCTCATTATTCGTGATGCATTACATGCCACGTCTGGTTCCCCACCGACAGAGCTGCTTTATACGGGATCGTAACTCTGCAGGGAATGGATTGTAATCATGCGGTTTGGGTGCTATAACACAACAGTCACCCTCTCTAAGTAAAAAAATGGATGTGCTGCCAATTTCATTTCCACGGTCTCTCTGATGGGGTCTCTGAAAGCTAGAACAAGGCACATCATTATTTTAAAAAGCAGCTAAAAGTATGAAGATCAAAGCAGCAACAAATGCATTGCTTTGATGGTGGAGGACAGGTGATCGCCGTGGACCTTTGGTGACATTTGCTTACATAACCTCTTCCCCTGTATGATTCACCACCAAAAAGACACTGTGCTACTCACCCTTAAAAAAACTTAACATTATAAGAATTATACTATCATATTAAATGTACTTTAATATAATATGATTTATGATAATTATGACTAAACAACTAAATTAAAAAATATCAAATTCTTTTTCTGAAATATTCTTTAAATATTCTAAATATTCTATTTTTTCTTTTTTTTTTAAATGTACTTGTGGGATGCTGGTATACTGTAAAACTGTAGTAAAGACTATTTCAATGTTATTTAAAAATGCATGGCACTTTAAAGAACACCCTGGCATATTATGTGACATGATCAATCTCTAACTGTGCTAACATGTAACATACGCTCAGTGGTGAATTAATGAAATCTGCGATAGCCATTCTGGTAGCGGTTCTATTCAGTTATTTATTCTCTCCGAGGTCCAATTGTCATCAGGTCAAGTATTGAGTGGTGTGGAAACCTCTCTCTCTCTCAAACACACACACACAAATCATTAAGCACTAAACAGTGACTAGTGTTGAGGTTAACGTGAGGGCTATTTCTGAGCCACTGCGGAGGGCGGGTAACCCTCCGGTCCTTGCCCTTGTTATATGCTTGGCCTGTTCCCCAATCGATCGCTGGACTAAGCAACAGAATGAGCACAACATTATGGATGTGAGGGATTTCCCATCACGGATGAGTCATAGTCTCTCCCAGATGAAAGAGCCTTAACTGTGGGCTGTGCTGCACTCAACCCTGCAGCACACACAACCGTGAAATCTGACAAAAACAAAAAAAACCCTCCAGTTTTCAATGAGAGCCTCTTGCTTTGGAGTGTTTCTGCGTAGCTCAGCTGGTAAAGAGCTCATTTCACATTTAGATTCCTGACTGCAAATAGACCCTTTCATTATAGGAAGGTCCTTTAAAACAGAGGACAATATCATGAAATCTTGACCTTTCAGACCACTGATGTCGGTTTTCTGCATGCAGGAGACCTTCTCAATTCTCTCTACATTTTTATTTAGACTAAAATTTGTAAATTACATACTGAAATAACCTTCATACTAATGCAGTTTTACTATACTATGCAAATCTGCAATGAGCCTGTAGGATAAGTCAGATCATAAGAGAATATTACATAACACCAGAACTTAGATAACAGGTAGGCAAACTAAGGGGTGTGATCTGCATCTTCCATCTCAAAAGATTTCATCAGATTATACAGAATGCATTGCTAAAACATGACATGGACAGTGTCAACAACAACTTTCTCATCCGCGTTTACATAGATAGATAGGCAGATAGATAGATGTATACATATACACTGTACAGATAGATAGATAGATAGATAGATAGATAGATAGATAGATAGATAGATAGATAGATAGATAGATAGATAGATAGATATTAACCAGACACTTTGATTTTTCATGCATGATGTCATAATGGGTTTTATACTGCTATCTCTGAGAAAACTTAAACAAACACAATCTTTAAGTAGGTGGATAAAGCTGCCCAGATGTTCAGCATCAACAGGGGAGAAACCGAGCAAATGTAAACAATGCAACATGATACATTCATGCATAGCGTCATAACGCACTGAAATTACCCGCGTTCTGTTTATTGCTGGAAGATGACGTGTCTTCATCCTTTGAACCAGATTCTGAATGTCACGAAAATGATGAAATGATATGATCAGAAATGCCCAGCATATAAAGAAAAACAGTACTCTAATTCTGCCATGAAAAACATTTGATATTCTGTATGGGTTTAAAAGTTGTCAAGAGTGAACAAGCGCCAGAAACTCTTTACCTGTTCTGCCAGCCTTGTAGTAAATTGGTGTATTTGTTCAAAACCCCCTCCAAGTGTCTCTTTTGGGTTTGAGACGGGTGAGTGTCCGAGACAGCCCCTGTTCCTGGACTATAAGAGCCGCTTCTTGCCTGTCTGTGTGCGGGATTCCCCAGATCCGCGGACCACTTTCCTTTACTGCTCCCGGAATGCGACACGTTCAATGATTTTTCCATGATTACTCCAAACTCTGGATCACGCAATGTGACGGTTCAAAATCCAAAGCACAGTTTCCAAAGCAAAACAAAGACGCTGCTGAAAATGATCATCGTATGGAGAGGAGATGACTGGAGAGTACTTTCATTTTTCTCTTGCTGGCTTGCCTTGGACTCTTTAATGGGCTTCTCCGTGATTCCATTGGAATCAGTGTGTGGTCACTCCCCTCGCGCTCCACCGACAGGAATGCTGCAGCTTATAGGCTACATTAGTAAGGCGCTCGTGAATGTGAATAATATGATGGCTGAACGTAAATCCACGCCCCCTCATCATACGTCTGGAAAACAGCATTAATAATAAAAAAAAAAACACAGAAGTATATAACTTGAAATAATAAACATTTTACATTAAAATGTATGAATAAAAGAAATACAAATGTATGAATTTGTCAATTTGCAGATATCAACTTATTTTAATTTTATGTTTTCTGTATTATGTGTTATTTGAGAAGGAATTTACACTAATAGGATGTTTTAAATTATTTTTGAAAAAAGCTTGTTTTAAAAAAACGTGTTTTATGTTGTTGCATATTGTCAACAGATTATGATTAAATGTGTTGGTTTTTTGTAACATTATATCAAATCTGCATATAAAGGCATTTGAACGGTGGCAAAAACTGAAAGAGGAAGAGAGAGAAAAGAAAGAAAGAACCCCATTATGCAGATTTTGTGTTTTGTGCAGATACGCTATTTCTTTAAAACTATGAGGCTATGCATTAATATAGGCTAATAGATATTGATGTAATGTGCCATTAAGGAATATTAACATTAACACAGTTATAAGCTTTACCATATAACTAGAGTGAACACCTTATAAATTGCGGTATACAAACAAACTTGGCTATCTGTGTATCATGGTTTTTACAGCGACAATTTTAGACAAGGAAAAGTAAGTTAACCTGTGGAACTAAACGAAAAACTACAACTCCCAGAATCCCCAGCTATCGTTGATGACGCAGTTAAAAGTCGACCGACACGTTCCTTCCCACCGACTAACTGCTTGACTTTGTAGTAATATTATCTGTATTGTTTACTTGAAACACTGATCCACTTGTGGAAAGCAAAAGTGGTTATGGCTGCTCCGCTGAAAGTATGTATTGTTGGTTCAGGAAACTGGTGAGTATGAACGTGCAATGATTATAAATGATCAATATGTGATTGGTAATGGGATTAATATACAGAACATATGGCGTGGACCAACTGTTACAGACATGACTTTCTCAGATTGGAGCACGAGTTTAATTCCGTATAAGTAGCAGCGGTTACAGCGAGCTGATATTCAGATCCATATGCTACGCATTATTATTCTGGGCAAAATCAAGTGATTAATGACTTCACTGTATTGATCTGAAGATCTGCTTGCTGTATAACCCTCATTTGACTGAAGCTGGCAAAGCTGCTTCTCAGAGTGGTAAACCCTGCTTGGAATGTCTTGAGTGAACTGCTGTTTAACAACTGACTGGCATTTTGACTTGTTTTTCTGTGCCAAGGGGCTCTGCAATTGCAAGAATTATTGGCACCAATGCACAGAAACTCCAGCGCTTTGCCACCACAGTCAAGATGTGGGTTTATGAAGAAATGGTCAACGAGAAAAAGCTCTCTGAGATCATCAACACAGAACACGAGAATGTCAAGTACCTTCCAGGCTACAAACTCCCAGAGAATGTGGTAAGACAGTTCCCTAGTAGTTGTTAAATAATAATAACTGTGGATATTAAATAATTTAATGTTTGTGTTTTTGTTGAGAAATAATGCATAAGTGTCATTTGCATTTATTATTATTATTATTATTATTTTTTTTAGATAAACTGTAAAAACATTAAATATTTCACATATTAGTTTTTCTTAATTACATGCTTGCCATCTGTTGACTATCATTTAAAACCAAATCATCTTTTGCATACCATCCTGCATAAATATAGTCTTGTTCAAGTTTGCTAGGGTGTGGATATAAGCATCGGATTTCGGGTGTTTCTCTTGTAGGTTGCGGTGCCGCTGCTTCGGGAAGCTGCAGAAGGTGCCGACCTACTGGTGTTCGTTGTCCCTCATCAGTTTATCCGGAAACTGTGCGATGAGATGGTGGGCTGTGTTTCGGATAAGGCTCGTGGGATTACATTAATCAAAGTAAGAACTCTTTGCATTGTGTATAACTGTAATGCTTTTTGAAGCTGGTTTTAAAAAGGTTTTGTCATTGTTTAATCTTAACCTGCTGCAAATTCAAAACCAATTTGTTACTCTAGTTTTTAACTAGATAGTGGGTGTAGTTAGGCAGTAATTGATCTTAAAATTGTACTTCTAAAAAAACTTCAAAATGCAAATAAATTTTATTTTTAATGTGTTATTGAAGTGGGAAAATGTGGTCTAGACACTTTTTCTCCTTCAGTAATGTTAATTACTAAAATTAATTTTAAAATAACTGAAATAAATTTATTTTTTTAAGTTTAAAAGCAGAAATAATTTACTACTGAGATTTTTTTTAAAAAATGTTGCACTCTTGTCTTAAATAACTCAAGGGCTATAAATGAGCACAACGATTCTTCTTCTCCAAATGCATTTTTTCATAATGAACCAATGAGTTACTGTACAAACAGACAATCATTTATTCCCATGGTGCAACAGTAATAAATGCCACAATATCTTTTTTTGACAAGCAAGGAACAAAATGTCCATATTAATAAATTGTATAAATAATATTGCTGAATACTTTCTTTATTATACTCACCAATGTGCAATAAAATGCTTCTCACGTCAATTTTAATTGAATATTCCAAGTTTTGGTCAAATCTTATTTGTCCTCTTCCATGCAGACAGGACCTTCAGGAATGAGCAATGTTGAGCAGTTTCTTGATATCTTTTTAAAAGTGCACCATATGTGGAGTGACTCATGGGTAAAAAGGCCCTCTAGCCTGCTGGCACATCTCTTTGTGTGCAATTTATCTCCTGGTGCCAGTTTGTCTCTCCTGTTACTGGCTGTGCCGCACAGCGCTTCATCTCTGCAGTTATACCTCACCAAATTAGATTCATCCTTTCCACTTCTCTATTTGAAAAGTAACCTAGCTTCTTACAGTGTTACCTATTTCATTTTAATAGTTGTGGTTTTGTTTGTTCTCTTTTTCATATTACTGCCCATATCTTGTGCACTCATTTCACCTCCTTTATTATTTTTGTTCTGCTTTGGTGTTCCTCCTCATTTTTTGAGTCATTAGGCAAAGATGGTCCAAACAGCTGTGCTCCAGAGTTATATCTACTGAGGGGGAAATAGTGTGATGCTACATTAAAGAAAAGGCATTTGTGTTGATTGTGATTTTTTTTTTATTTTATTTTTATTTTTTTTTACTTCTTTGTAGGGCATTGATGAAGGACCAGAAGGATTGAAACTCATCTCTGATATAATTCGGGAAAAAATGGGCATTGATGTCAGTGTCCTGATGGGGGCCAACATTGCCAATGAAGTGGCAGCTGAGAAGTTCTGTGAGAGCACCATTGGTGAGTGAAAAGTGTTCTGCAGTTACTGCATTCTAGCAAATAAACATGCTAAAAAGCACCAGGGGCACACTCAACAGGCCTTTTCTTCGATCCACAGGCAGCAAGGTGTTGGAGAACGGCATCTTGTTCAAAGAGCTCCTGCAGACGCCTAACTTTAGAATCACTGTGGTGGATGATGCTGACACAGTAGAGCTCTGTGGAGCCCTCAAGGTAAATATCAGTCTTGTCTCGTTGCTCATCCCAAGGGAAATATCTCGATTCTGGCACCTGAGATGCAGGGCTTCAGGGGCACGATTCAGACCTCTGTGCAAAGAATAGCTTGCATGGCTGAATTTACAATTAGATGTTGTAAGACTGCTGTCTTTCTCGTAAATACATTGTAAAAATCATTGTAATATTGACAGGCTTTGACAAGTACTCTGGGTTATTTACAGCTTAAAGTGTTCATTCTCTCACCCTCATGTGGTTCTTAACCTGTATGACTCTCTTTCTTCTGTGGAACACAAAAGACTTTGCGGCATGTTTCAGAGGTTTTATTTTTATCCAAACAATAGAAATCAATGGTAAACAAAATAACTTGGTTGCCAACATTCTTCAAACATCTTTCTGCAGAAAAAAAGAATAACATCATACATGCTTGAAACGCGGTGAAAGTGAGTAAATGTGTGTCACAATAGAAGAAATGTTGAATAAACAATGAACAGACAACAATTTTGCCATGTTATGAAAGTGAATGTAAGTTGTTAAATGTGAATTGGAACTGTTGACTTCCAAAAAGACCAAAAAAGCAACACTAGAATATACAAAGTAGTCTATATGAGTTTTCTGAACCCATATGATGACTTAGTTTGATAAACAAAACTTAATTTAAATTGTTATTTACTTAAAAGCTTTCCCTTTTGGTGAAAATGACAAAATGTGGACTTCTGTTATATACATGTGTATATATATATATATATAGCCCAGAATATTATTTATATTCAAGGTCATGTAAGTTGTCAAAGTGCAAATTTGAGCTCCTACTGGCATGCATTTGAATTATTATAGGACATATTAATTCTTTCTTCAGTGTTTCACACTGTTTTAGCATATTACAATGATTTCTGAAGGATGGCGTGACAATGCAGACAAATAATGGCTGCTGAAAATGTAGCCTTTCCATCACAAGAGTAAATTACATTTCAAAATTGTAATACTTTTTCACAGTATTTCTGTTTGTTACTGTATTTTTAGTCAAATAAATGCAGCCTTGGTGAGATGTCTTTCGAAAAACTTTTTTTTTTTTTTTTTTGCTTATGTCGCTTAAAAAGTTCAGACACTAATTTGTAGCGTATATATGGAAAGTGCCATACACATTGCACCATTCTGCCATTCTAACAACTCTTAAATCCTTATTTCACTCTGTTGTAGAACATCGTTGCAGTGGGCGCAGGCTTCTGTGATGGTCTGCAGTGTGGAGACAACACTAAAGCAGCTGTCATTCGGCTGGGATTGATGGAGATGATCGCCTTCGCCAAACTCTTCAGCAAAGACGATTCTGTATCCTCCGCCACATTCCTCGAGAGCTGCGGCGTGGCTGACCTCATCACGACCTGCTACGGAGGAAGAAACCGCCGCGTGGCTGAGGCTTTTGCCAGAACGGGGAAGGTAAAAGAAAACCGATCCATTTTAGCCTTTCATCACTCGCCTGATGGAGTGTAATGTACGTTTTATGGATTGAAGGAAGACGCTGAGCATTAGGCACATTTGCTGATGCAGAAAAGATCAATACAGATTTCTTTTTCTTTCAGAGCATCGAGGAACTGGAGAAGGAGATGTTAAATGGACAAAAGCTTCAGGGACCATTGACTTCTGCTGAGGTCTATCATATCCTCAAACAGAAGGGCCTAGTGGATAAGTATGTGTAAATGTTTTTTGGTTGTCAGTGCTTCTAAATAATAGTCATAATCATATATATTTACAATTGCCTTTATGTCGGTTGACTTGCTCCTGAAATAAAGCTCATGTAGGTGACACGGGTTTAATTACAAATTCCACCCAACTCCACACAATTACAGCACTTTATCTATTTAATTAAAACCTAAAATAGAAAAAAACATTTAATGAAAATTCACAGGAAATGTAATCCTGTTTTGCATGATTATGTTGATTTTATAGCAACACTAAAGAGATCTGACTTTGGTCTTGTTTTTTAAATATTCTTATTTTAATGCATAAATGATCCCCTGTGGCTTTCAATATGCATTAAAAAGAAAAAAAGACATTTGCAGAGTGAAGATCTCTCTCTAGCTCTTCTTCTTCACTTTCTTTGTATTTGGTCACAGAAAATGGATTTGTAAAGATTATTTGTACCATAAACAAGGTAAAAAAAATGAGTGCGCTGTGACATTTTAAGTTATAAAAACACAAATCCCACATTCTAGTATTAGATACACTACCATTCATAAGTTTGGGGTTGGTATGTATTTTAACAGAAAATTAAATGCATTTGAAAAATGTGCCAAAATAGAATTTAAAAATTATAACATGATTTTAATTACTGGTTAATGCTATACTTTGTGATGATAATGTTTAGTTATGTCTTTTCTTTTCTTTGATTAAAACATCATCTAACATTTGCTACCAGAAAAATTTTTAGGGTTAGAAATTAATACTTTTATTTAGCAAGGACACATTAAAAATGACAAAGGCATTTATAATATTACAAGAGATTTCTATTTAAAGGTGCTCTATGCGATGTTGCAGGAACTAATCGGCAAGAAAATCGTCTCTTCTTGGCCGAAGTTTGTTTGCGCGTGTTAAACCCCACCTCTTCTTGCCGATTGGTTGGCAGAAGTTTGTTTGCGCGTGTTAAACCCCACCTCCTCTTGCCGATTGGTTGGCCGAAGTTTGTTTGCGCGTGTTAAACCCCACCTCTCCTTGCCGATTGGTTGGCAGAAGTTTGTTTGAGTGTTAAACCCCACCCCTTCTTGCCGATTGGTTGGCCGTAGTTTGTTTTTGTTGTGATGAACATCCTGTACCCATAGTGTTTGTTTCGGTATTGCAGCCTCTGTGTTGTTTTTTGAAACAGTGTATTTAGAGGGCAGACAGCAAGACTATTAAAGGGTGATGCATGCAGTTTGAGAAAAAATTTAAATTGAGCTAAAATCCTGCAACATCACATAGAGCGCCTTTAAGATAAATGCTGTTTGTTTGGTGAATCCTGAAAGAATATGCATCTACAAAAATATTTAGCAGAGCAACTGTTTTCAACGTTGATAAGAAGAAAGCACCAAATCAACATACTGAAATGATTTCTGAAGTGTCATGTGACACTGAAGACTGGAGTAATGGCTGCTGAAAATTCCGCCATCACATGAGCTCGCTTCAACAAAATCAATAGGACACTAATTTGTATCCTATTTATGGAAAGCGCTGGATACCTTTCTTCGTCTAGCAGACAGTGTCTTATTAAGAGTGACTTTTCTACTTTGGTGTCAGTTCACCTAGGGCAACCTGGGGGCTAAATGATTTGCTGTAGGGCACACTGTTCTTTATCTAGATGCATTTTTAATATGGGTGACATCTCACATCTACATTATTCTCCAGGTTCCCACTGTTCACGGCTGTTTATCACATCTGTTTTGAGGGCAAACCAGTTCAGGACATGATCACCTGCCTGCAGAGCCATCCAGAGCACCTGTGAGAGTCCCTCAGTGTCCCCTTCTCCACCACCATCCTTTATTCTGTTAGATGGTCCTACCTCCAACATTTCTCATGTTCTTCTCATGTGTTTTTTTTAATTACTTAATATACTCATACAATGCTATAAAGTTCTATTTTTTTGTCCCAGGTCCAATGCTACACTAATGGTTCGGCTTGAACTCAGGGGTTTGTTTCCAATCTAGCAGGTTTTGTGGCTTTCATACATGACAATGCACTCAAAAAGAGAAGCCATGTGTTTTCTATTCAGTTTGAGCCTATAGGGCAGGGGTGCCCAACCCTGCTCCTGGCGCTCGATTAAAGTCACGTGTGTTTGATTAAAGTTGGAGCTAAACTTTGCAGGACAGTCGATCGCCAGGAGCAGGGTTGGGCA